>CM077786.1:33269224-33699622 GCA_039737535.1 Lagodon rhomboides
AGTAAAATAAGAAATAAAACAAATACCAAATGACCTCTGCCTTGTTCTATCAGTTTCATTTACACAGAATACAGCAGCAGCGTTGGCATCCAGAGGGGAGTGGCTTCCTCTCCGTCTCTCTCTCATTAGCCGAATGGTTTAAAGGGAAAAGGAAACTCGAGGCTAATGAGTGTCTGTGGTGAGCGCTAAATCATCTGCACTCCGTCGCCGATTCAACAAGCAGATCACACACACACACACACACACACACAGGCACACCCAAAGACACTGAAACATATTGTGCCAAATAAAACACACACACAATGGTATGTCCAAACTAAAGAGCTCTCTGACTCATCAGCAGATACTCACACTCTGCTGAAACAAGACAAAGGAGCTAAAATCTTTCCCTGAGGTCACATGAGCTCACCTGATGTCTGTGAACATCCAGCAACTTTACAACATGTTCAATATATTGGATGCTTCTGATTCACTCGAGAGTCTTTAAAAGACACACTGAAAGCTTTTGTCTGGGTTTTCAACTCACAGTCTTCATAAAACTAAACTCACTTGAAGGTCATTTTGAAAATGACAGACGGACGATCTCTCTTTCTATCTCTTAATTTCTCTTAAGTTTTTACAACTCCAGAGCTCATGTAGAGTGATGATGAAGACCAGGAGATGTAGTTCTGCCAAAAGCTAGTCAGTAGGGATCAACAATACTGATTCAGATATTTGGACCCGATATATAAACAAAGTAAGACTTCAGCTGAGTGACACTGGAGTGAGACTGAGATGAAACTTGCTACAGACATACTTGCAACTTGCATGTTTTCCTCAACACATTCCTGTTCAATTCAAAACATTTCATTTGTCCCCGGGGGGCTAGTTAAAGTAGTGGACTATCCCCAGGCTCCTGCTATCTAGCCACAAGTTGCTGGTTCTCTCCACCCTATGTTACACCCAACACATGCTGGTTCAGTCAGCTGGCAAATATCAAACTGGCTGAAGATCGTACACTGGACCGGCAAAAAGGGAAACCTACCCAACACTAGTGATTCTAATATTCTCAATGCCAAGAATGAATTTCTATGCTCAGCGATCACTGATGTCTACTGTTACTTTTCAGGACACTTAACGCATCAGAATGTATGTCTGCATTCATCATAAGAAATGTGAGATATGTGGAGATGAATTTATTCCTCAAAGGTTTTGTCTTGTTAATAATAACACAAGTGCACAAAGGCAAACTGAGAAGGATGACTTATAATGAGACAGTCCAAGGACAAGAGGTATGATGAACACGAAAGGAAACTCCCACTGATTGCAAATAAACCTAATTTATGTCTGGGTGGGAGACATAAATAACAGGAAGAGAAGATTGTGTTTAGGATGTAGGCGTTTGTCTAACCAGAAACTGAAGTGACTCCAGCTGCCAAAGCCACTCTGCAGGAACCAAAGGTCACAGTCTGACTGATCATTTTTACTGCTCTCCATAATTCATCAGTTGCTTCAGTCGGGGCTAATTCTACGTGAGATGAAAGCCTGAGTTACTTTCAATCAGGGCGGACGATTTGACATACTTAAAGCGGGTCAAACCAGCTCGTGTACATTCTTGAGTGCACAACTCATTTGCCAGTCAAATAGTTTAGGCAGGGTTTATGAACGTCCTGACATAATGAACACTGGCACAAGTCAGCTCTGACTAAATTCATTTATTCTAAATGCCAAAATACAAACAATTCCCACGGTAACAGCAGCCAAAAACTACATTTGCTGCAAAATAGTGCGTTCAAAATCACACAGACTTTTTCATTTGGTTTGCTAAAGTTAAAATTTTGATTTCACAGGACTGAAGCTCGACTTATAAAGCCAGTCCACTACAGTGAGCAGATACCTCTCACCTGCAGTCTTGAATCAAAATCTGCTTCTTTGCAGTAGTAGTTCCCTCGGCGCTGCCCTCTATGGCCTATTACAGGTTACTATCAGGTTTAGTTTGATGTTGCAGAGAGGACCAGTTAGGTTCGGGTTAAGGCTGAACAACTCAGGAAATATTCTGTTCTGTCATTGGCCGATTGTATTTCTTTCTTGTTATATAAGGACATCTGTTTCACATTTCTGTTAACGTATGGACTTTCAGAGATAAACAGCATAGTGACAGGTACCAGGGGCCATAGGCTCAGAGGAGGGGCCTGAGCTTTCCAGCTAATCTACTCCAGATGTTCCTTTTTTAAAGAATTCCTATATAGTCTTCATGTGGACCAGTCTCTGAGAGAGACGGCATGTTCTCCCAGCGCTGACACAATCGAAGTACCTTTATTGATGGTTAGTTTAATTGAGACCCGTCCAGGAAGATAAAATCCAATTGTATTGTAATTCTACATACTCAGCCCCTGCAGCCCCGCCCACCTCCACACACACACACACACACACACACACACACGTGCATCACACAGCATGCATTAGCTCTGGCATCAGCAATTTACGTCAGTGTTTTCCCACACATTAGTCTGTTTGTGGCAGTCCGTCACAATAACAACATGAGCCGCAACATATTGATTTTCTATTTTTGGAGCTGCGCATCCCGTTCTCGCTCACTCAGGACAGCACACCTGTCAGTGAAGAGCATTATGTTATGTACGGCGATACAGGCGCCTGTATCGCCTGTAAAACCAACGAAGAAGAGGTGGAGGAGTATTTAATGAAGATGGCTCTGCAAAGAAGACAACTGGCCTCATCGTTGATCATTGGATGATGTGAAAAAATGTATTGACATAATTACCCTGTCAAACATAATTGTGATTCATGATATTATCCTTATAATCATCAAAATATTCTTAAACTTTTAGAATTACAACTAAAATTGCACTAAAACAATAAAAAAATTACATTTTGTTAGGAAACAAATGTTCTTATTGAATCACAGAACAAACATTCAAAGTATCTAATAATTCATCATAAATCATAAGGTCTTTCTGCACAAATAAAGGACAGATAAACTGCGGTAAACTCATCTCCCGGACGCTTTGTTGGAATCAGTAGTATTTACACATCCGATTCAACTTGTCTTTGTGAGAGATACAATGTGCAAGCTATGCCTTCAGCCATGGTGACTGGCTTAGGTAATTCAAAATTAAATCAGGAAACCAATAAAGGGCCGTACGTCAGTGAGCTAGTAAGCTTTGTCAAGGCATTCATGTGAGGAGATTCACGTTTATCCCGATAATGAGAGTTTGCCATGATAAAGTTATTGCGTGTCTTTTTAAAAATAATAATATTATTTATATTAATAACATTTTAATAATAAAGTCATTAATCGTCCCACCCTAATCCCAGGTTTACAACTTGAAAGCGTTCCACTCATCTCGACATCTCCTTTTATATAAACATTATAGCGAGATGTATCTGTTACCTGGGTTTGATTCCCTGGAACAAGTTTCATTGCAATGTACCCGTGTTTGTTCGCTTTTTCAGGCACTTTCATCTCGCTCAGCACCAAGCGGAAGCTGTCGGCGCTTTTAAAGAAATCTGAATTTCCATGTTATTATTATGACTTCAATGGTAGACTCCAATTATGTCAATTTGGACGATAAAGTTTATTGTTAAACTGTAAAATATTGTGCCTCCATTACGCTTGTATCTTTGTGAGTGTTTGATTCTGTGTATGTGTATCTAAGATACTGGTCAGCTCCACTGCACACATTAAACAATAAGGCTGGGTGAAGGTTGGAATATAGGGAAAACACACATTAAGGGGAAAACAGACTTTGACACAATTCTGTAAATAACTTTTTCCCAAATGTGCTGCGAAACGAGACACCACCGAGTTATTAACAGAGCTGTGCAGATGTCTATTTCCACGTTGATTTGCATAGTCAAGGGCAATAGTTGATTCCCTTATTGCTTGTTTCAGCCTTCCTCTATGTACCATGTACTGTGCAAAACTTCCTGTCATATCTTATTTTCTGCAAATCACTGAGCTCTGGGTGCTAAAACTTAAGCTAACATTGATCTGGTGATCAGCCTAAAGGGAAACAGAATAAGCATTTCATTGTGAACTAATGTATGGTGAAGTTATTTTGTGCACAACGCATGCATTCACAGTCATCCACGGGTTTGTCATAACACAGAAATATAGGTGTTACAAAACGTGTGACGCCTCAATCCTGTAAATATAATGCTAGTTCCATTAACCCCCCCAAAAAACAACAAAATTTAGAAAAATATCTATATTTTTGATAAGGTGAATTAGTTACTAGGGGAAAAAATGAAAGAAAAAAAAAGTCACGGCACAAAATGACATTGGCATTCATTCATATTAGCGAGTTAAGTTACCTGTAAGCAGGTAAGTTAGCTAACCTAGCTATAAACTGTATTTAACGCTAGCTGTTAGCAAAAGACATGTTTCTGTGTCCACAAGTCAAATTATTAAAAGCTCAGAAGCCTGTATAAAGTACATATTTAGAGGTTATAATGTGGACGGTATTCTTTCAGCGTGGGTTTATTCGTGCTATCACAGCGGCTATGAAATAAAAATAATAAATGAGTAGCTTGTGGCACCAACCGAAATGACCGAAACACCCCAAAGTTGTCAGCGGCTGACTGGCACTTCTACTCACCGCCTCCCAAGCCCAGCAGCCGGCAGATATCTCTGGTGAACTTCATCGGGTTTTACCGTCCGGCATTCTCGGCCCACACTCTCAGGTAAAGGTAAACCAGTCACACCGCACGAGACGACAACTTTCCGATCTTCATTTGGCGCTGACACCTCCCCGGTGAGGCGGCCGGTTCATGCGATAGTTCGCCCGTTGGTCGTCCTCCGCCCTCCGGTCCCGTCTCAACCGCTGTGCGACCAACCGCCGTCACTGCGTGCGCACACGACTTCCGGTACTCACTTTCAACAATAAAACAATGACGGGCAGAATTTGATGACGACTTCCGGTCAGCAACCATCAAAATAAAACCGCAAAAGCGTTGAAATGAGCCTTTTGGTGATTTTTTGATATCAAATTATTTAGGATTTGGAGAGTAAACACAGTACAAAACTTAATTCCCAATTAAATGTTTTTTTTCTTCTAAATTTTAAACTATTCAAGATTCAAGATTCAAGAGTCATAACACAGTGGAAACATAGTTTGCACCGGGCAATGAAATTCTTAGTTTCCCTTCACACAAAATATACTTAAATAAATAAAAAAGAAAAATAAATATAAATATAAAAACTGTACAAAGAGCTATCTAACTAATTTTATAAAATAAGAAATCCGATTAGATCATTATTTATTGGTCTCACAACGGGGAAATTTGCAATATTACAGCAGCTAAGGGGGCAGCAAAAATAGAGAGCATCAGTTAAAAATAGTAGTCATAAATTAGTAAAAATATATAGAAAATGAGTCAGCGCAAATGCAGGCGAACTACATGCAAAAAATGTTAAATATGTTTACAGACAAACATACAATTAAAAAGAATATAGGATGTCTAGTTTATTCAGTAGCGATGGTGTGAAGACGATGAAGGAATCTCCGCTGACACTGACTTAATTGTACATAAAAAGGTTTATTACAAAAAGTACAGCATCTAAACAAGCATCAAAAATTGCCTGTGAGAAGATCCGAAGCCAATGTGAATCTCCCCCGTTTTCCACACAGACCACACATTTTAAAGCCTGTTAACACCTTAATGCATATTCATGGTATAGCCAGTTTCTGATAAGTTAGTAAGGCACAGAGCCAACCCTATAACCAAACTTGGTCATCTTACCTAAGCTGGGGTAAAACATATAGTTTTTTTTTCTAAACACGGTTCCTCTTTGTGGAAACCTTAAAAACAAACCTGAGGGGGCCCATCCCCCTAGCGGACCTGACTTTTGACCTCAGGCCCCTTACCATAGGCATCCCCCAAAAGGACATCTCCAATAACAGCTAATACACCACAGATGTTAACTTTCTAAGAATCAATCAACAGTTTCCTTTTGAAGGAAATGCTTTAAGAAATCCAACATCCTTTTCAGCTCTACTCGACTGTTTCATAACTTTCTCTCTTGTCTTGTCTCTATTTTTTTTTCCATGAGGGAAAAAATCAACCAGTCTCGCACAGAAAGGAGAAATATCCTGAGAACAACAGGCTGTAAGCCATCTGGTATTTCCTGACAAGCTGACCTACTTAAAACTGGAAAGCTACGGTTGCTGTGCTGGATGGAATGAATATTTGTGGGTACAGATAAAACCATCATGAATTGAAGGAAACTGCAGCAGGAATGCAGACTACACCTTCGTCCACTGGGTGGTAATACTGCACTGACTTTCACAGAGAGGAGGTTTAACTTAAAGGCCACGTTTGAGCTCGCTGTAAAAGTTAATACCCACATCAGATCAATTTGTTCTGTCATATTGTGATGGAGTGTTGCAGTTTAAAGCTCAGTTGCCCTGCTTTTCTTTTTTTTTTTTCTTTCACCAATACATACTTTCACATAGTTTCACCCATTTAATAGCCTATCACAAGGTGCTAAAGGAAAGAAAGTACCAGTATATTGTTCACATAAATAATATCTTATAAAGTAGTATTTTCAGTCATTTCTGTTCAAGGCCTACGGCTCATTCATTGTAGTTTGCCTAACAATTAAAATATTATTTATAAGACTTGCATATTTGATATCAGGCCTTATAACAAGAAATGACTGCAGCCAAAGTATAATAAAGTAAGTCATATAGTCAGGGGAGGAATAAATATATGTATATGTTTAAGAATTAAAAAGAAAAGGAGGAAGAAACTAATATTAGAATTTCTTTATATTAGCATATATCATAATATATCCTCTCTCTTGATACATATACATGAACTATATGTATGACTCTTCATAAAACAGCTATTTCTTAATGATTTTGTTTTTGTATTATTTGAGTTGTTAGCAAATAAAGAGGAAAAAACAAAAAAATAAAGAAAGAATGTTCATTAAAAGATGAATATTTGGATTTGTTAATGTTATAAAGTAAAACACTGTGATTTAAATACTGCAAATGTTTAGATTTTCATGTATTTTCCTCATATTTTTAGGATTAAGATTAAAAAAAAAACACACTTGTCTGCAGTCTGCTGGCACAAACACCCGTCCAATCCCTCTCGCTGTAATCCTGATAGACGGACGGCTCAACCAATCACAAACTAGTGCCTCTGAGCTCTGGGCCAATCAGGTGTCGCGTCGGCTGAAGTGGGCGGGAACTGTGCGGAAGCGACGGGGAAGGCTCGGCGGCCATTGATGCGCTTTATCTCCAGAGGACACACCGACATTAACTCGCCTGTACGCGCCGTCTCCTGCGGACTGAAGCCATGGTGTCTCACTCGCTCGCCCTGCCGATGATCTGCTTCACCACGTTATGGGGGCTGGTGGGGGTCGTGGCTCCGTTTCTAGTGCCCAAAGGACCCAACCGGGGGTAGGTGGTCGAGCCGCCCGTTAATTGGCTGCAATTAACGGCGCTTATTCTCCATTTCTGTCACATTTCATACACTCACGCTCCCATTCAGACACCAGGCTGGTCATTTTTTTATTCGAATTCAGTGTTTACATCGTGCTCGGCTGCATAGTGTCGTTATAAATACACGAGCTCATGTGATGGAGGCCCAGCATCCACACCACCCATCCATCCATCCATCCATCCCTGCCATCCCTGCCTCCGCTCCCTGTAGTAAGGTTAAAGGGTCAATTCAACAGTAAATAAGCAGGAAAAGATCCTGATGGTGAATAATCTGACAGCAGTGTTGTTAGTGTTTGTTTTTAATGTTGGTAAAAATCTCTCGTCTGTGGTGCTGAAGCCATCAGAGAGGCTCACAGGCTGTGAACCTAGCTATAAATAAAGATCTGAATTGGGTTTATAGATATGTTATATATCAGAAATGCTTTAACAGTGTCCAAGTGGACCAGTTAGACTTTATTCTGTTTTGCCGTAAACTTCCTCCCCATAATAAAGCCTGTCATAGAGGGAAATATTGTTTTATCTCACTGCATTTCCCGTATTGTATCTGGAAACAGGCTGTGAGAGATAATCTCCAACAGTCTGAGCAATTTTATATTGAGATAATGATTAATAAGTGTTCTGATATATAGTAATTTGTTTTTATAGATAAACTAACCAGACAGAAAATATCAGTTTTGGGGACTAATCCAGCTGAGAGTAAAAAACACCTGGGAAATCAAGATACCTCATCACATTCATCTGACAGCTTTCTAAATGCAAAGTGTCTAACACTGAACGTCAGCAGATGCGTGATGTTGATGTCTCATCAGACTTTGATTACTGACGTCCTCAGGGAAAGTGAACTGAGGTCATTTGAAGATGTTTTGCTCAGTGAGAGCTATATTGAATCCCAGCATGTTTAGATTTATACCAGCTGTTCGTCCTGCCCAGATATCACGATAGACGATGTTATGTCCTGCTACCTCCTCCTCCTTCTTCTTCTTCTTCTTCTTCTTCTGCTTCTTCAGTGTGAAGCTGCTGTTAATTAATGAAAATGCTGATGATGTTACATGGAGGAGATTTGATTCATATTAAAACTGAACTATGAGGACAGAAGTTGATAAATGTAACTCTGTTTTCTTTCACAGTGTGATTGTCACCAGTCTCATCCTCACAGCGGTCTGCTGCTACCTGTTGTAAGTACAAAATCTAATTCTAATTCTTCTTCTTCTCCTCCTCCCCCTTCTTCTTCTTCTTCTACTTCTTCTTGTTCTCCTTCTTCTTCTTGTCCTTCTTCTTCTTCTCCTTCTAATTATTTTTCTATTCCTCCTACTACTTCTTCTTCTTCTCTTCCCTTTCCTTCTCCCCCTTCTTCTTCTTCTTCTTCTACTCCTCTGACTCCTCCTACTTCTTCTTCTTGTTCTTCTAATTCTTATTATACTCCTCCTATTTCTCTTTCTTATTGTTCTTCTTGTCCTTCTTATTTTTTCTTCTTCTCTCTCTTCTTTATCTTCTCCTTCTAATTCTTCTTCTACTACTCCTATTTCACTTTCTTCTTCTTCTTCTTGTCTTTCTTTTTCTTCTTCTCCTTCTTTTTCTTCTCCTTCTCCTTCTAATTCTTCTTCTACTCCTCCCAATTCTTCTTCTTCTTCTTCTTTTTCTTCTTCTTCTTCCTCTTCTTCTTCTTCTTCTTCTTGTTCCTCTTCTTCTTCTCCTCCTCCCCATTCTTCTTCTCCTTCTCCTACTTCTTCTTTTCTCCTTCTTCTTCTTTTCTTTCTAAATCTTCTTCTACTCCTCCTACTTCTTCTCCTTCTCCTTCTAATTCTTCTTCTTATCATTATTATTATTCTCCTTCTTCTTCTTGTTCCTCTTCTTCTTCTTCTTCTCCTTCTTCTTCTTCTTCTTCTTCTTCTTCTTCTTCTCCTCCTTCTTCTTCTTCGGTGTGAAGCTACCTTCATGAATGACCTCTGAGTTGTAGGTTTACATTTAAAACAGTTGCCGGTGCTCGTGGTGAGGCCGTTGTGTCTTCTGGTAAACATTCTGTCTTTCAGACTCTGCTTCAGGCAGTTTTCAGTCATTTTATGTGTTGAAGTGTAGAAATGAGAAATGAAGATCAACAGCGAGTGAAAAGGTTTTAAAAAGGCAGTGAAATTAGAATTTAAAGAAAGAGAACAGCATGAGACGTCATCATTATGGGTTTCTTCCACGAGAAAATGCTGCAGGAAGACGAGTTCCTCCAGTATTTAACATCTCAAAGGATCTGAAAGAGTTCTGACAGGGCGTGCATACGGATCTGGCCACGTACCAAGTGGACCTTCAAAGCGACTTGGCTCTAAATACACTGAAACAACATGTTAGTCAGACGCTTACTGAGACTCAAGGCCGAAAGACCAGCAGCTCCGCCGCTCCGACTGAAACAACCTGGGAGAGTTGGCGACAGATTTGGACAGATAAATATTATACTTACGGAGCACCGGAGCATACACAAGGGTTTTTTTTATGCTTTTGTGGTAAAAATATCACTTAGATCTGACTTTCAGAAGACAGAAACAGCCGGTCAGAACTCAGAGGTTTCAGTGTTCGCCTCATCCTAAAGTAACGTGGAAGAAGATGTGTGTTAGTGGCGTTTTTTGTGAGCGTGACCATGCAGATAGAGGTGATGAAGAAAACAAGAGTGTGAGGAGAAGGTTATCATTTCCACCACTAGAGGGAGCTGCAGATCCGTCACCAACAAACTGAAACCACAAACAAGAGCAGCCCCGAACTTTAAAAAGTCAGCATTGTTTTCTCTTTAGTTTGAAAGTGATGTACGTAGTTGAGTTTGAGGATGCAGAAGAATAAAGAAGAAACACGTCATGTAGATAATCGGGTTGAAAATTGATCAAACAGCTTCTTTGCGTTCGTCGGTCGGTGCTAGTATACTATTATTATCCTGTCGAGGCAGCAGACAGTCATGTTGGATTAATAGTGTAATAAAATCACGAGTGCTTCAGTTGGTTAAAGCTGGACTCGTCTCTCTCTCGTGTCCTCGGCCTCTTCGGACTCGATGCAGAGCTGTTTCCTGCTGTGTGATATTTTCACAGTGATGGTGGTGGATCGCCTGAAAACCCCAGAATTTAAAAAAAGCAGAACATTTCTATGAAGAGATGTATCATTGTTCAATAACTGTGCCTGTGTTGATGATCCCCTCTCTCTCTCTCTCTCTTTCTTTACTCAGTTGGTTGATAGCCATCCTGGCGCAGACCAACCCTCTGTTCGGCCCTCAGCTGAAGAACGAGACTATATGGTACCTGCGCTACTTCTGGGAGTAAACCAGGTGAGCAGAACAGTCACTGTTTGTCCAGATCCACTAGAAACTACCGTAGATATACTGTCCTGTGATGTGTGTACGATTACACTACTTATTTTCCACATGATCTGTCGTCTCTGACAGCGACGCTCACGGTGTGTTCGTCTTCTCGTCGCTTGTCTCATTCGCTCCGTTGTTCTCAAGGTGCTACAGCTCATTAAAGGTGTCGAGTGTGACCGTCTTTTGGTTGACAAGAGAACAGCAGGAGATCTGTTTGGAAAAAAACTTCACATATTGCAAATGAACGAGGACAGGGAAAGGATGTGAGCGTGCTGAGGAGTGAGAGAATGCTACAGAGCAGTGACCTCTGTGAAGAGTCCGAGCTAACAGGCCTGAGGAATCACACAAGAGTTTCCGTTGATGGGAAAATACTTTAATGCCGTTGTGCTGAACACACAAGTCTGTCATCATGTTTTGATGAAGATCTAAGATGTCATGCCCTCAATGTCGTGCACATCTTTATACTCAGTTACTATATCGAAGGTAGAAAACCAGTTCTGTGACGACACTGCAGATCTTTAGCAACGATTTTGACTCCGGGAGCCGAATATTTCATAGATTTATCATGAAAAATGAGACGTAACAGCATCGATCCCCTCTCGCTCTTCAATCACAGACTAATTAACTGTAACTGAGAGCTAAACGCTGTGACCTGAGAGCAACAGATATCAACACGTCACATATATGTATCTTCATATTGCTTTTACTGATTACGGCTCTTACAAGTCAGCTTATACAGATATAATCATACTTAGAAATAAACGTCATTTACACACACAGGACCTCCACTAAAACCTGAATGTAATGACATTTAATGAAAGTAATCTGAATTATAGTAAATTAAGAGCTTATCGTATATAAATGAAGCTCTTCAAACGCTGCCACTTTCTGCACATTTGAGGATAAATTCATATGATATCCCGATGAAACGTCTAATTATGCCTTTATGACGAGCGTCTGGCTAAATTATTGCTCATCACAGTTTTATTGCTCTTTGGTGTTCTGTCAGTTTCCATAAATACTCCCAGAGCAGACAAGAATAAACAAAAGGAGACTAAATAGTGAGAGGAAACATGGAGGGATTTGAAAGAGAATAAGAACATTATACGTTTGTATATTTTCTCCTCTGCTGGCGTCTTTCCTGCCAACACTTTCTGATCCTTCGAGCTGTGTACTGTACTTTGCGTATTTGCAAATTAAAAACCTCTTCATCTCCCTCCCTCAGAACTGCAGAGAGGGAGAAAAAAAAATCCCTGCCACTATACTGCCTGTGGTGACAGAAGTGGCATTCAGGCCTGAATATTTATCAACTGCATGAAATAAATGAGCTGGGTGAAATGCAAAGAAATGACACTTTGATGATTTTTCAAAGGCGCGCTGGCTCGGAGACACTCGTGCTTCTGGACCGCACGGCGCTCGAAAAGCACCGAGATGTTTCGCGTCTCGCTTTGACCTCGCTTTGATTCTCCTCCCAGATACCGATCCTGATACCTGAACTTTGTGTTGACATTATCGCTGTTTGTATAGATCTGCTATAAACTACAGAGAGACAAGAAAGAACTAAAAAAACATCTCGCCAGTTTGACAAACATGTGAGTCGACCGATCGGGGTTGCCAGGTCTGTGGTTTTCCCGGGGAAAAGGGCTACTTTTGAAGTGCCACATGTTGAATTTTGATTGGCTGCAGGTTAGGTTGACTTATTTTTCATGCAAATACGGTACGTCGAGCCTCACACACACATTCAACAAGCAAAGAAGTTAACAAGCTGGGAGAAATATAACGACTGGAGAGAGGAGTTTCTCTTTTTCCTTTTCACTCTGAGGGGGTTCAGTCTCTGCAGTTTAAACAGGGAAACTAAGATGATTCAGGAAATACAAAACCTTATTACAGCAACACTCTATATGTCTATCAGTTAAAATAAAGTAAAAATAAATAGTACCAATACACAGACAGCCAGTGTACACAGGTTTTTACTTATAGGATATGATTAAAATATGTGATGTGGTTCTCAGTTGAACTAAGGTGTTAAAGGGATATTCCGGTGTAAGTTTAATCCATGGTCTAACACACCTTGACACCGAGTAAGACTCCCCCTCGAGAGGTCAAGTTAGCTGACCGCTAGCTTAGCTAGTTTTAGCAACCTCAGAAAAGACCGCACGATAACAATACACTGCAGCTTATGTCTCCAACTAGAAACCGCCATCAAAAAGCCACAATTAATGGTGAGAACAGCACCAAACTTCAGCAACAGTACATGTACAGTCCCAGCACACAGTACGAAGCATCAAACATCTGCTAGCTTTGCTGGATTTGTATTAAAAACACAGCTCAACTCACCCTCTCCTCCAGCAGCCTGCCTGTGTGGGGAAGCCCTGACGAGTCGATTACCGAGTGCAGTAGATTTCTGCAGCTGAAGGATGAAAATGTCTGATTATTACTCCATTGACTGCTCAGTTCTTATTCCCTGTCAGCTCTCAGAGAATAAGAACTGAGCATTCCATGGAGTAATAATCAGTCATTTTCATCCTTCAGCTGCAGAAATCTACTGCACTCGGTAATCGACTCGTCAGGGCTTCCCCACACAGGCAGGCTGCTGGAGGAGAGGGTGAGTTGAGCTGTGTTTTTAATACAAATCCAGCAAAGCTAGCAGATGTTTGATGCTTCGTACTGTGTGCTGGGACTGTACATGTACTGTTGCTGAAGTTTGGTGCTGTTCTCACCATTAATTGTGGCTTTTTGATGGCGGTTTCTAGTTGGAGGCATAAGCTGCAGTGTAAGTGAGGAGAAATAAAAAAAAAAAAGATGAGGCACGAGGTTTGTTCATTCATCAGTTTTCACAAAGCTGGATTGTATTTATGAAAATATGCTGTATGTCCTGACATGAGGTCATTTAAAGCATCATTATGTTACTTTTCTACCTTAAAATAACATCTTTAAAATCATTTAATTCACTAAGTGTGACGTCACAAGAATCAGGAGTTAAGACTACTGACGAGGCGTTTGAGGAGCAGTGTTTCTGTGGGACAGAGGAGCTTCTGTTGGTGCAGACTTTGACTGTTTCTAATTTCAAGATCTTTCACATGCACAGGAAGAAACCAAAATGCATCAACAGGTCTCCTTAAAGATAAAAGTGCTTGTTGTGAACCCTGTTTTCTCTCTTGTGTTTTTCCAGGTGTGTGTGTGATGTGACGCCTCTCGTCGTTCCCGTCCTGTGGTCGGCTGGACTTTGTTTCAACGTAACTCCTGACTATCAAAACATTCCCACGCACACAAACACGCAATCTGAAGAATCGATAAGACAACAAACTGAAAAAGTCCACATCAGTTTTTTGGGGTGAAATATATTACGAATATGTACAGTAGAGTTTAATACGCTACATGATGTTGGTTCTGACCCGGTACACACACACACACACACACACACACACACACACACACACAGTTTGATGATGACAGGTCTGTTAGGAGTAGATAGAATCTTCCATCTCTGAAATGTGCAATCCTTAGATATTTTTAGTTCGTTCTGTGTTTGTTTACATTTTTTGGTTTTGCTGCCATCAGGGAACATGAATATTTTTTTTTTGTGGGAAAAAAAAAACAAACAAAAAAAACATTTTTATTTATTTGGCCTGCGGGCGCTGATGTAAGCAAACTGTAATTACCTCAGTGTCCGCGGGGTCTTGTTATATAACTGTTATAATCTGTGATGTAATGGTGTGTGTGTGTGTGTGTGTGAGTGCGAGTGTGTAAGTGTGTGTGTGTGTGAAGAGTTCATTACTGTGAGTGCTTGGACCGCGGCCATGAGAATCTCCCGAAAACCGTAAAAAGTGAAGAGCGATTCCCTCCCACTTCAGACCTCTTCAGCATGAAACTCCCTCCCACATCCCCCCACCCCCCCTCGCTCTGCACCGCGGAGGTCCTCGTTGCCATGGTGATCTCATCGCTCAATTCAGTCCATTTCCACTCGACCCCCTTTTGATGAAATCCTGCCCATTCTCGCCTGCTTGTGTACAGATGCACTGTAGGTCGCTCTGTAGGGACACGTCCTATTCGATTGAAGCTGCTGATGATTTTTTTTACTATCTGAACATTTAATTCGCCCCCAAAACTTTCCAGTATTTCTTCCTTAAAATCAGCCTTTTAAACCAGAGCGACACCAAACTCCTCTCCATTTAAACTCCAGCTAATTAATTCTGTCAGGGTTAGGGGCTCTTCGAGGCGGAGTGATCCCTCACTTCTTTCGTAGCAGATGAAAAGAGGACATTTAACACAAGAAAATTACATTTTCCAGACATTTTTAGTGGCTATCATCTGTTAGAAACCCTGGAAAGAGTCTTTTCGCTGATGTCTATCTCTGCCTATTTAATGAAAGGCAGATCACAGTGCAGGAAACCCTGGTTTTGAAGTTAGTTGTTTATTTGGCTGATTTGCCGTAGAGAAGAAAAAGTTTCAGGAAACGATGAATGTGTCGGCTTCAAAAATCCCCAAATGCTGTAAATTAATCTTCCTAACCTGACACTCCAGATGGTTCGTTAACACAGAACCATCTGGGAAGGAGCGGGCTAGAAAGTTTTTTGGAAAAAGGGCAGAAAAAAATACTTGGCAGGTGATTGGACGAACCATCTGTCTGTCACTGCAACCAATCAGTGCAACAGTAGAGGAGCGTTAGCACCAGTGGAACCAGCCGAAAAAAACAAACTCTCGGTGAAGTCGTTTGAAAGAGGAGCGAAAACATTTGTCCATCGGGGAAAAACCTTCTGTCAAATAGATGAACTGGGATGTAACTGATGCTACCGTGGCTACGCTAACCTCTTGAGGAGGTTGGCACAGCTCAACCTAGCTTCCAGTTTTACCCAGTGGCCAATCGCAGTATTGCAGCTAAAAACTCCCACATTGTTTCTACCTCTGTTAAACAGTCGGCGGGACAAGTTGAACTGATAAACCAGGTCAGTTATGACTGTATCTGTTATGAAGCGAGGCCTTAAACTTTCCTCGAGCCAAGGAAAGTGATGCCTGGACGAGCAATTCTCATTGGACTGAATAGGCGCCATCTTTGCCTTCAGTATCTACTTGTATTACTGAAATCGATGGCCGGTTGTCACATCTAACCCAATCCTGTCGCCGCCAGTCATCCCACAGTACACTGATTGGTTCAACGCCACGAGCACGTAGCTTGAAGCCTGACAAGATAGATGCAAAATTCACGTGATCTTGCAAATCCGAACAGTGCCGCTGTGTTGGCGAGGTCAATCTGTACACGAGCATTTGAGTATGGAGCCAGCAACCTACTGGAAAAGTCAAGTCACTAGAGGTCAACAGGTTATTTTCTGTCGACTGGTCCGCCGCAGCTGATCACCCACAACAATATACTGCCGTCTCTTCGCGGTACGAGCCAGCTCGAAACAGTCAGTGGGCAGAGAGACAGTATGGTTATGTGATACAGTGTTCATGAGCAGAGGAAGTCGCCAACACCAACAAACAGTGTGGTCGTTCTTGGCCGCATACGTACATCCGCATACCGGCACATATTCAGTTCCTTCTCCAGCAGCTAGGCTTACGTAACTCGGCAGAACGATTGCCTATTTTGTTATTTCCAGCATGTATTTTTAAAACATCTTCTGTGACTAAGACGCTGGTGCGTCTCACCTGCCTCTTCCTGATGCTTTAAGAGTCTGAGCTGCCAGCCACCACCATAACTACGCCTCCCCCCTCTCCACTCCCCCATCTCTAAGCCCTCCCTCCCTCCCTCCTTCCTTCCTTAACACCGTCCCTAACCCCCCCATCCGCCCCCGTCCTCTTCCTCTCTCTAAAACCACTTTGCTTCAGCCAAAAAGAATCAAAATCAATATACAGCTACTTTTTAGAAAGACCAAATTGCGTTGTATCTTTTCCTCCAGCCCTCCTTCGGTAGTTGTGGTGGTGGCGTAGCGTCTAAGAGTGGATACGCAGCCGTGTTACAGTGCGATCACACCTGAGCTCACCCAAAAAAAAAAGAGAAAGTATGGCTGTCCTCGCCAGAACGCTGGTATTTAGTTTCTCTCTGTGCCGTTCCAAGTGAACCGGAGTCTGTAAACAAAAGTCACAGTTATTTTGGAGTTTGGTCACCTGACGAGCTGCCAACTCTGAGATGAATTTGCTGGTAGGGAGTCAAAACAAATCCTGTAACTTCAGCTCGGTGGTGTGTTCATGTCCCTGTTGTTCATGCCAGCTGAGAAAAAAAAAAGCTGAATATGAGCATCGGTCCAGACTGCGGTTTGCTCTCACTTCATCTTCCTCTGTCAGGCTTTTCCAACCATTAGCTTGCTTGGCTATCACACGTACCCATAAACCCTTGTGTTTTGGGTTCGTTTCCGTCGGTTTTGGTTTTGGATTACATCCCCCCCCCTCCTCCCTCCTCCTGATCCCACTCTTTGATGAAAATGTGCTACACTTCAGCTCGCAAACAGAACAGAAGTAACATTCTCAGTGTCGGTGAATCATCGGACAGCAAACAGCATCGCTCTCACCTCGGCCGAACAAACCGAACCAAAGTAGTAAAACATCTCACACTTTTCATTAAACCCCTCCACACGACGCCGGCTGTGAACCGGCGCCTAGAAATGTCACGTTCTTTGCTTTTTCTTCCTCGTGAATCTGTTCAGTTCTTTTTTAACTGGCTGCTGTCGATCTGTTAAATATTCTTGGCAACACAAACGGAGATGGAGATGGATTTTTTTTGTGTGTGTGCGTGAAGAGTCACCATGGTTACATAAATCTTCTTAATGGCATATCTGATTGTTGGAGGAAATGAGATCCTACATGTGACCTTGTGTTAGTGTGAAGTAAAGGCTTCTATGTGAGTGATGTCGTGTGTGAAACACCTAATAAAAAGATATATGTCTAAATGCTCTCTTGACATTATTAACATTCCTCCTGAAAGCGGTGGTGCTGTTTCCATTGTGAATGAAGCACACACACACACACACACACACACACACACACACACACACACACACACAAAGAGCTGGATTCTCTGCGTGACTAAGCTCCTCACATATCGTAACCTTTTACCCGTATCTCACAAGGATACAACAACACACCCGACACAAACACATGCATCACCACGGTCCCAGAACGACCTTCCTGTTGCACGTGTCCCCGTGTTTCACTCCCCGGCGAAATAATGAGGCGGTTTGTTCGAGTTACCTTGGCGATCAAGGACGAGGATGACTCTCGCACAAGATCCTCGCAGTGACAGGGAGGCGTGCACACATGATTCACACGTAATCATTTCAGTCACTTGGTCAGGTGCAGGTATTCTGCTGCAAGAAATCAGTCAGGAGCTACAGGAAGATTTTCCCTTCAATAAATGTACTTGAAACACAGAGAGGTTGGAGAGTAGAAGACTAAAAGGTAGGCGACATTTACCTACTTGTGAAATAAGATTATTTTCTTTGAAAGGCTGACACTGATGACAGGTGTTGCAGGATGGATTGAGCAAATATTCATCAATAAATCTGACCGTTCACATGACGAAACAAAACAAGGACTCAGTGTTTCATGTAGAATTTCATCATCAAGGCTGAAAGAATTAACGCCGTCATCCGACATGAGGTCCTCGCTGAAACTGTGAGCTGCGCTTACATGAAAAACATCCGCAAGGAAAAATGTGCAGTTCTTCTCTGAGATACAGACGGATGACAGAAACGAACTGGTATCAAATATTTATCAATCATACACTGTCAGCGCAAAGTACTTTAAACCGGGCCCAGTTGCAAAGCTCCAGTTCTGGACGAGTTCCAGTCCAACTTGCGCCACCTACAGGCGAAAAAGTAAGAGCAAGAACGCAGAACTACAGAAGCAGAGATGCTGATGTTCACGATCTAACGTCAAACAAAGTAATAGCTGCTACCATTTTGACACACGATATTCTTCTTCTGAACTGCTTTTCAGACGGTCGAGTAGCTATTTGTGTTCGACGTCCTTTATTTCACATATTAAACCCGCAAAACTAAAGTCGTTAGTGTCACTCTGTGTCCTCTAAAGGTGCTCTTTGTATGAAAAGTAGATTTTTGAGTCTCTTTTCCAACTTTTCTTACAAGTAGCACCTCTAAACACCGGGGGCAGGAAGATGTTTGTTATTTTTAAAAAAGAAAAGCTAGACGTTAAGATACAGAAGCCAAGGAACTAAAAAAAGATACGTAAACTTTAAACTGACTTAGTTCTGTGTTTGATGCAGTGATGGGATGTAACTAAGTACATTTACTAAAGTACTGTACTCAAGTACAAATTTCAGGTTTTTTCAATTTACTTGCATGTTTTCAGTTAATTTATTTGATCAGTAATCAGATTAGTTAATAAAACATTGATTTTCTAGAAATCAAAAAAAGTTGAATAGCCTACCGGATCTGATAGATACAAATATATGTATGATTTGCTTTTACTTGTACTGTTGATACTGAAGTACATTTATTTCATTTTAACTTTGATTAATTTTAATTTTAACTAATGATATCTTTACTTTTACTCAAGAAGAACCTATTTGGCCATAGTCCGCGCTAAATCAGTCCCGTTGTAATACCGCTACCAGCCACCGGTGGCAGCACTGAGCACAGTGCAGCTGAGCAGAACTCCAGCCGGTGAACGAGGAAGAAATTACGCGGCATCTCGAAATTCTTACCGTCAACAAAATTACCCTCAGTTTATCAAAGTAAGTTGTGTGTTTTTCTGTCGTTTCACTAACTTATCTTTCTCCAAACTAAGTTTAGTTTCCCTCATTTTCCATGAAATAACTTCTGAGCGCTGAATATTTGAAAAAGGACGGACAAGAGCACAACAGGATCATATTAGCTAACGTTGCTAACTAGCATGACGAGTCCTCACCATAGACATAATATACTAGGTGGGTTATATTATGTCTATGGTCCTCACCTTACCTCATTTTTAATCCACAGGAGGACATAACAGTGATTTTAAGGGTATTAATTTTTATTTAAAAATGCTCATTTATCAGAATGTTCGAACACAGCCAGCAGCTGTTGAATAAAGTTCAGAAACAAGACAGATAAAATGTACCCGTGATGCAGTTTTATGATTATATTATATGAAATGTATCGCATTTTCTCACCACCCAAGAGGACGAGCATTTATCTATAATTCACAGCTGTGAATAAACGAGTGGCGGTGCCGGCGCTGCCTTCTCATCATGGATGCAGATTAATGAGTAAACAAACCGTTGTAATCTATGTGACATTTAGAGAAAGAGCAGCAGTGTTATGTGACAGAGTGGCTGGTGTCACGTCTGAGAAAGGAAGATAAAGAAGAAGGACACTGATGTATTCACACTCGGCTCCTCTACCAGAGAGCGGCATCGGCCTTTAAGTATGATATATCCATGCGTTGGCCTACTTTTCTGTTCCAACAGCTGAAAGCCAAATTAATACACATTATTTCAGGGCACATACACACAGCATACAGGCCTACACATATAGGCTTTAGCTGACAGATGCAGATGAACACAGACACAGCTTATCCTCTGTAATATTCATGCCCTGTGGCTTAATGTGCTCCTGTATACCATGACAACCTACTTTCCTCCAACAGGACATAAACATTTAACAATCCTCATGTGAACGGTGACGTGAGCCGGCCTAAATAACACTGGCGGTTGTTACTTTTCATCACAAAGGAGCCGCTGAAAGCCTGTTAATGCATATTTAATTTCTACATACAGACAAAAACAATATGAATGTATGCTGTGAAGTGGAGCGTAGGCGGATATTTGAGTGTTAAAAATAACCCAGTAATAGTACATCTAGCTGAAATCCTTTGGTTATTGAAGGGTTGTGCCAAAGAAAAACAATGAAAAAACAGTTGGGAAATGAACTTTAAAAGCATAAAGGCAAATACAACGTCACTGGAAATATTTTGAATAACAACAATGATTGAGGAGGCACATAAATATGGAGCCTGAGTGATGCTAGAGTTTTGGTGCCAGTGCTGATACCGATACTGGGGAGTCCGTTATCAATATATCGGCTGATACATACAAATTTTTTGCAATGATCCCTCAAATGTGGTCAGTCTCCCTCCCAGCTCATCCGTTACAGCAGCTTGGTCAGTGGCTATGAGCTTCAAACTACATCGCTCTACCTACACCTGTAGCAACAAAACGTTTGATATAATGTCTGTAATAAAATGCAACGCCCAGTTAGATTTTTAGAATGAAGCTTTCTACCAAACAGCTCAGTTACCATGACATATTCTGACTTTATAATGAAATGAATAACAATAAATAAAACAGAATAAAAATCATAATCAAATACATAGATTAAGTAGAAAATAATAAATGAGTAAATAATCAAATAAATAATTTAAGTAGAATAGAATAAAAGAATAAATAAATAAAATATAATCAAATAAATAGATTTAAGTAGAATAAATAAAAAAATAGACTAACTAAATTAAATAAAAATATAACAATAAATAAATAGAATTAAGTAGATATAAATAAAATAAATAGAAAAATAAATTGAATAAATATATAATAATAAATAATCGAATAAATAATTTAAGTAGAATAAATAAAAGAATAAATAAAGAAATGAATAAAATATAATCAAATAAATAATTTAAGTAGAATAAATAAATGAATAAATAAATAAAAATATAATCAAATGAATAAATTAAGTAAATTAAATAAAAAAATACAAAATAAATTGAATAAAAATATAATCAAATA
Organism: Lagodon rhomboides; assembly: GCA_039737535.1. Classification (NCBI taxonomy): domain Eukaryota; kingdom Metazoa; phylum Chordata; class Actinopteri; order Spariformes; family Sparidae; genus Lagodon; species Lagodon rhomboides. The sequence continues at coordinate 33,290,727 of CM077786.1, forward strand.
AATAGATGTAGTAGAAAATAATAAATAAATAAATTGATTAAGTAGAAATTAATAGACATGGACAGTTAAAATATTCAGTTTCTGTTAAACTGGGAGGTGTTTCTATTATTTTGTCCACCCCCCTTTTTTTTCATGAATGAGATCATATATTGGTCTAAAAGTTCACGTTCAGCTCCGCGGTGAGTCTTCAGCGGTGAGAGCGGTCGTACAGCGGTGGTAAAGCGGTTGTTGAGTAGTAGTTAGCCCGCTGTGGAGGCGGCCTGCCGGGGTCCGCTCCTCCGCTCAGCACGTCGGTGAGGAGGTGAAGAGGCTCCAGCGGGGCTCCAGCGGGGCTCCGCTCTGAAGCTGCCCGGGGCCCAGCTGGGGTCAGCGGGTTCACAGCCCCACTCCTCCCGGTGTCCTTAAAGACGGGTCGCCTGACCCCGCCCCTCTGACGCGCTGTGTCGTCACACAAACCATATCCGTTTTCAGTGCTTCGGTTCGACTCAAGCTAACGGCAGGCAGCAGGCGCAAAACCGGAAACACGGGACCGGGCCTTTCACAATAAAATGTTACACCGACCAATGAAAACGGTCAAAACGCAATTCTATTTTATGTATGTTTGAAAATTATAAAATACAATCACATCTAATTTATAAAAGCCCATTTGTTTTTTTCGTATACATTATTTATATTTTTCTTATTACTTTTTAACTTTTTAACTCACTATTATTACTGTGTTTAATTGATTTTACCATTGTGGGACTAATAAAGGATTATCTTATCTTAATTTTACTTACTTTAACTTAACTTATCTAGTTTTGACATTAATTTGGTAAGGTCAGAAAAGAAAACCTTACAACTACGGGTCATTTGTAATGTGTTGTATCAAATAGCACCTTTAACGTTAAGTGACTGCTAACCTGTACATTTGTTTTTTATTCTTTGAGAATGTGAATCACTTCTTAAAACCCACTTTTATAGATGTGCTTTTATGTGAAGTCACCCCTTTCCATCTTTTATTTCTTTTACTGCTCCTCGACGACTTCCTGTTTTTGTGAAGCCTTTTTCTTTTCTTCTTTCGGTCCTTTACTGATATTACTTTGCTTATAATTATTTATTTATCGTCCCTTATTCCTTTTACTGCCCATAATCTTCTCATCTGTTCTTAACTCTTTGCCTGTTTTTATCACTTTTATTCCTTTATTCACTTGTAATAACTAACCTTCCTTGTGTTGCCTCGACTGTTGACTGTTTATTCTGTAATATTGTCTTCCTGAGTTTCCTGCTTTTGCTTGATTGTGAAAGCACCTTGTAAACTCTGATTTTAAAGGTAAATATATAAATAAAGTTATCATCATTATTGTTATCAGGTGCAAACAGCAAACTATACTATAGATATTAAAAGACATGTTATAAAAATATAAAAATATAGATAGTGTGACTGGTTTTAAAGTAGATGAAGACTGCTCAGAGTTAATCAGTTTGCAAAAAGTTTGACCTGGATTGTGCAAGGTTGCATCAGAGATGGATATGTGTAAAATGTATTATTATTATTATATTATATTGTATTAATTACATATACCATTTCCGTCAAACAAACAGCTATCATTTAAAATGTTTTTCTCATTAAAATGTGTAATATTGTCGTCTAATATCAATGTACAACTTACACGTTTGATTTCCTTCTTCAGATGTTCTTCAGACTTTTATTTTGAAGGCCACCCCGCGGCCGGAATCCCTGCGCGCTAATCTCTCGAGGATTGACGGGATTATTCGTGAACTCAGGTGCCCCCACCGACCCGCCGATCACAACTGTTTTTACAGCTGACACACTTCCCACTTCGAGCAGGTCAGTCACTCACAGCTCACTTCTTCTTCTCTTCCGTCTTTTTACGCACCGTGAAACGCGCTGAGCGACAGCGGCACGCAACAACAACACAACAACACAACAACAACAACAACAACAACAACAAAGGGCACAGAGCACAGCGAGCCGCGCGGATCCACGCCCTCCATCACTCTGTGCGTTGTTTTGTGTGCGTAAAAAAACAAAACAAAGAAGTGGTTTGAACCCGGAGAAAGTGTTGTTGTGTGCGCCAACATGGAGGAGGTGGAGGAGGCGCAGCTCGCACAGAGCCGGTTAAACTTCACTAATAAATGATTTGCTTCAGAGGGGGGAGACTGTTTCTATTCTCCCACCCGCTCATCTCCTAAACGGTAGGCTCCTCTACCAATGGAGGGGAGGGAGAGACATGAGGAGGAGGAGGAGGAGGAGGAGGAGGAGGTGGAGGAGGAGGGGGGGTGTTCAACAGTCCTACAACCATATTCTCTGTCCCGTTTATCCGCCATGTAGGCCAGCTCGCTGCTGCTACTACTGTAAACTAACTTCCTGCATGTGGCTGTAGGTTGAACGGGATCTGCGGGGCTGAGCGGGGCCGGTGCTGCGCGTCCTCCATGCGGGCTCCTCTTCCTCCTCCTCCTCCGCTCTCTCTCTCCGTGGATGGTGCGTAATAAAATCATCTGGAGAGGCCGAGGCCGACATTTTACCCCCGGTCCGGAGGAGCCTTAACTCCGAGGGGACATCCGAGGACACGCGAGAAGGTAAAGCACACCTCCCCGGCGCTCCCTGCCCGCCTATAGGCGCGGATAGACGGTGTTTGCATGCGAGTTGAACGACTTGGAAGTTAGTGACACACATGTAGAGAGGAGGAGGCGGGCAGGAAGGCTTTTAACGGGCTTCTATGATTAAAAAAATGGCTACTTTCGCACGGATTTACATGCAGGAGCGTGCGGGGCGCAGGAGAGCCGCGCTCACACGCACCATGTCGGAGGATTTACGCGAGCTCCGTGTCAACATTTACAACCGATTTACACGTTAAAGCTGCGTTTATTATTTGGATATCACATTTTTATTTTTTGTATTTTTTTTTGGCGATAAATTCCCAGCTCCGAGCGTGTTTTTTGTTTTTTCTTTGCAAACTTTCCGCTTTTATTGTAATAAACGCACATTTTTCTTTTCTTTTCTTTCTTCTAAAGTGACTTGAACTTGCCCGGGCCTGCGCGTGTAACGTTACACCGGCCGAGCGAGCCGGCAGCAGCACCTGCAGGTGGACAAACAGCAGCCAAAACTTGTTCTGTGATTTCTTTATTTTTTATTTTTTATTATCAACTTTAATATTTAACCGGAGTGTGGAGCAGCGTGGACGGGAGCGGACTCCACACCTGGGTGCAGCAGGACCCCCCCGGACCCTGCGAGACGTGTAGCCGATCCACATGCTGCAGAAATCGGCCGTATTAACAATTAATATTGGACATCCGGTGGCACTGCCAGCTGCGCCCCATTTTTTTTTATTGTTGTCTTGCGCTGCTGAAACGATCCCTGTTGTCTCGGCTGGATACTCCGCGACGCGTGGTGGCCCGCTCTTTGTGGTAGGGAAATTTACGCTTTTTATTTCTTTGCACGGAGTAAGAATGATGTGATTTGTGAGTGTGCACGCGGTGGGATCGGGTGATGAATGTGGCGAGGTGCTCGGCCGTGCCATGCGGGACACGCTGCTGGCTGCTGGCTGCCACCATGGCACCTTCTCTTCCCCTCAGCTCCGCTGCTGCTGCTGCGTGCTGCTGCTGTTGTTCTCTCCAGCTGTGCGGACACACGGCACCGTCATGCCCCGTCAGTTCTGCCGCTGCACTGATCGGTTCATTCGCACATTGGTGGTGGTGGTGGGGGATTTTTTGGGTTTTTTTGCGGGACGCGCACCGGATGGACATGGAGCGAGGCGAGGCGAGGCGAGGGGCGGCAGACGGGGGCCACTTTGGCTCTCCATCGTTACGGGAAGCGGAGCTCCAAGGACACGGAGAGGAGAGACAGGGGGCGCATCCAGGTCGTTCAGAGGGTTCGCTCTCCCTCGCTCCTGTGATTCAAGTCTTTTTTTTTCTGATTTAATGAGAGCAGAATTGGAGATATCCCAGGCGAGACGGAGCTTTTGTCCGCCGCCCAGATTTTTTGGAGCTTTAATTTGGCAAATTGGCCTCCCAGACAGCCAGACCGTCTCTCTCTCTCCCCCCCTTGCGCTCCCCGTCTCCTCCTCGCTGCTTTCGGGCACACTCTCCGCCATCACTGCCTCTTTGTGGACTCCTGCCTAATTTACTTTTTTCCTCATCCACGTTCCCGTCTCTCTCCGTGCGTAACCTCCATCCACCCGTAGCCGTGCTGTCCTCTAATCTACAGGAAGGTTGTTTTTCTCCCTCTCTCCCTCTCCTCGCTGAAGAGGCCTCCAGCTGCTGAAGGTTCATTGTCTGGTCAGACTGCTCGTGCTCTATATTTGACTCACGGGCCACTTTGTCACAGTGACTTGCTCTTTCTCTCAGTTTGGCACATGTTTGGATGGAAGGGATCGTGCGTTACTATCATACTTTTATTTTGAAAGTTAATATATATATTTGAAAAAAAAAAAAGTTTCATTGATACCATGTGGGATGAAAACACACACACACGTCACAGCACTGATATTAAAGTATAATAACTGACTTTTATTCACCTTTAACTCTTTATAACGACACAATCTGACAAATATACTCTAATAAAGACATTATTATACACTTTAAAGATATAAAACAGCTGAAATAATGAGAACGTTTGCTGCTTTTCTTTGTCTTACATGATAATAAACTGAATATCTGTGGACTGAAGCTGAAACAAGCCATCTGAAGACGTCACCGTGCACCGTGTGGGAACATTCGAAGGCTTTCTTTGAAGCAATTAATTGATGAATGGGAGGAAAAAAGTCATAAACAATAAAGTAATATTCAGTTGTAGGCCGAGAACATGCGTATGTTAGGGCATGATAGAAATGCATTTGAATTCCCTGCTCCGATGAGCTGCGGCGACGATACAGGCTCCTTTTTATATCAAGCGTTTCTAAGGACTCCGGAGCTTAAACAGGAAGTTCGAACTCCTCCGAGAAGTTAGAAAACACTCGTGGGACCTTTTTTTCAGAAACATTGGACCCACGAGACGTTTGATTCTCTCAGCGGTGCCACAAATGACACATAACGACGTTTCAGATCATTTTGAAAGTCAAGAAAATCACTGTTGGTCGTAACGATGGTGAAGAATCGTTTAGTTTATGCGTCACCAGGACCAAAATGGCCGTCACGAGGTGTAAATCTCAGTAAATCTGACCACGTTGTCGGCTGCAGCGATGCCAGAGGAGAGCGTGCAGGACCGGTTCTACGGGGATTCTGTTTTTTTTAGTTGTGTTGAGTGATAAACAAGATAACGTCACACACACGACTGTTGTGTAACCTCTCTGATTACATACGTTCACAGTCTTATACTCGATTACCTTCTGTGACGAACTACAACATCGTATCGGCCGATTCACGTCTCAAATGTTTCTGGGATCAGATCTCCGGGTCGGTCAGCAGAAGAGCAGGACTTAGACCAAAGCTGCTGTGAGACCGATTATTTAAAAGTCCGTTACGTAACAAGGAAAAGTAACTTCTGTCGTGAACAGACTGCACTATACGAACCACAGTCTCACCACCCAGAGAATGTTGGCATACGTGTGTTGTGTTGTCGCTGTGTGTTTGCCGTAGTCGTTACGTAAGCCTCGGTTGTGTTGGCATCCGCGGTGCCGGCGGAGTCGTGTTTACAGAGGTCTAAACGGATCGTTGGCTGGACGTAAAGCCAACGGTTATTGGTGGTTATTGACCCAGAGTGGGTTTTTGAGGTAAAGCAATTTCCTCTTTGTTGCCTTTTCTGCGAACTCTCGTCTGCGGAGATTGTGTGTTTATGAGCACGGAGACTTTGGACCGAGCCTATGTTGAACCAACACACAATAAACGACGGCTGGAGTTGTTATTGTGCGGCGGCGGCGGCGGCGGCCCCCCTATATGAGCCGGAGCATGAGCAAATATAAATAAGAGTCTGTGAGGTGCGTCAGGCTTCACTGTGTCAACTCACCTTAAATTCCTAGAAGAGCAACGTGGTCAGAAAACAGATTAAAGCGTCCGAATCGTGTTTACATGTATGACGACCTTTTTTTTTATTATTATTAAGCTGCCTGAGGAAACAAACCGTCACAATCGAGGCCTGAACAAGCTTCTTAACTGTCCTACGAGCAAGGAACGTACATCTAACCGTACATCAGTCTCAATCCTTCTGTCGGCTCACGGTGCTTTGTATCTGAAACACTCTGCTGCTGGAGCTCCGTGATAAAGACGCGTATACCTCGTACCTTTATTACATTTCTTCCACCGGTTTGTTATCTACTTCAAAACACTGCATGTGTCTGATAAGTGTTTGTGTACGCAGCATGTCGGTAGCTGGCTTTGCCCTGTGTGCCAAATACCAGTTTTCCATGCGGCGTGCCAAGGCAGTGTCATAACCGCCCAGCCAATCCTCATTTCCTCATTCTTGTGTGCCTGAGGTCAATCCACAGAGAGAGAGCGTATTATGGTATTGTTCTTGAATCAATGAACCCAGGTCGGTGTGAGCCGCTTTCCCCTGGTTTCTCTACAGGTGCTGAACAGTAGGTCTGCATTGTTCCCTCGCTGTGTGTGTGTGTGTGTGTGTGTGTGTGTGTGTGTGTGTCGGTGTTGCTCGGTGTTTCATCATGTCCCCCGTCTGAAAAGGAGCTCGGTTTGATCAGTCGTTTGCACTGTGGCCTCCTCGCTAATGGAGAATTGGGGAGTTTTGGTTACACAAACATTAGCTGACGCAGGCAGGCAGAGGACGATCCCATTGGTGGGAGTTTAACCGTATTGGGCGGAGTCGAAGGAGCAGATTCTTTAGAGGACAAGTTCGCTAAAATGAAAGAAAATAAAAAAAGACGAGACTGGAAATATTCTGTGTTTTCCCCCCCCCCTTTTTTGTCAAGTGTTACCATGAAAAGACCCGAACCAAGCGGTGGTAGAAGGCCACAGCCAGATAAATCTCTCTGTGCACACCACACACACACACACACACACACACACACACACACCGTCCTGCTGGTTGCCTGAACCGAACCAGAGCTGCAGGGAGGACGTATTGTTGTTGGCCAACCCGGAAGTCGGCGTCGCTCCGGTTCCCTTTGACAAAAAGCCAGTGGAATTTTTTTTTTCTTTCTTTTCAATTCTGGATTATTAGAGAAAAAAAAAAAAAAAAGCTCTGTTGGCAAAACACAAGTTTATGACACTAACAGGATTTTGTTCCGCGGGATAATCTTCCAACAGATGAACACCGCTTTTGTGATTTTGTACATGCAGTCGTCAGAAGTAAAAAAAAACAGCTGACGTCAGGCTGTAAATGCTTCCTACTGCACAAGCTCCATCTACAAGGTGGAAAGTTAGAGTTCGAATTGTTTGCAAGATGAGCTGTGATGACGTTAAACGTCCCGGACGAGCTCCTGTAGCCTCGCTTAGCCTGTTAGCATCCGCCTTGTTTCCACTGTTGCTTCTGTCATGCAGTAAATAAAACAGCACGGTCGGTACAACACAGTTATAATGTCATGTATCATGAAAAAGAAGAAAAATGCAAAATGATTTACTCGGATGAAACATCATCAGCGTGTCCATGTACATTTTTAACATTTAATTCAATGTTTAAAATGTAATGAAACAGATGTAATGTTGTTGTTCCAGGATCTATCTCAAGGAAATTGAATCGAAAGCAACTGGATTTGGTTTTTGTCTTGAAGACGTTTCAGAAATGTAGGACAAATCATTTCCTGAGAAAGACCTGCCAGGCGTCAGCAGCTAGAACAGGAGCTTTTTATGCGCCAGATAGAGGTTGAATCTTTACTGTCGAGTGTAGCAAAGTGTTCGTGTAACATTCGTAGATGAATATGTGGATAATTACCAACCAGCGTTTATCAACACTTCAGTAAAGTGTGTTATCACGACAAAAAGACTTAACTTTGATGGGTTTTGGTTAAAACCTGTGCAGGAGGAAACCAAGGAACGAGTGAGCCGGACGAGGACGAAGATAAAAACAGATAAGAGCCACAAACATTATGTCGCTGTTTGAGTTCAACCTCACTGGGAGGAGGAATATGTCACATCTGCAGTGGAGACAAACATCAGCACTCCTCCAGCTAACTGCAGGCTAACTGAGTAACTTAGCATTAGCTTTAATCTTCTAGCTTTAATCTTCCAGGATCTGTTGCGACGCTGCAGCTGGTTTGTTTCTGGACAAATCGTCGCACATGATTCGTACGTCTGATGATCATTTCTATTGATAAAGGGTTAAACATGCAGAACCGTGTTGTTATGGACTCATAACAGCTGACTCATGCTGACTCATGTTTGATAGATAGGGGAGTGACAAAGTTCTTGAGAGACGGATCAGCACACCGTCGGGGTTTGGACTTTACGCAGGGTTAATTGTTTTATAATAACAGGATAAAATGGCACCGAAGGTTTGTTTGTTTGAAACTGTGCAGCAGAGACGGAAGGGAAAGTGTGAACTTCTCTTTTTCTTTGTTCACTCACAACAGTGAAGATTAAAGCTAATGCTAAGCTACTCAGTTAGCCTGCAGTTAGCCGGAGGAGTGCTGATGTTTGGCTCCACTGCAGATGTGACATAATGTTTGTGATGCTTTAACTCTCATCTGTTTTTATCTTCGTCCTCTTCCGGCTCACTCGTTGTTCCTTCGTTTCCTCCTGCACAGGTTTTAACCAAAACCCATCAGAGTTAAGTCTTTCTGTCGTGATAACACACTTTACTGAAGTGTTATTATCCACATATTCATCTACGAATGTTACACGAACACTTTGCTACACTCGACAGTAAAAACTCAACCTTTATCTGGCGCATAAAAAGCTCCTGTTCTAGCTGCTGACGCCTGGCAGGTCTTTCTCAGGAAATGATTTGTCCTACATTTGTGGAGGCAGCATGTTTCTGTTTCATGTTGAATAAATAGATGTATTAATAGAAAAAAAAAATAGCCAGCAAATATAAGAAACAACAGTCAGGATGGAAAAAAAACAGAGCTCAAGTCTCATTAATGTTTAACTTCACAAACACAGAACACAAGAAGAAACGCATGGCGGTGAACAAACAGAAGACGGCCGACATTCGCAGGTGTGCTTTTTGAAATGACACATTTAAACCTGCGTTTCATCTTCTTTACTGCCGTCGTCTCTTCTTATTGTGCCGACCCGACTAAAGTGAATTCAGTGACAGCTGACTCACACAACAATACAGCTGTTAAACTCTGAATGTCCTCGCTGTGCAGCTCGTCGTACGGTTTGGCCCGATGTGTTTACTTTCACTGCTTTATTGCTGTATAATTTGCAGCGTGACCTGCGTTGAACTCGTGTCTGATTTCCTCCCTCGCTGTCCCTCCTTCCCTTTTCTGTTCTCGTCTCCAGGCGGGGAGGCTGAGCGCTGCAGGGCTGCGACATGTGAAAGGAGCTCCGCCCCTTGACCCTCTCAACTCTCGACCTTTTAGGTAAATGACATCCTCTTCCTCTTCCTCTTCCTCTTCCTGCTCTCCTCTTCCTCTCCTCTCTCTGTCTGTGTTTCATTTGTGTGATGTTCAGATCTGAACCCCTGGTTGTGTTTTCCCGCAGCAGAACTCACTTGAACCGACGTTGTGACCGCGACCTGACACCCTCCCGCCTTGGGCATGCCTCAGGTAAAGTAGGAGCGCCGCACGGAAGCTGCACTCGTTGTCGCCTCGTCACCTCTGAGTGATTTCTCACTTTCTGTGTCTCTGTGTGTGTTTCCTCCCTTTCAGCCGGGTATGAATGGGATGGAGCCTGCGTTTGGCGAGGCCTACGGGGGGCACAGGGGTCTGCTGAGCCCCTACCCTCTGGCCATGTCGCCACAAGGGGGCAGGACCGAGTACGACCAGGTGAGACGACGCGCCGTCGAACTATTCCAACGTTATCTGGTGGGAGTCGCCTCCCAGTGAGACGCTGAATGGAACTCGACATTCATTCATTTTATTACTTACACCTGTGACTGCTTGGATCAAAAAACTATCATTGATGCAAAATTGAGTCTTCGTAACGTCTGATTTTAGATCAAGACCTTGAATGTGACGGAGGGAAGACAGGTTTTAATACCTGTGAATAGATGCCAGCTCATGATGAAGCAAACAAAACTAAGCAAAACAAGTTTATTAAATATAATTCGTGGCTGTAATGTCACGTTTCAGGCGATTCTGTCTTCACCAGTCGCACTGAGCCACACATCCTTATCGTTGTCTCGTTCGTCTCAGATTATGTTAATGGACACAGTATGAAAATAAAAGGTGACGTTAACGTGCCAGATTTTAGCACGAATGCTAGTTTACACCTGTAGGATCACCGAGTAACAATACCCAGACGCAGCTGCCGGAGCGTTTCAGGTTTCAGACTGGAGCTGTCTGAATTATACATTTAAAAAAATAATGATGATGATTTAAAGTAAACAGTTTTGTACGCCCTCTGCGATGAAGAAGCTCCTGGAGAGGCTGAACTGCCGCCTGGAACGATGAGTTTAATTACAAACCAGCAGGCAGATATTTTATACCTCACCTCCTCCTGGAATATTGTATGTAATCAGGAGCACCTGCTGACACTTGATACAGGAGTAACAAGCTGCGCTCGGAACGTCTGCATCTATTTTTTTTTGTTCCTAATCAAATCTGTGTCCTCTTTTAGAGCGTGCTCCTCATGCTGGGCTCTCCAGCATCGCCAAGGAAACGGCCCTTTGAGTTGCTAAGCGACCTGGTGGACGACGGTGGCTTTGGCGAGGACCTGCACCCCGAGCGCTGGGATGTGTCGGCGCTGGACGAGATGGCTCGCTACACCAAGCTGGGCCTCGGGGTGGGGGGGAGCTGCTGGCCTGCTCCGAGGAGGCCGTGCTGATGGGCCGCTGGGGGAGGAGCCGGGAGGAGCAGGAGGAGGAGGAGGAGGAGGAGAGGCGGAGGAGGAACAGACACGCGGCGCCGCCCGCCGTCACCCAGGAAGTCCAGGCCACCGCCGCAGGCAGGGAGGAGGGCCGTATCTCTGTTGCCACGACGACGGAGAGGGAGTTGTGTGTTGCCGGAAGAGCGGCCGGGGGAGGACAGGATGGGGGGATGTCACGGGAGCGCACGGTGGAGGTGTATCAGGTGGCGCAGGAGGAGGAGGTGGTGGCGGCGGCGGCGGCGGCGGGCTTGGCCCTGGAGCACTGCAGCGAGGAGCACAACTACTCCCTGAGCCAGGGGGAGGAGCTCGGGCCGGGGCCCGGTCACAACCCCCAGACAGAGGGGGTGAGGGCGGGGGAGGCGCAGCAGGAGGCGCGGGGCAGGGAGGAGAGCCAGGCGAAGGCCGAGCTCGATCCAGAGGACGAGGAGCAGGAGGATGACGAGGATGACGAGGAGGAGGAGGAGGATGGAGAGGAGGGCGCGGAGGAGACGGCGGCGGAGGCTGAGCTCTCCAGCTCCTCGGAAACTGAATGTGGTGAGTTGTGCTTTAAAGTTTGTATCTGCTGCGCTGCTGCGAGGACATCGCAGCTCATCGCGGCGCTGCCAGCAGCCCGTCTGCCCACACGGAAACCATCTGAAGCTGTCTCACGTCCAGACGAGACCTCAGACTTTGGTTGGCTGAGCAGAAGGCACATTAAATACCAAAGTTGCGGGTGTAATTCCCGGACAACATACCGCTTCAGTGGCTGCAGTTTGTGCTGTTATGAAACGAGCCTCTTCATGTATTCAAAAACCATCTGTGGCCGCCGCCGCCGCGCTGCTCGCTCTCTGTCAGGGGGGCTCGGAGTTGAACTTGTTAAATAGGGTATGAAAGTCTGAACACATTGTTAGATGACCGTTACAGTTGAACTGGATTTTTTTTAAGCAGCTTCAGAGGCAACACAAACACGACTGCAGCGTTCAGCTGGTGTCTCATTACCACAAAATATCTGTTTTCCTGCCTCATTATTTTCTTTACACCTCTCAGTCACAGAAGCTGGAGGTAGAGTAGCGCAGGAGAGCTGAAACTGAACCCGATGAGTGAAACCTGAAGCTGATCGATCATTTGACTCATTTTCTAGTGAAAAAGGCTCGTTTTAGCTCCTCAAATGTGAGGATCTGCTGCTTCCCCGAGGCTCACGTCGCAGTAAGCTGATTATCCTGGAGGTTTGGACTGTCGGTCGGGATAAACGAGACGTTTAAAGTCGTCAGCTTGGTTCAGTATTTGGTCATTTTATAGAATTAATCAGTTAATTGGGGGAAAATAATTTGCAGATCAACTGATAATGAAACTAATCAAACACAGTTACTGTCCTGCTGCCGCCAAAACACATTTTTCATTAACACGTTTGGACGGAAAGTAAAATATAGATGATTAATATTAAACACACATGGACTGATTAGAGTCTGTAAGTGTTGTGTTGTCCTGGTTTTAAAGGCTCATCACTGTAAAAATGATTATTAGTGTTAATATTTGAGAGCAATATTGAAGTGCTTTTGAGGAGATGTCTAAATATTGAGATATGTGGACGCTGCAGAGAACCTCAATTCAAATTCAAACCGTCACTTAACTGACAACAAACTAGTAAAAACAGGATTTATACTAAAGTGAATAATTAATTCAGCCACACTGAGAATCAAAGCTGTTACCTTACTGTCACCAAGTCTCAGTTTTCAAAGATTTCAAACATTTAATCATAAACCAGAATCAGAAAATTGTCTTTTGAATCTTAAAAACAAGGTCGATGGTAAAAAGTCCCTGAAAAATGTCTTTACAGCAACGATGCAAAACTGTTAAAGAAACAAACATTTACAGTGAAGACACTGATTTAATTTGACTGAATTCTCAAGATGCAATCGACAGAATAATAGAAGAACAGAACGATTCACCAAAGCTGACGTATAAAAAGACGACGAGGACTCGTAGATGTTTTTACGATCTATGATTGCACTCCTGTATTTTTAGCCTCAGTAAATCTAAAGTGTCGCTGCTTTTAAAGTGAACAAAAATAAATAAATCCTTCAGTATTTCTCCGCCAGATTTTTCATTTTTCTCACCATTGTGCACAATCATAACCTCGGTGTTTCTAAACTCCTGGCTGCGACCCAGCGGACGAATGAATGGCTCCTTTTTTTAAAGGCTTTTTTAGTCGTGGAAAATATTCAGAGATGCTGAATAAAGCCACAATGAGAGAAAATCATTTGATTGGTACATGCTTTTTTGCACATGGTTTATTTTTTCATACCACTAAATGCAGAAATCCTTGGAAAGATTCCTGGATGGGCTCGAAAACACAGTCATCGCTGTGGGCTAATTCTTAAACGGACTGAAGTTACGAGTCTGTGAAGACAGTTGTATAAATTCTTCTATTTTTTGTAAATGTGCATTATAAAGTGAGACAGATGGGAGTGTTTTACAAGGCATGGGTTTAATAAAAGATGATGTCCAGTTGCATTCAGGGGGAATTGAAGGATCCAGTGTTTTTGGTGCTTAAAGCTCACCCCATAATCAAAAACACATATTTTTACTGCGGCCTGTAGAGCTGAGTGTCCTTCTTCGGTTTGAGTTGCAGTGTTTTGGAGATATTGTCCGCCCTCCCTCCGTTACAAGGGAACTGGATGGACACGACAGCAGCGTCTCTTCCAGAAATCGTGACCTGGTTGCTCCAGATTATCACGCAGCAGATCACCGTCTGCTCCTGGATGAGAGGCTCGTGCATCCTCCTCGACTGTCACATAAACTAGCCTCGTTAGCTGAGTTAGCGTCCATGCTTCTGGTAAAAAGCACAAAGTCTGTGGATTAGCTTCAGTGGATGGAAAGTGGATGGATTAATACCTAATTAATATATCTGATGTTGTGTTGAACTGTCTCTTTAACTCACAGGGCTGCAAGTCAGGATATCTCAGCCTCCGCTCCTCTTCTGAGTCTTCAGACTTTATGGAAATAGAATAATAAATCACCGGAGTTTCCGCTTGATTAGATTATTTTTGAGTTACTGTGTGAATCAGCAGACGGACATGAAACATGACTTCTTGTCAGAGTTAATATAACGTCCACGCAACATGAACGAGCTGAACTCTGATCTTCACATGAGTGCTGCTGCTCTGCTGTTTGGTCGGAGAGAGCATCAGCTTGGAGGGCTTTAAATGTCAGAGGTGACGCCATGTCCAGACCGCAGGACACAGAATATAAACATGCGTATTAAATAACACACATGTAAACCGGCTGGACCGGAGATAAGCGTCTCTTCCCAGGCTCCCTCCGTCTCTGATCGTCCCCGCTTTAGATAAACAAATCTCAGGCGTCTCGTCGCAAGGTAATGGAGAGGTCGCTGGCTCGCCGTCAAACGCCGGGCCCGGCTCACATTTCCACCATTGTCGCCCTCTATTGTTGTGGCAGCGCGTGAGCTATTCTTGCCGTCGTAAAGGGGCCGTGTGATGGATGGGAGAAGCATGTCGCAGAGAGATGTGTGGGCCGAGTGAGCTCAGGAGATCAGAGAGGAGGTTCAGGAGCAGAGTGTGTGTGTGTGTGTGTGTGTTCAATTATAAATAAAAAAAAAAACAGATGAGCCGTGGAGCGAAAGATGGAGTTGAGGGGAGAGTGCAGACAATGGCGCTCGCTCTCTGCACACCGGACCAGACGGCGTGATGTTACATAAGCCATCTGTGAGCGTGCTGGCGAGGACAGGACTTCGTGGTTATTAACTTTCAGTCGTGTTTTAATCCGGCTACTCTTTCATTATTTGCACATGTTTTTTTGTCGGGTGGATGGATTTGAGGAAGCGTCTCCTCTCTGCTCCTGCTCGGTGGAGCTTTTGCATGTTGTATTATTTATGACACCATTATTCACGGCTCTGCGCGCCCCGAGGCTAATCTGCTGTGACGTCTGCGCGCTGGCTGTAGGTGTCTGCTGCCACATGTGTGCAGGTTGAGCCGGTCGTCGTCAGGACGTACAGCTCGAAGGATTAGAGGCTCGCACCACGCAAACGTAAACATTAATACCTGTCAGTCATGATTAGGGCTTCATCTGTCATATTAACTTGAAGTGCGTTTCTCTTCGATTAAATATCTTACACACGGCTGTCAATGCTGTCCACCTCCGCCTCTGCTGACGGGCGGGAATCAGCTTTCTTCATTATATATTAATAAAACAACCGGCGGTATTGATTCTATATTCTGCATCGCCGCTTCTCCCGGATTGATCCTGATGCAACACCTGAACCAGATTGCATTTAATAAGTGCTGTTTCTTTGAACATGCAGGCATTTTGGAATCAATAATGAAGAAATGCTGAGGGAGAGGTTGTGAAATGTGTTGTCTCGGGTCAGTCAGAGTTTAAAACTGACTCAGTGATTCAGTGCGAGAATAAACAGAAGATACGATCAGACGTGATAAGAGAGAGATGCAGCAAAAAAAAGAGAAACTGACATTTGTTAACTTCCTGGAAAAGTCACAGGGTTGTTTTTGTCACCTTCAGCAAACACCAGGTTCCAGTGAGTTCAGTGTTGATGTTCACAGTCATTAGAGGGTGAATCCTCATGGTCTGGATCTCCTGCCGCTTCCTCTCACCTCTCCTGGCCGAGTGGCTGAACGAGGGAGGACTGGAACGCTTTGCTGCTCTCTTTTGTTTTGGTCTCTGATCCACAGCTATCTGAAATCAGACTTCACGTCGTTGACCCACTTCTGCCGAGCGTCTAAGAATAGCAGAGTTGTCTACTTTTTGTCCACGGAGTAATCGTTTTTCTTGTGAGAGCTGATGTTCGTGAGGCCGTAATCTCGTTTTATAAATCTCTTCCTCGTGTCGGGTCGTTGAGGAGAGTTTTCCCTCTTTGTTCTTTGTTGTCTGAATTTATTTTCACATCATGAAATTAAAGTCAATCCGCAACAAATTTTCCACTTTGTTACCTGCAGCTGCGCAGCTTCTACAAATTCTGAATTCTTTGTGCATGTGTTCATGTTTTTTTAATCAGAGGCGGAGGCCGAGCCGGCGAGGCAGCCGGGCGAGCGCCCAGCGAAGCGCCGCTGCTTCTGGGAGTACCGACGAGCTCGAGAGACGGCCACGAAGAAGAAGCTGGGCGGAGACGTCCACTGGTCTTTGTCCTGGAGCTCCAGCACTCTGCCCAGCACGCTGTACCGCAGAGAGGGTGAGGAACACCACAGGATGAAACGTTGACACCATTAATGGGTCAGATTAACGCTGCTCCTTCTCCACCACGAAGCTCTGGAATTTGGCGTCCTGATGAGCTGATGAATCATAAAGATACTTGATAAATTAATTGTTAGTTGCAGCCAGTCAGTCATCACGCAGAGATGAAAACGATAAAGAGCCTCTGATTTAAAGCCTTTTTCACAGCAGGAGTCGTTAACACGAAAATTCACACTGCAGCTGAAAGTGTCCCATTTCTTTCCTCTCATGTGACACGAATCGGATCGGGACCCTCAGGCGTGTGCCCTACATACAACTTTTATGTCAAAATCTAAATTTTTCAGCGTTTTCCTGATAAGTGAATCTTACGTCAGGCGCGACTGGAGCCGAGCAGCAGATCACACAGCCACACAGGACGACGTTAAAGTGAATGTGGCCACATATTTATATATTTCTGACTGCTTCTCTCGTCACTTTATCGAAATATTAAAAGCTAGAATGGCATTTTGGAGGCTGCTGCATCTGGATGTCTCACTGTGCATCCGACTAAAAACATTTCTCGGTGACGGATCGACATTTAGCAGTTTGGAGCAGAGCTGTTTTAATCAAGGACGGAGTCGCACAATAGGTCCACTTCTGTTCGGACCTCAGAGTCTTTAAAGGGTCTATAAAGAGTCTTTTGTCTCTGGGAAGTTGTGATGAACATTTCTTCACAATATTTTGACATTTTATAGGCAAAAGAATTAATTGATTAATGGAGAAAATCAGCAGATTAATCAGTAATGACAATATTAATAGATAAAGCTCTGTTCTTGGTGACAGAGCTTTTTTAGTTTTAAGGCATTTTAAGACAACATCAAGATGATCTGATAATGTTTGACTGCTCTGCATACTTTGGATTTACGGGCCACACTGGTGGTTTTACGAGTGTCGTAAAGATCAAACCGAAGAGGTTTGAAAGACTTTAGCAGGAACTGAATTCCCTCTGTCTCTCTCTGTTCAGGGAAAAAAGGGCGACGCAAAGCTCGCAAGACCGACGCCAGCGACCTGACACCGAACCCCCAGAAGCTGCACAACATCGGGGAGCAGCTACAGAAGCTCAACGCCGCCATCGACGGCATGGGTCCGGTCAACGACCTCCCCGCCGTGGCCCGAGCCCGGTCCCGCAAAGAGAAGAACAAGCTGGCCTCCAGGTACGAGACTCCACTTACTGCCCTCCTACGTCCTCTGCACCGAGTCAGCGCCCAGGAGACCTTTCTGCATCGATCGGTCCAGCGTGTGCGGGCGTTTCTGAGAGGTTTTCAGTGTTTTGTAAATCGTTTGCAGAAAAATAAATAAATAGAGGCGATCCTGCAGGGCTCTGCGGTTCGGTCGGTGCAATCTATAGCTGTCAAGATCAGGTTTTCAAAACATGTGGTGCGTTTCAGTCGTTGACCTTCGAGTGCTGCTTCTGGAGGGAGAAGAACACGCTGAGAAAAACATCTAATCTAAGTGGAAGTTAAGGCTCGGCCGATTTGACTTGATGGAAAACGGTCTTGATTCCAGAGTGCATGCATTTTTAGTCTGAAGTGTCAGGAAGCATTTCAGCTCTTCGCCGGTGGAACGCAGCATACCGCCGCACCGAAGATGACCTTTTTAAGACCGATCCTCCGAGGATACCACGCACAACACAAACAGTCTAAAAATGTAAGCTCGCGAGTGTATTTTTGAGCTGATTGTCCCTTTTTTTTCTTTTAATGAGTTTACTTTGGACACGGAATAATTTAAAGGGAAGATGGAGGGAAGCAGAGGAAAACAACAGAGGAGATGAGAGGGAAGGGAAGCAGGATGAAAGGCTGAATAGGAGGAAATCAGGGCAGGATCGAGGAGACAGACGAGGAGTTAGATGTGGAGGGTCACGGAAAGTTCATCTGTGGAGAGAGACGGAGGGAAGGGAGGGAGGAGGAGGAGGAGGAGGAAAAGGACATTATTACAGGCGCTTTAAAGAGAAGAGGGACTCTGGGAATATCTTATTATTCCAAACATACAATATATTAAACACAACACAAACACGCCATCAGAGGGAGACGCTGTGGGAAGAAGAGCTGCGCACTGAGGCGAACGAACAGTGAACTTCACTCGTCCTGTAATGTGACTGAGTTCATGTTCTGATTTAATATGCAGGAATTTTCCTCTGAAGAGACTCTTTTTGTAGTGTCATACTTGCGGCTGCCTCAGAACGGATCAGAGTCGGCCGTGGGTTCATCGGCGCCGCCTCCGGTCGCTCGCATTCTTTCTCAAATCTGGTGCGGAACCCACCTGCCCGGGTGAACAGGAAACACACTCGACCTGGCTGTGTCGCCTCCAGCTCGTCCGGAGGCTCAAGTAAAAGCACAGTTCACGCTTTTAGCCTCTGACCCGGTGACCAGACTCGTAAGAGCACACCGTCATCCGGGACAATATGATTGTTAACGTTCCTGCTGGGAGTTACGTGAGGAGACTGATACCTGTTTAAGCTCTTGTGTGTTCAGAACAGAGTCCGAGTCAAGACTGTTTAGCTCAGCTAAGACTGTTTAGCAGGCGGGAACTGGTGGCGAAGCTCCGACTGCTGTCCAACATATAGGACGTGTGGATCGTCCTGTGCATTTTGGCCTTCCGTACATACGTAGGCGGCATTTTAGGGCACTGAAAATCTCCTGGAAACTTACTTCCAGGGTGAAGATACTGTATTTAGACGCTCAGTTTTCAGTGTTTTACATCTGAAACTGAGATTTTTGGGAGCTATGACACAGAAGTTTATTACTGTTTGTAGCATCACTGGCAAACGTGAACTCAGAGTACATGTTCTGATATCGGAGTATGCTTCAGGTTGTTGTCGCTCGTTCTCGATCTCTGTCTCCGGATGCTGAAGAAGCTTCTCTTTGAACCACTTACTCTGGAAAGCTTCTCACTGGCCTCCTGTTGCTGCTTGTTCCTCGTTTCTTTGTCGCTTCGGGCGAAACCGTCTCCAAAATAAATAAATATAAATGTGTAACAGAACTAGAAAACAATGTGGAGTTAAATGCATCCAACAGCAGATCGACCTTGTTTTGCCCCGAGCTCTCCGACCAAAACCAGGTTTTATTCTGGGACGTTTCTGTGGCGAGCCGGCGGTCGTCACCATACGACATGTAAACAAGACGGTTCTGGAGCTTCAGGGAGACGTTGTTTTGGAGCTTTTGATGGAGGCTCAGTTTTCCCCCTGCAGTCTCGTCTTTGTGCTAAGAAAGGCTAATAGTAGCAGCAGAATATTAAACCGAGATCCTTCGACTGTGAGGAAGAAATCTGGGCACAACGACCCGATAAATGTGATCTGGTGCTGTTGAGTCCATTCTTTATATTAGCACTGTATTAGCGACGTGTTGGCTAACTCTTGAAGTCTTGCATGTAAACGCTAATTTGGGAAAACCGCTTTTAGAAACACATTTCACAAAATGCATTAAAATTGCGCCGATGATTGCAAACTGATCTGCCCTCGAACGTAACTGCGTGTGAACGATGTTCTGTTGTTACCTTCTCGTGTTTCCTTCGAGGATTTAAATAAAAGCATGAAGCAGTATGTTCTCAGGTCATGAGACAGAAATCCGTTGACTTATTGTCCGACGGGGAATCAGGAGTGCGAGTCGTTCTCTTGTTCAGGATGTTGTTGTGCTCCTTTCAAAGTTAATGAATGAAATAGTTTGTCACAGAGCTCCTGACTGACTCGTCACCCTGCTGAGTCACTCCCTCCCTCTCATCACGTGATTGGTTGCCAGGTTTGATCTCAAAAAAACAGGTAAAACCCCAGGTTTGGATCCACAGCTCCAAATTATCTTAGAGACAAAACCACAGCTGCCATTTTTTCAAAACCCATCCAAGCGCCAGAAGCTTTTAATTTGGAGAATATGTTTTTCCTTCCTTCAGGCAGCCACCGGATCGTTTTTCAGTCAGCGTGCCACTTGAATCAGTTTACAGCTGGAGGTGAACCTTCTCGACAAACAGCTCGTCGTCCTCTGGGGCTGTTTCTGGTTTTGAACTTGAGAGCAGGAACTCTTTAAGAAAACCTGACTTGACTTTGTGTTCGGGGGCTCGTGGGAAGGTAGAGAGCTGAAAAAAAGAGCCTGTGGTTCATGTTGGAACATCCTCTGTACTTTTATCAGTCCCATCCCAGCGGTGATTGGGAGCAGCTAAATTGTCATGCGGTCGTCTGCATCCTCCACAAACCAGCAGGGGACTGTGGTGCAAATTGAAGAGTAAAACGTGGCTTGAGCAGCAGAATGCAGAGAAACGCCGCTGGCCTGCGTGTGCTTTGTTTTCTAAAGTTTCATTCAGCTGACTCACAGCTGCAAGGAAATAAGAAATTCACTGTGAGCTGCAGGAGAATAGTCCCCCCGAGACGCGTTAATATTTAACGTGCATTGATTGATTCGTTCCTCGCTGCCATTTTTCAACCCCCCAAATAATCTGAAACCAAAAGCGTCCGTTTCACTTCAGAGCCGCGGTGTCAGATGGTTTGCTGGAGGAGTGGAGGGACGAGGGGAGGGTAAATCTCCCTCACAGTTTGGAAATACATCCTCCTCTCGTCGCTCGCCAGCTGCTCTCAGCGGGAAAACCAGCAGACCTGCTGAAACACGGGGGTCGCGTGGAGAAACGACAGAACCGGAGTTTCTGGTTCCAGAGACTGACACTGCTCTCTTTCCATCTGTTTGCAGGGCCTGCCGGCTGAAGAAGAAGGCCCAGCACGAAGCCAACAAGATCAAGCTGTGGGGGCTGAACCAGGAGTACGGTCAGTAGTCCTGATGTCGTGATGAACATGTTGAAACTCCTGCTGACCCATGACATTTCTTTTATTGGTTTATTGGATAAGCTCAGAAAACGGTGGTGAGGTTTATGATTCAGGGTCGTCGCCCTGAAGGGAAATAAGGTTAGCTCATGTATTATATGATATTATGCAACGTCTCAAATCTCATCAGGGCTCAACAACGAGGATTTCCTCGGGGAAAGTTAGAATGCCAGGCCGGGCGAGTAAATTGATTGAATCTCATCTCTGTTGAGAGTCGCACATGTGCAGCAGCGATCAGACGCCACATAGAAAATGGCGGCAGGTGGAGAAGTTAAGGAGCTTAAGTGCAAAGCTCCCGGAAACGGGAGTTTAGTCGCGTGGCGTTACGGGATGTGGGCAAATATCCGCTTATGTGTCTTTGGAAGCAGGACTGAGAAGATGAAACTTGAGAATCAATTAAAGTCTTTGCTGTTATTTGATTCCCGCTGATTAATAGAATAAAAAAATTTATTTGTGACACATTTCTGTGCACAACCCAAACATCAAACCCAAACGACCAGACCTTTACCTTTTTTCATTGCATTATTAATTTGTTCCTGAAACATTTAAACTGATGTCAAACCAGCTGTTTTCTCAGGAAGCTGGAATTTGGTTTCTTTTTACTCGACTTTGTCGCGTCCAGCAGGTGATTATCAGACAAAGTGCTGCTTGTGTGTTTTATTAACTGAATGAAAATGTGATTGAGCTGTTTTTGTCTCAGGTTTTTCTCTCTGATCGACTCTCACCATCGTTTCCTGCACTGAGTCACACACACATCCCGATGCTTCGTCTTACTCGATAAATATTTGATGTTTGCTGTGTGACGCGGCGTTTCTGCTCTCTGTCTCTCGAGGTTATTGTTGTTTTTCATGTACGCGTTAATATTTCTTCTGACGACGGGAGTGCTGCTCTTTGTTTCAGTCAGATAACACGGCACGCCTCCGGTATAGAAAGAAAGAACGGACTCTGTAGGAAGAGAGAACCCAGTTTTACAGTTAACCTCATGTTCTTTACTTTACCCCGTTTACATGAGACAACAAACCCAGTCAGCCTTCATTATCAGGCCGAATGACTCTGCAGTGTCACAGTAGGAGTCTAATGCCGTTTTTCCACCGACAGTAAAAGGGTACTATGTACTTTTTGGAGAAGACATTCAAACTTAGAAATTTAATGTTTACAATATGAATGAGGTAATAATACAAACTCAGAAATATGTATTATTTCCATAAGTTAATTATATTGCCTCATGCAACATTATGCTGCAATTAATATTGCACATTTATGAATGATTGACGAGAGTACATTGTCTCACACGGGGCACCATATATAGTTCCTAATGCAATATTGTGCTGAAATTAATATTGCACATTTATGAATGATTGACGAGAGTACATTGTCTCACACGGGGCACCATATATAGTTCTTCATGCAATATTATGTCGTTTTTCCACCGACAGTACCAGCTCGCCTCGACTTAGCTCGTCTTTTTTGCGTTCCCATTACTGAAATCTGGTACCTGGTACCTGCTAAAGTGGTACTTTTTTAGTAGCACCTCTGTATAAGTTCCAACCGAGCTGAGCTGATACTTCTGTGTGACGTAAGCTGGCAGCCGGCCACTGATTGGACAGAGAGTGACGCCACTTGCTGACTCATGACGAGCGCGACGTCCGAGCCTGACACCCGCTACCTTTAAAAACTAGCATCTGCGTTCAGTCAACATAGCGATTACATGGAAGGAGCAACGCGCAAGAACACGCTGTGGACCGTGGCAGAGGTGGAGACGCTCCTGAGTGTTGTCGCTGAAGACGCATCCAGAACGAGCTTGATGGTGCGACAAGAAATGAAAAGGTGTACGTGTTTTGCGTAGCCCACAGCTAGCCCTGTTTATGTGTCGCGTGGATAAGTACGTCACTGATGACGACCCGCCCACGTTGATGACGACCCACCCACGTTGAAGAGATACTAATTCTAGATGGAAACGCAACGCGTCTGAAACCAAACCAAGTAGAGCCACGCTAAGCCGAGGCGAGGCGAGCTGGTACTGTCGGTGGAAAAACGGCATAAATAGGATCTCTGATCAACGTGACATCCGGGAGGACACGCTAATTGTCGCCCCCTTTTCCCATCGCGATGACATGCGTTGAGGTTCTGGATCACCGTGTGCGCCCTGCTCGAACACCGCTCAGTCAGCGCTGAGTTTGAAAGACAGCCAGAAGTAAAAGATGTTTTATTGTTCCCTCTTTTCTGCTGCGTTTACGTAAATGTGACACACCAGAGGAAAAAGACTCAGCTACTGTTAACTGCCTTTTAAAGAAACCTGCACATTCTCTCTAATTTCAGCGTAAAAGTGACTTAATTATCTGTAAAGTTCATGTCGTGTCATGTCGCCGTATTAATGACTTCTTCAGTGGAGGAAACCAAGTGGACTTTAATGTTTCACTGAGATTTATTTCACACACAGCAGCAGTTAAAATCACTGACGGCTCATTTCCACTGCGGTCCTCCTCCGACGTACAGCGAGAAAGGAAAAAAAAAAGAAACCACAGCGTGAAGTGGTGAAGCTGACACGTTCCGACCTCACTGCATAAAAGAAATCAAACACAGATGAAGCTACAAATGACTGAGAAACCGTCTTTTTCGAGGGCTCCGCTTTGAAGACGCCGCCGTTTTTCTAGAAATCAGGTTACCGCAGAGCGCCGGTGATAACGAGATCACAGAGGAGCGTGTAAACACTCCGATCGAGGAGAAAAACCCGAGAAGGGTGACTTCACCTCCTCCCCGATAATCAACACCTCTCCTCTGCCAGATCTGTCAGCCTCCTCCTCCTCCTCCTCATCCTCCTCCACCTCCTCCTCCTCCTCCTCCTCTTCTGGTTAGCTCCGACTTCTTTGAATCCAGCCCCCGTGCAGCGTCCAACTTCCTTTTGTCCCTTTTTTTTTCTCCCCATTTTTTTTTTTTTTTTTTACATTCCAGTCATTCCTGATCCTGAGCCGGCGTTTCATCGCAGAAGGCTTTAGTTGTGGCTCCCGCAAATTTTTTTGTTCGACTGGCAGGAAGCCAAAACACACAGGGCTTAACCTCACACATCGCCTGCCTCGCTTCCTCCTCCTCCTCTCCCTCCTCTGACTTTCTTTTCTTTTTTTTTTGTTGTTTGAATTCTCTCATTCACCCACTTTCTCCGTCCTCTCTCTCCTTCACCGTCAGCAGCAGCTGTACAGAAAACAGACTTTACAGACGGTACAGCAGCAGATCCAACAGAAAGCCTTTGGCCTCGTGCCAGTGTGTGTGTGTGTGTGTGTGTGTGTGTGTGTGTGTGTGTGTGACAGAGATACAGAAGGATGCGGTGCATCACTTCAGACCCACCGTGGTCCTTCGCCCACACACACACTCCCCGTCGAGACGAAGCGCCGGACTAGAGAGGAATCAGATCCATGAGAGAATAACACACTCTGACAGGAGGGGTGTCATGGCGCCATCGGGTCACGTGACCCCACACGGGGGGAAGGGGGAGGGGCCAGAAATCACAGAAGGTGCTGATGATTCACACCATCAGCAGCAGCAGCAGAGATGAGCCGCGAGCTAATCCTGTTTTTGGAGTGAGAATAGACAGCTGATCTGGCACCAGCGTACAGTAGCTGCCACGTTAGAAAATATCCTGTAAGAAGTGTTCATCAAATGTTGTGCGTGCCACATTTCAGCCCCTTAAACTGCACCATGATTATATTTTTATTATCGATTTCAAATATGAGGAAACTGCCAGAGAATGTCCAGAAGATCATGTCTCCCGATCGCTTGTTGCGTCGATCGGCTCTCGTCGAACGCAAAGTATTCTCACTAGTGGTCTCAGACGTTTGACTGTATACGTGGACCCGGAGAGCGCTCACAGCTTCTGACTGAAATAAGACTGAAACGATGAATCAATACGGTTCAGCTCTGGTGTGAGAGAGTGCTGTCGGGCTTTGAAGGAAGGAAATCTGCCCGCGGAGGAAAGGAAGCAACGCCGTGTTTTAAAGGAACAAAGACCTGATTCTAATCGCTGCGTCTAAATGACTTTCATAATCGATCGATCTGTCGTTTCTCTTCTTGGTTGACTGATCAGCTGTTTTTCTGTAAAGGTCCAGTATCTCAGTCACGGTTATTAAACGTCGGGAAGTTGATCCGTGATGAATCTGTGTTTCACTCACTCGTGTAATATTCAAAGTTAAGTTCACAGAAGCATCTTAAAAAGGTCTGAAAGATGTCAGATTGAAGTGGAGGATCGTTGCGTCGACCCCGTCGCGCTCCGGTCACGAGCTCTCAGCCGCAACTTCCCTCATCTCACTTTCACTCCTGTCTGTTTGCTTTGAGTTCACTTTCGTTTTTTTTTCTTGTTCTTTCCCTTCTGCCCTTCAAAACAAACATCCTCTCTGTCCCACGAGGCGCCTGCTGCTGCTGCTCGTTGTTGTTGTGTGGTCTGTATTTTCAAGAAACAAAAAGCCGTTCGTAGCTCGGGCCGGTTGTCAGACCTCGTCAGCTGAAACGGTTCTGCTTCGTCAGAATCATCTATTGAGTCATAATTGATTTAACGATGCTGGCGAGATTCTTGTGAGGCCGCTTTGTGTAAAGACAACGATAAACATCGATGGTTCGCCAGAAGAACGAGCCAACACTCCTCAGATTAAGACACAGTGTTGTCTGAGATCAGCTGCAGTCATCTGTGCTGATCTGGTATTTCTGAGATGAAAGTGATTGTTTTTCTTTATTTTGTCTTCGGTCGTACAGAGAACTTGTTGGGAGCTCTGCTGCGGATCAAGGAGGTGATCCGACGGCGGGTGGAGAGCAGCGAGGAAGAGGACACGGACGAGCGAGGGATGACCCAGCGCCTGGAAGACATCCTGCGGGAGTCGAGTGGTGAGAGAACACGAACGCAGTGGCGGGCGGAAAACTTAAAGTCTTAAATGCGTACGGTTACGTCCTGCTCACCCTCGTGCCGATCGAAAGTCGGGTGAAGTTTCGTGGTCCACAAAACATTTCTGGACTAAAACATAAAGACACAACTGCAGAAAAATGGCTCCGTGCAGCTCGTCTCCTGTAAATAACATCTCCGCAAATCACTTTGGACTCTGGAGGCTTCTGGAGACGTGGACACCAGACGAGCTGCACGGAGCAGCTTTACGTTTTTGTCCCCAGATACTTTGTGAAGCTCCAGAAATGTTTTGTGGACTAAAAAAGCATCACCCGACTTCCTCTGACATGTTGGTGCGTAGGTAGTGACTGGACGTTCACATTGTTGATCCTCTACGTTGCATGTTTTAGTCAACAGGTGATTCAGTTGGAGTTAAGATGTTCTGCCACATTGGTTTTCCCTTTGTGACGATCCATTTCCTGTCTCACCTCCTAATTTATCTCCATGGCGACTGCAGGTCCTTTAGTCGCCGGGCGGACCAAAGACTTTGTGCAGAGGATTTTGGCGGCCAGCGCCAGCGGTCAGAACCAGCGCAAAGAGCCGCCGCAAGGAGAAGATGAGGCGGCGGGCTAAACTCACCCAGCCTCGCTCCTCCTCCTCCTCCTCCTCCTTCCACCACGTTCCCTCCCAGCACCACCAACCAACCTGAATCGACCAAGCCTCTCTGCACCGCCTCCGCTCTCACGTTGTACACATCCGAAGTAAGAGGTGAAGAGGTGGAGATGCTGGGAGAGAGGGAGGAGCAGCCGTAACAAAGATGGGAGTGAACTGCCACCCTGCTCCTGCTCCTCTCCTGTCGGTCCTCCGAACAGCAGCCGCGTTCACCGCTCTGTCCCTGCAGGCTGCTCGGAACCACCTCCAACCGGGCCGGAGCTGCTGCTGCTGCTGCTGCTGACGTCTCTGTGTTCTGTCTGTGTGTGTGAGTGTGTGAGTGTGTGTGTGTGTGTGTGTGCATGTTGGACATGTAACATACTGTATGAGTGTGTACAGTGTCCCTCTCTCCCTCTGTGTGCTGTTCTTGTATCCCAGTGTGCCTATGAATAGACATTGCACTGTTTTGTAGATGGTCGTAGTTGCCGGCAGGGGACCGGTAGTGAGCCGAGGGCGAGGGGGCATCTGAGGATAGAGGAAGTGCTAAAATAAGGAAGTGGGAGGAGCCCAGGCCTGGAAGACAAAGAAACTGGTGTGTGTGTGTGAGTGTGTGTGTGTGTGTGTGTGTGCATGTTTTTTTGTGTTTGGCCGGGCTCCTATAGAAGCACTGCATACCATTGGGATTGCGTCGGCCATCTGAAATGTCAGTAAATGTTGTGACACACAACAAGTGATGGAGTCCTGATGCCAGAGCAGCTGTTGGTGGAAACAACAGCCTGATTGTTGTGGAAAAAGTCCGTGGAGCTTTAATAACCCCCCCTCCACCCATCCACCCCTCCACCCCTCCACCCCTCCCTCTTTAACAGCCCTTCACCCCATCAAAAACGTAAGCAGAGTCAAAACTGAACGAGAGAAAAACTGCACCTTAATTCAAACTGACCAAAGATAAGTGATACTGCTGAAACCACTCGGACACCAAAACCGCTTCAGATGCTGCCAACCATTAACACGTTGTTCTGTTTTGGGAGAAGTGACTGAAACATTCTTGATTGTTGTCATGTTTACCCGCCGCCACGCGTCCTCAGAGGACGACGTCACCCAGCGGACTTTAATCCCCCCCTTCACCTAAATGCACTATATCATGGACCTGAGAGAGCGTGTGCGAGTGGCGTGACGGACAGGAAGTGACTGACACTTTATGACCCCGTCAGCCTGTTAGCTCTGCAGCCTGGTGCTCCTTCAGCTTATCTGCAGTGGCTTTTACTTTTACCCACAAAAGGGAAGTGTCCTCGATGCCTTCCCGAGCCCTCTCCTCAACCCCTGACCTGATTATGTAGCGCACCTTCCTGAATTGCAATGACAAATAGAGAAAAACACTTGTAGATCTAGGAAGCAAATACGTTTGATTTGTTTTTTGTTTTTTTTATTCTGATTTTATTTGTTGTTAACGTGGCGATGCCACGGCTCACAGAGTGGGCGTCAGTCTTGAGAAATCTGCCTTTTCTTCTGCGGTCTTTGCTGAAGCTGAAGACCGACCTGTCCAAGGTCTCTAAATGTTGTTGGACATTAAAAAAAAAAAAATGTCAAGGACCCTTTGAATTGCACTGTGGTAAAAGCAACCAAGCACCTTTGAAGAGGGCTTCAGATCCTCCGAAAGAGAAAATAAAAAAAAAAAGACTCTTGGCACCTTTCGTCTGAAGACAGATATTGATTGAGAGACTCGTCGTGGGCGCTCGGCGCTTCCACAGGTGGTCTCGGTTTGTCTCAGCGGTGCTGCTGTTCGATGGAAAAATGAAAAAAAAAAAAAAGCAATGCAAACCTGAGCGGAGGCATCAGGCGGTAACTGCTGACTGGGTTTTGGCCTGCGAGCACAAACTGTTGTAATAGGCAGTTTGTTTGCATAATGACGCCTTTCTGAAGTGCCTGGAGCTCACAGCCACAGGGACCTGTGTTATTATGCCTGATCTTCAACCCTATTACAAGGTAAAGCGTAACCCATGACTACTGCTCCCAGCTCGGCCTCACTTGACTTCACTTA
This sequence comes from Lagodon rhomboides, assembly GCA_039737535.1. NCBI lineage: Eukaryota > Metazoa > Chordata > Actinopteri > Spariformes > Sparidae > Lagodon > Lagodon rhomboides. Next base: position 33,319,170 of record CM077786.1, read on the forward strand.
GTGGAAAAAAACCCGCAGGCCTGCGTCGGGTCCGATCACACATTCAGCCAAAAAAAAACACAAAACGTCAACCAAAATGTTTTTCTTTCAGATTAAAACCTGTTCACGGATCAGCAGCTGACAGCTCTCTTTCTGCGAACATCATCTCTGGGAAATGTACGCGGAGGAGTGGCTGTTAGCGAAGCATTCCTCTTTTTGTTTTTCAACCTTGACGAGCTCCCGACTGGGCTGCGTTCCAAAGCTGCTGCGATTTAACGTACGACTCTCCTCTTATGGAAACTCCATTTCCCGTCTGAACCGGGAGAGGAGCGGTTAACCTTCACCTCCTCGCAGGTCGTATTGAAAAGCCGTGGATGCGAGACTCAGGAGTAGTTCGTCTCGCTCCTGTTTAGGTTTGTGTTTCCTTCTCGTTCTGGGAAATGTTGCTCACGGTCGAATGAGTATAGACATGTACTGTAAACAGAGGATTCCTGGCGTTTAGCTGGAAAGGTTTCCTCGTGGATTTCTGCCGCCGGTGTGCAGAGCTCTTAAGCTCCGATGCTTAAGACAGATATCTGTCTGTGGCTTTGCAAAAAAAAAAAAACGATGCCCGATGCAGCAGCAGGAGGCTCTGATGTCACGTTAAACACCACCACAGAAACCTGCTCAGGTTTCCATGTGATCATTTTACTGTAATTGAGGATCCGGGGCGCGGTCATCGAGGCCAGTAGAATATAAATGATGGTTAAAGGTGCACTCTGCACTCTTTGTCCTCCTCCCACTGCCTCTCCAGGCTTGGGAAGTCGCAGGATCGGATGCTGGCAGCGGCTTCCTCCACATGCCCTCGCACAACGGCAAACAAAAAGAGAGGAAGCGGCTGAAAACAACCGTACACAAAGTTTAAAATGTTGTGAGAACCATCTGTCGGAGGAGGAGGACGAGCTCTCTGGGTTTAAGAGGGATTTCCACTCTGAATGCTCAAGTTTGTCCTGATGTTTTCCTTCCTCCAAAGTGGCGTTATGTAACGCAACACACCATCTGTTGTGTACATTCACGTATATGCCAAAAACTGAACTGAACAGAAAACTGTTGTAACGCAGCGAATTTACTGCCACAGATCCAAACAACAAACAAGACATGACGCCGGATTTTCCAGAACTAGTGAGCTCGTAGAAGGGCTTAAAATGACACTGTAGCATCATTCCTCTCCTGCGGAATATCCCTTTAACTGTATAGCTTTAACGCAGAGCGGCCTCTTTTGGCAAGGCCGCTCGTCTGTGCTCACATTCCTGACTCAGTTTCCCAGAAAGCCTCTGTTTATGTGTACCTGGAAGCAGGAGGCCGATCCGTGCGGGGGGAACTGGAACGACCCAAAGATGGCTGCTGTGGGGTCACGTTTCTGTGGCTCGGCCCGGGTCGACCCAGGAACAGCTGGGACCTTAAAAAACACAGAACTGACGCTCTCAGCTCACAGATACGACCAGCTGTGACCTAATATGGACAATGACTTTGCATAAATTGGGACGATTCTTATCTGAATCACTTCCTTGTTCGGTGTCACGAGAGACGGGGGAGAAGTAAACGCTCCGTCGCTGACATGTCGCTTCCTGAGAGAGAGAAAGTTTCCTGTCCTCTCAGTGAACGCTGGATCCACCTCAGCTGTCGGCCTGAAACCCGTCAGAGCAGATTCAGTGTCGAGCACACGGACGGAAGAGACTCAGCTCCTCAGACGTCGAGTCTTTAATGAAGGAATCTGTTTTTTAATGTCACATTTGGCTGCGATCTAACGTCACTTCTGTGGATATCTGCTCCTTACTGAGAGGACTTCCTTCTATATTTGGCTGAAGTGCCGGAAAAGAGTAGTTGAATAATTAAATACCCCAGATGTCCACCGAGCACGGCTGTGTGGCGTCGCAGCTGCAGCCGGCGTCCATCATTTCAGTTCATACAAACACAGACGATCGCTGTAAACTGACATGAACTTAAGATTTAAAGGAACATTTTCGACATTTTCCAGAAATTAGGCCTGTTTGCTTTCTTGCTGAGTGTCCGTACGGTGACTCTGGTAGTTAGCTTAGCATAAAGAGCTAACCGTGGCTCACAGGTAACATTACCCACCTCTGCAGCTCGCTGACTAACACACACATTTATGGCTCGGTTGCAGTCACGTGCAGGACTTTCTCTCTCGGCCGGGTCCACTGACCTCCTCGAGTCTCAGCTGGTTGCCCGGCAACCTCACAGTAATGGCTGCCGGTGGAAACAGAGGAGCTGTTGAGGTGCTGGTGGGCAGATTGAGTTAGATTTGGATAAAACAGTTTGCAGCGGTGATACTGAGCTCCGGGTCCAAATCACCTTCTGTTGCTACGATGGATACAAATGTTCAGACAATCGATTATCGGTTAATCACTAACCTCTGATACGTGATATATGATATGATATTTACATTAGAAGTTATAAGAACAAATAATAAACATCAACTTATTGAGTGATGAATTAAATAACACAAAATACTGACCTCATTTTAATCGCAGACTAGGGTAAAATAAACTTCATTTTTAAGCTTCTTATTGATAACAAGACACTTTTTTATGTATTTGTGCCCAATATACACCATTTCAATTCGTAACGTTCCTAACCTCCATTAATAGTCACACATGAACGTCTCTATACGCTGCTGACGGTGTATTCGTGTCACTGCGTCTGTAAAGTCTGAAGCAGGATGCAGTTATTATTTCCCTTCCGCTCGTTCGGTACAATTCAATTCAGATAACTTCCTCTGAGGTCTGACGCACGTGGAGAAATTTAAAAATACATAAAAAGAAAAGAAAACACAGCAGAAATAAAACAGACTGTGGTAATGACCTGATAATGATATCTCTCACCGTGCTGATCGTCAGCGAGCTGCAGCTTCTTGAAATGCTTCTGATGGGCTTTTGAACTGTGACGTAGACGCGACAGCCACATCTGGTGCACATCTGGGGTCAAAATCAAGATGAAACAACAGTTTTGATAATTGAGCGATCGTTGAAGAGAACATTAGCAGTTTCCTGCCGCTGTTGTTTGAGGATCTGCTGCATCTCTCTGCAAATTTAATATATTTTGATTTTAAAAACCACGCAGGCAGTTTGAATCCCTCAGTTTGAGCTCTGGGAACGTGCGATTTCACTTTTAATTGGCTGAACTATTAGCAGATGAATTGATCGTAAGTTGCGCCCTCGTTAGCTGTAAAGGTTTGACGCTGAGGAGCTGCTCTGTGTTGAATCCTTCTGCTCGGAAAAACACTAAGTCGAGTCGAGTTGAGACAAACGGAGGAGCGGCGATGGAGTGAGGAGGACCAGGAGAAGCCTCCCTCCCTCCCTCAGCACCTCACATGTGAGCGGGCGTTGAGGTGTTGTGGAGCGGCGGGCTGAATAGAGCCATCAGTAAGCCGACACTGGTGGGACGCCGCTGACCTCCGGGTGCCCGTCCCCACTCTGCCTCAGCGCTCACATTGTGGGAGACACTCAGGCTTCTCCGGTTTCAAAGGCGACGGGGGAAGCAGCACTTAGCCGGGGCCCTCGGAATAGCTTATCCCAAACTTTTTAATCCCCTCCATCACCTCCGCCCTCTTTCACACTCTGACAGCTGAGGAGGAGGAGGAGGAGAGGGATCGCTGTGGCGACCTGCATCTTGATGCCCCCCGTCTCCTTCTCACTGACCTGGAAACCTCCGTCTGGGATGGAGCCAGACGGAGGAAGGTGTCAGATTAGACCTGCACCGAGGCGCTGGACGCTGGCGGAGGGCGAGCTCCAGTTTGTGCCTCTCATGTCTGACGGTCAGATCACAGAGCCAAGCGTCTGTTTTCATCAAATGTTAATCTCTGGTGATGTTTCAAAAACACAGACGGCCGTTTCCTGCAGCAGTTAGAACACTTGTGGTTATTTTACATGTATTTCTGTTTTCCCCGAGCGTTTCTCTGGTTTGAGTTGGAAAAAGGTGACGTTACACACTGGCGTGCACCAATCAGGATGCTAACAAGAGACTTTGTCTACAGACTTAAACTTATCATTACAAAGTAGATTAACGACAATAAGATAATGACACCAGCAGCATTTTCACAAAGTAAACTCATCTGCCACCGGGTCGAGGCTGACCGTCGGTCTCCATTTTAGCTGAAATGAGTGAATGAACTCTGATTCTCGTCCTGTATTGTTGGTAGTAAAGAGGAAGCGATCGCACCACGATGACATCACTTTAAACTTCGGTCCCTACCTGTGTGGATTTAAGGTTTTCGGGGCTTTTATCAGAAGAGTTGTTTGTGAGGTCCGCTCGGACGTTTTGTTTGTCACGAGCCGAATACGAGCAGATTCTTCTGAGCAGGTTCTGATCCACCTGTGTCGACCGACTGTCAGTAGTCGGGTCTTAAACTGGAAATGTGCAGAACTAATCAGAAGTTCTTAATTTAAGCCTGAAATAAATATGTGTCGATCAGAAGCTGTTAAATGTATTATTTATCAGAAAACTAGTTACACAACAGCCTCAGAACTGAGCTTCAGATCATAGAAAAGCACATTTTCTGTACCGAATACTCATTTCAGACGAGTACTCGCTCAACACTAACAAGATAATATTGTATTGGTCTGAATCTGAAATGACATCGAGCTTTAAAAAGCAGAAAAGTGGACAGAAAAGTTGCTCACCCTCTGACAGCCGCCGCTGTTTTCAGGGAGGCGCTGACCCGAATCATCAGACCGTTGCGTTTGCCCCTTTTAAGGGCGTCTCACGCAGTCGGACCGGCTGACTGCTTTGAACTCAGGCGAGGAGATGCCCGGGTTAAAAGGTTTAAAGGACTAGTTGCACTTGCACTCGTTGTCTTGCTGAGAGTTTGACGAGTTGAGTTTATTTATCCCTAAATATGAGGTTTCCACCGGCAGACGATTAGCTTAGCTTAGCATGAAGAATGGAAACCATCCATCGCTCATCTTCTCTGCATAAAAACAGTAGGAATCACAATTTGTGGATTGTGGGCGGGTTAAAGGTTTTTAAAACATCACCAGAGATCTGAATCGTAGCCGCTGAGCTCTGTTGTCACACATGTAATGGTGACGTGCGTGCGGCACGTCTCGGCTTTAACCAAAACCGAGTCAGTCGTTTCTGTCGGGGTCGACCGGTCGAGGTCGAAAGGTCGGCTGTGGACGTGAAAAAAGACGACGTCCGGATGCTTTGACATCCGACGAAAGACGTCGTCATCTTGTAGAGTAAAGACTGAGCGATCGCGTCCCCGCCGGTTCTTTAAATCCATGTGAGAACCCGTCGAACGACGGGAGGAGAAGGAGGATCGAGAGACGAGCAAACATTCCACGATGCCATGTCATATACTGTACAGCAACCCTTACTTCTCTTCTTCCCCTTTTCCTCCCTCCTCCCCCTCCGTCTGTCTAATCACATTACTACAGTGATACTTCGGACCTGTTAACACATTAACACATCTTTATGTACAACTCCTTCGTCAGTAAGTAACCTTTAAGAAAATAGTACAAAAAAAAAAACAACACAAAAAAAATAAAAATACAAGAAGTGCCGTACAAATAGAAGCCTAATATTTTTTGTTTTTGGTTTTGTGTGAGTGTACTGTACACCTGTATAATGTATATTTTAATATTTATATGCAGCTGTTGTATTAAAGTATATTTTTAAAATAAAACTGCGCCCGTGTTTTGTGTTTGATATAATCGGCCGCTCTCTGAGGACGCCGAGGTTTTCCTGCTAATTGATTTGTGTCAGGTGTTGACTGTTGACGACAGTCAGGTGTCGCTGAGTTTAATTAAAGGTGTCGCTCTTCTTCTTCACCTCAAAGTCCGGATGTGTTTCCATTGTGGGACCGAGCGGCTCCTGGACGCTCCACAGCTCCACCAGCAGGTCGGACAGAGTCACTGCGTCAGTTATGAAAAAAAGCTTTTATTTATTTATTTTTTTTGTACATAATTTGATCCTGAAGGAATAAAGAGGAGGATCAAGCTTTCATGAGTTCTGACGTGTTCTGACAGCGACCCGGGGATCCAACTCGCACCGGTTTAATGTTGACGAGCACCAACTTCTGTTTTCTTCTCGTCGAATCGAAAGAATACAAGTTCAACGCTCGGTGATTTTAAGGAATTTACCAAAGAGAAATCTAAACAACTCATGATACGAGATTTGAATTACAGCACTTTGATGATAAGTTCAGAAAAATGGTACATTTGTAGTTAATTAAACTTGATATATCTGTATATCTCTAAGACTTAAACATCCTCCATCATGTTTTCATTTGTCTGTGGAGGGTCGTTGCAAAAACACATTTAAATATTTAGTTTGTTTAGAGTTTGTGTAAATCATGGACAGGTCAGAGATTCCCTGAGGTCCTGGTGTGAACAGGGATTTCTCCGGGTCTTGGTCTCAGGTAATCAGGAGCTGTCGGGTTCACCTGTGACATTCTCCCTCAGGTGACTTCAATCAGTCGGCTGGGAGGTTTTATCAGAGGGCGGCAGCTCACCTGCTCAGATGGTTGTTTGTATTCAGGGAGTTGACACCATCAGTCGGCTCTCTGCATTTTCTGTTTGAGATTTACTTCTATACATTTTGTTTCCCCCCTGATCAGCGAGTCCCTCTTCACCTTTGTTTTTTCTTTGGTCTATCACTTTGATAGAATCAGTGTTCGGCTGTGGGTTTTATTCCCACCACCTCCTTTTAGACACAGAGGGACCAGTTTGTTTGGACCCTGTTGTGCAGAGATTTGTGACTCCTGTCCTTCGAAACGTAACACTAACCAACAGAGACTCTACCTCTACTGTTAGAAATGTCAGAGGAAAGCAGCAAATCCTCACATTTCAGCAGCTGGAACCGACCAATGTTTGAGATTTCTTTCAGAAGACTGATCAGTTAATGGCTGCAGCTCTAGAGGTCGGACACAATATTTATATGGCAGTTTATCAGATCGCTTCCTCTTGCTAAACGATTATTAACCCGTTAATGCCGACAGCGACATTTTATAATTTACTTCACATCACTTTAAATAACTGAAGCACAAATGCGTGACAAGATCTTCTGAACAAGTCTCTGCTCACAAAGTTGTTTCCACAGAATATATTTAAATGTGTAACTGCATATATTTTTCTATATCTTGACATCAGGCTTAAATAAAAGGTTTCAATTAAATTAAATTCGACTATTAAAACAAATTAGGTACTTTGATCCAGTGTCAGTCTGATATTAAACATGTTAAATGAATGTTGATCGTCAGACAGTCACTGCAGTGTGATTCCCGCCCCGCTCAGATTGTTGTCTCAAGGCTAGTGTTCCTGTTTTCACCACAGGACCCGAGAGATTCTGACTCGGTACCCAAACCCTATGTCTTCAATCCGATTTGAATTAAGGAACGGGACAAGACGCCGAACTGGTTTATTACAAAAGGATCCTTTTATTGGATTGGAATTGTTTCTATTCAGGTACCTTGATTAAAAACGTTGAAGTCAAGTTGTCAAAATTCAGTGAATTACAGTTCAACATTGCACAATACCCGGCGCTGGAAACACACACACACACATTTACACACACAAAACCACTGGTCCCATGTCAGAACCTGAGAGGAGCTCAGAACGAGGTCAGAGGTCAAACAGAAATCTCTCTGTAAGCATTCAGACCTTCAGCTGAGATTCTCTCCTCACAGAAGCTCAGACGACGGTTACAAACACACACTGACAGTTTGACGAGGACGTGTCACAGCTCATCTGCGTCAGGACGGAGAGGACAGAAAGGAGGACGAGTGTGTGCGCAGCACGTGGAATCACATTTTTCTCTTTTATATGAAACAGTTTCCTCCTCTCTTAATATTCACATCAGCACCAGAACGAGCTCTTTCTTATAAAAACAATGGAGTCATCGTCGTTCAGTCTGATGAATCGTGTCCCACAAATTTGAGTTAAACTACGAATGAGAGAAGAAGCTCCCACTGTGGGATCGGCACATCATCAAACTTCTCAGGGAAGTGTCACCAGGTGCTGCTCAGACAGGTTTGCATCGTCGTGGTTCGCTGCTCGCCTGTGTCGGTCTGTCAGCACGTCACACACAAAACACAAAACAGTGGTTTCATGTACAGCTATGAAATACAGTGGAAGTAGAAACAGGACAGGACAGACCCTCGGGGTAAGGCTTGGCTCCTCAGAAATGGCTTTAAAGAAGTTCATTCTAAAACAAACATCGTCCTGGCAACATTATTCTGCCCAGCAGCGTTACAGTTTCGTCCCTTTTGTGGAGTTATTGCGTTCAGAAATCAGATGATATCTGTTTGAATGGGGCCTCGGGGGTCGTCGTCTGCTGTCAGCGTCTCCCTCCAAACACTGAGCAGATCTCGCCTCCTGGCTCTGTCTGCCCGCTGATACGGATCTGTGCTGGACCGGACCAGGGGTCCTGGCAGGACAACAGTGGCATTCAAGTATCAAAGCGCAGTCTGAGCTCTGCAGATGACATCATCGGGCTGTCAGGATTCGCTTTCGAAGGAAATGGTCCCGTCGGGACGGAGAGAGGTGCAGATGAAATGGTATCTTTGATGGCAGGAAGGTTCTGCTGCCCTGTTGATGAGAGCTGCTGTGATATCACAGAGCTGGATCAGAACATTTCATCTGTCAGACGGTGGTGAAAGAAGGATTTCAAGGTTTAAAGTAAAACCAAAAAAAAAAAAAAAACTGTCTCCAGAATCTTCACTTTTTCTTCTCTGTGTGTTCGTGTTAATGTTCAAATCTGTTCGCTGATATTTAAAAGGTCACAGACACAACAAACCGACATCTGACCTGGTGTGTCAGTGTGAAAACAGATATATAGTGACGCAATATGATGTTTAAGAATTTATACAAACTCTGACAGGTAAGAGTGAAAACCTCAGATGTTCACGACTAGTCCAGCTGGGACCTGAACACCTGTGAACACCTGTGCGGAGGCCATGTTGGGATATTTCATATTCTCAGTTAGACTTTGTTGAACTCTTTAAGCTGAATTAACATCTCAGCATTAAATTGATCTAATATTAGCATGCTAACATGCTAAAGGTCCTGTCACAGTGCTGTTATAGCTCAGCTAACAGTAGCATTTTGACACGGGTGCAGCTTATTAGCTTGATAAAAAGCTAATAATCAGCAGATCCGATATCACCAATGATCGATACCGATCAAATTTAGAGTTATTGTTGAATAAATGAGTGTTGTACTGTCAGTGCTGTATGTTTAACCCTCAAATGATCGACGATTATGAGAATCTAACGAGCGGCTCGTTGTGTTCTCACAAACACGGACGGTATCATTTTGGCTTTAAAGTACAGCTGATGAGAACACGATTAGCTTTGGAGGTATCCTGTTATGAACTGAGTTGCAGGACAGGTGTGAGGTCACCTGGGTCATCAGGATTCACTCTCCTGTGGAGATGATTGGCTGTTGGTTCTGATATAGTCTCACTGCCTTCAGTAGAGTCGAGCGGTGAGCTCTCTGCTCCTAAATAGATGTCGACTGATCTTCAAAGTCTTCAACAAATCCATAATCCTACGTTAACTATCCTCTGCTGGAGAACACCGCCTCCTCCGTCTCCTCTCTCTGCAGCGATCAGCCCACCGGATCGAGGCCAGCCGTCCAGACTGCCTTTCAAAATAAGCTCAAACACGGGGCTTTGGAGAAACGGGGGCAGACTAATGATGGCTGTTCAATCCTGTTACGTCGAGATGATTCTTTTCTTCCAAAATAAAAGGAGAAGAAAGTGAAGAGAGTGAACTCAGAGAACATACTTCCAGTCTCTCTGTTTGAAGCTGCACGATCAAAGTTGGTACAGAGTGGTTTGATTCCAGGCTCATTAAACCGTCTCTGTGCTGTGATGTCTTTTTACGCAAAATAAAAAAAATCCTGGCTCTTCTCTTTCATCCTCGCTGGCCCAGTCTCACCCTCGGCTGGCTGAGGAGCATCCAGGTTCCCTCATCTGCCCTCCACACTCACATTGTTCAGTCGTGGTTTGGTTCTGATAAGTCAAACGTGTCGCGGAGGACACGACACATCAGGACGCGCTTCCTCAGGGGAGGAGGGCCTCCCCCTCTTCGACCCAGAGGAGGTTGAGGGCGTCGGCCTGCCGCTGCTCCCGCTGGTGGATCCTCCGCAGGCGCAGGATGTAGAGCAGGATGGCGAGCACCACCACCAGGATGCAGAGCGAGAACAGGTGGTGGTTGTAGACGAAGGAGGAGCGCAGCCAGCTGGAGTGGCTCTGACGCAAGGTTTCCTGCTGCAGGTCCCTGGAGACGACACCAACATCACACATCACACACAAGCTGATGTCAACAAGCTTTCTTTTAATAACTCAACAGTGGTGAAGTGGCTCTGAAACAGTCCAATTTAAGAAATACAAAGAAAAGCAGAACCCAGAAACACTAATCCCTCCTGGTTCTGTGTTTCTGAGAGTTTACCTGAGAGGCAGGAAGCGGGTTTTGAACAGGATGGCTCCCAGAGTCCACTGGACCTCCTTGTCATAAACCAGCCGGGCTGTTTTCAGACTCGGGTAGCTGGCGGGGAACCGGAAGCCGGAGTGTAACACCTCGTACATCCAGGCTGACTTGAAGCACTGATATCTGTGTCAACGAGAGCAGGATGACGACTCTGCGGTCAGCTGAACCTCAAGCAGTTTCACTTTCAAAACAACAGCTTCAGCAGATCTGACACCTGCTGTTTGTGTTTGATGAGACAATTCAAAACTTCAGGCTGTAAAATGTTAGAATATTAACCAGAGCACACTTTCTGATGAACACTGAGACGTCTGCTCTGTCAGGTGTCGACATGAAGCTCGCCGTCCTCCAGGAACGCCGACCTGCTGACTCTGATCAGTGAAGTGTTTGAGCTGTGAACTCGACTGTTACTGAAACCATTTACATTTCTTTGTTCATCAGTGGAACAGTCGGCTCTGAATGTTCCTCCACATAATTAACACGTTGGCTCGGTGTTAATTGTCTGAAAGTCACGTCTCTGCTGAAGCTTTCTGTCAACTGCTTTATATTTAGAGGGAGGAAGGAAATTATAAATTCATTTACTAAATCCTCAGTCGTCATCTTCAGTGTTTCACAGTCGTGAGTTAAATTCAGTTCTGTTCATTTCACACCCAGTGGAGGTTTTTTTGACTTGAGTTTTTTGCTGACAGGCGACACACGAACATTAACATAAATCATTTGCATACAAAAAAAGCTGCGGCGACACAAAAAGCTTTGTTTGCAGGCTGGTGGTGATGTTCACACGTCTTCACGTGCAGCTCTGAACTGCTGACGCTACATTCACCTCTTGTTGGTGGTGCCGGTGGAGAAAAAGTCCAAAAGTGACTGAACAGCACCTCCTTCTGGATCACCTGCAGCCTCCTGAGTGTGTCTCTGTGACTTTGTGACTAAATTACATCTGAAAACTAATCTGTAACTTTCTGAAAACCAAAAGAAAATAAAGGGTAATATGTAGTAACCCTGCAGGCCTTTTAATATGAGCTGCACCACTGTTCTCTAACTACATGACAACTTTTCAAACTGTGGCTTGTAAATAATATCTTGACATTAACATAAACAAAGAACAAAGAGCCTAACATGGATCAAATTAAATAAAATACTCAAAATATACAAGAAAAAATAAATTAAAATCTAAAATCAAAGCCAATTAAGTGCGCCTACAAATTAGATAAAATCAGGACAAGCTTTCCGATGAAAGTAAGTTTTTAAAAAGAGATTTAACAGAAGATGCAGCCTTATTGTTCTCAGGCAGGTCGTTCATGAGCCAAAGCTCTGCTCACTTTCAGCCTGGACTCTGGAAGAGACAGGAGACGACGGCCCGATGATCTCAAACTGGGCACCGGTTCATATGTAAAAGGTCTGAAATATAATCTGGAGCAAAGTAATCAATACGATCTTAGAATGAACAAACACAGAGACGGTGTGAAGAAGCTTCAACAGCGTCTAAAGAGCTGAGAAGAGGCTGCTGCAGTAACTGAGGTGAGGCGAGATATAAAATCCTGCAGAACGGAGCTGAACTTACTTGAGTCTGCTGATGTCGGCCTGCTGAGAGAACAGCTTGTTGTCCAGTCGCTGTTTCAGCGTCGACCACTTGGTGGCGCAGTAGTCCTGCAGGACGACCAACACAAACACAAACCGCTCAGCTTTCTACCAACAAAACAAACAAGGTATTTTCCTTCCAGTGTACTAATGAAGAGACTGTGTCTGGGTACCTTCGCAGCTCGGGAGTACTTCTCGCTGTCGTACTGTCCTCCCAGCCTCAGCACGTCGTCCGTGCAGTAGAAGAACTCGGAGAACCCGTAGAACTCACTGTTGCTGAAGTTGATGGGAGCCTGAAATAAAACGTGGATTTAAAGTTAAGTCACCGTGAAGGATGAACTCCTTGTTATTAAATCATAAGGAAGCAGTGTTCTGTTGGCTGAAGTTACCTGATAGACGCCTCCCAGTGACATGGTGCCGTTGTGGAGGCCCAGGAAGGGTCGGACGGCCTCCTGGCAGCGGCTCCAGTCTCCCTGACCTCTCAGGTACAGCGTCCGGTTGTCCCGAACAACAGTGTCGGACAGGCCGCCCGGCAGACACGGGTCCAGGTACGGCTTGTCTTCACTCAGGCCGGTCTGTGCCGTCAGAAACCTGGACCAACAGGGACGGGACCAGAATATCTCTGATTATACGAGCACCATGAAGGACGAGGCTCAGCGGTTAAATCTTCAACCGTTTTGCATCTCTACAATGTTTAACAGCCAAATGTATCTAGAGATATTAGCATAATTACCATAAACAACAGACTGCCAGCTTGTAAAGCTCGTATTCTACATCATGTACCACCTGGTTGGACCGCACAGAAAACATGCAGCGTGCTTTATGGCAGAAAGAAAGAAGAGGACGAGATCTTCACTGCAAACGCACAGCGAGAGGCTCGAACGTTTTCAAACGCTTCATTAAAGCCTCAAAGAAAGTTTCTGACTGAAAGAGTTAACACTGACAGCAGCTGAGAGACATGTGGTGCTGAATTTGAATTATAAATACTAAGAATTATAATAAAAGACGGATGAAGAAGCTGACGATACAAGTGCTTTTCCTTTTTCTTTTTTCACACCTGTTAAAATCAAGTGGCCAGGAAAAGGTTTGGAAACCCTCAGGGGTAGTCAGGACTAACCTGACTCTCTCCAGATGCATTTCGTTCCGCCTAGCTCCACTCACATCCATCTGGGATCGCTCCCGTTGGGAGGGATTTCGGCACCAGATTTTATGGTCGAGCCAATCAGGACCGCCGGGCGGGAGTTTCATAGATGTGACGTAGCGGAGAAGCGACTGTTTTGATTCAGACAACAATGGCGGCTCGCATCGAGGAAGCAAGCGTCAACATTGATGCTGCTGTTTCATCCGTGTCGTCCAATCTACCCAATATTTTTTCGTTAAAAGAACGTCGCTCTCATCGACGTCACAGGTTGGTTTCGATGTGAGTGGTTGAATTAGCACGTCAATAAAGATGACAGACAAGTGGTTTATCCAATCACATGCAAGGATTGTTGATAAGGCCCAGCCTTCTGAAACACATCTCCAATGGAGCGATCCCAGATGGATGAGTGGAGCGAGGAGGAACCAAATTCATCTGGCGAGAGTCAGGTTAAGTCAGGACCCAAGACTGGGAACAACCCAGCAAAGTAGTTGTTTAAAAAACATTTATAGCAACTATAACACATATCAGGTCTGAACCTGTTCTTGGCCAGCGTGTTGTTGACCAGCTGGTCCTCGTAGCGCTGCCGGGCCATGTTTCCTCCGAAGCCGAGGAACGTGGTGACGTAGACTCTGTAGACGTGCTGCGTGTGCTCGACGTCGCAGCCCAGATTGAACTCTGCGAGGACGGTCTTCCCTGCCTCCTCCTACAAGACACACACACACACACACATCAGATCACTGCAGAGCAACACACAGGCGACACATGAACACGGATCATTTTAATGTTAATGGAACAACGAATCCATTTATCTTCATTTAATGTTAGAAATGAAGGAGAAAAGCAGCAAATCGTCACAATTAATAAAATGAATGAATGAATGAATCAGCAGACTAACTGAGGATGAAACCGAGTGTGTAACTGCACTTCCTTACTTCTTCTGGTGAGCTGAAGGTGATGGAGCTGGGAACCTCGTAGGCAATCTGCAGCGAAGCTCCACCCATGTCCATGATGCCCACTGTGCGCCGCCTGCTGATTGGCCGCTGGTTCTGTGACCCCGTCGTCACCTCGACTGTGGCGTCCTCTGAGAAAGCATGAAGAAAGTGTGGTTGAATTCTCAAACAAAACACCCAAACAGACATTAGTGACAGTCTCAGAAACATCTTCTGAACGTGAAACCTTCACACTCACCCTCGTCGGCGTGTTCAAAGCGGCCCAACACAAAATTAATGCCAATCCACGCGTACACTCCTTCAGGGTCGAGAGTCATCACGAGCACGATGGGGAGAAAAACAGGCGGGCAGCAGTTAGAAAGAAACGTCTTAATTCAGTAAATACACACTCAAACCGGTAATTGTGAGTAACAGCGTCACTGCAGGCAGCTTATCATCTCACCCTCCTGTTTCCCAGAGATGACCTCAGCATGGGAACGGGAAAACAGGAAGTCAAACTCCAGGGGAACGTTGGTGACCAGGTCCTCCAAGATGGCCGCCTGCACACTGCAGACACAGAGAGACGAGAGATGTGATTGTTTTTGTTTGGACCGAGCTTTACAAATAAGTTTTCAGCAGTGAACTAGAACCAAAACTACACGTCAGCTTCCTTTAATGAAGTCATAAAGAAAAGGAATATAACATCAGAGAAAACCAGAAGAAAAGAAAAAGAGAAATGTTATATATAAACACTTATACTACTGCAGACACTCAGGCCTGATCCACATGTTTACAGATGTTTTTAAGAGATTAATCTGTCCACACGACCTTTGTTTTACAAAATATCTCTGTACACACAAGAACACAAAAATGATTCTGAACGTGTAAACAAATCTGCCCGGTCAGGAGGCTGCAATCAAGTCTACGTCGGTGATACGTCGAACACAGAGAAGAACATTCTGAGTGTCTGTAGCGAGCTCACTGGGTTTAATTAAATGTTTGAAACTACAGAAAACCGTTGTGTTGTCAGCTTGTAACTGGACCCAGCAGTGCTAACAAAGAACTTACATAAGTAACCAAACGTAAACAAACTGGTAGTCCGCGTTGTTGTCGTTTCCGTCCTACTGTTGTATTAGATTTCATTAGTTTTATCTAACGATTGAGTGTATTTAGTAGCAATAATTTTAATGTATTTGTACGTTATGGAATTTCAGGTGTAATTGAAGACAAATGAAACGACTGAAAATGATCAGAAACTGATGAAACTGTTCCCTTGTAGGATCACAGAACAGTTTAACCACAACATGATTCAGTAACTGATGCACGACACACGATCGGATGCCGTTTGCTGCGTCTACCTGTCGGGCAGCAGCCTCATGCCGGCAGTGCAGAGGATGTAGAGCGGCGTCTCTTTGTGTTTGTTCTTGGGGACGTGGGCGGCAGCGAAGCTGAGGAGAGGGTGGAGGTAGTCGCTGGCCTGAGCTGGTGTCTTCGCCAGGGTGGAGATACCTGAGAGGAAGCAACCAGGACACACAGTTCAGCACAGTCATCCACAAGGAAATTACTTCTCTCAATCAATTCATGTATTTATGTTGCTGGAAACATTTCCATGTTTGAGAGTGATGCTTTCTGCAGAACTGAAGAGTTCATTGTGTTGAACTCCAAACTACTACTTTAATAAAATGTTTGATTTTTTATGATCTGCTCTCTGTGCTCTGTGTGTAGCTCAGCCCCACTCTTGGTCAAACAGACATGAAAATCCTGCACAGTACACCTTTAAAGAACTGGAAATATCAACGTGTCACTGTGCTCTGGTGGACAAACTACTGAACTATGTAAATCAAAAATATAATGTACACTCGGCTGATTCAGAAGTATGTCACTCCTGACCACATCACTGTCACGCCTAGAACAACGGCAACTCTCTCTTTTAATATTGTTTAATTTATTTAATATATTCGGCAATACCATCAGCCAGGCCAATTTATCGATCACACACTGCTTGAAATAAAATGAAAAATTATATATATGAATTTGGATTCTTAAATTAAAATAAAACAATGATCATGATTTGAATATATCTGACTGATTAGGTTCGAACATGTGCAGCACACAGTGTCGTTCCTGACATACAGTCAAGTGCCACGTAGATGTTCGCTGCAGCTCCTGGAACAAACCCAGCGTATCTAATCTGTCGACTGTAGCTGATATGAAACGAAGCACTGAGTGGACCTTTCTGTGGAATAACTGACGTCATCAGAAATACTCATGCTGACATTATCCTCAGCTCACATGGTCGTTTACAACACAAGGAAAACCAGCTCCTCAGTAATGTTTTCTCTTGTTTTAAACTTTCCTTCTGCATTCTATTTCCCATGAATGGCGTCTTCTATCTCTTTCACACACACCGTCTTTCACTCTTTTGACTGCGAGCCAAAAGACAGATGATGCAAGTAACGATCCTCAAGCTGGCACCAAAACGCCCAACGCCACTCTGGATGAACCAGTCTGAGGCTCAATGGCGCCGTTGTGAAAGGAGAGAGATGGGAGATTGTTTCTAACAAGTTGAGGAGGTGATGTTTGACCAAATTTCTGCAGAATCTTTGTCCTTTTCTCCACCAGTTCTGCTGCATTTGCACCACACACACAGATATGATCTTGCTTTTAAATGATTAAAAATCCTGAAAGTAAATAAATAGAGGAACTGAGATTTGCGGCTTTTGGCTTGACTGACTTTTGATTAAAAACTGTTATATTTCCTTTCCCATAATGCATTGGAGAGACAGTACAGTAGAAACATTCATGCATGAATATACAGACTCAAGTCCGCACTAAGCAGAGAATCAAGCTGTGTCTGTGTATTGGTTTGTTGGTGTGCATGACTTATTAAAAACTTAAGACATGTGACAAACTCGGCTTCAACTTCCTCACCGGGTTTGATCTTCTTGACGACTGGTTTGCGATCGCGGTCCTTCATCTGCCTGATGTCGAGCAGCGTGTGAGGGTTCCCGTTGTGAGGCGGCCAGTAGTACACAAAGACCCGGGAACCACTGCTGCCACAGTCCACCACGATCCCATAGTTCAGAGCAGGGTTGAGGACGTCAGTGGCCTCCATGGACTCTGCGATGGTGAGGTACCTGGAGGAAAGGACACAGAAACTTTATGAGGAACAGTGTTTATATCCTGTATTTATAGGAAGCCTGGGAATTGATGTTTTATGGAAATAAATCTCATGGAAATAATTATACACATTCATCAACAACAAACAAAACTGACCAGCATCTAACAACCCAATATAAGTGACCATATACAAACATGTACAGCCTACAATGTCCCAGAGACGTCAACACATATATACACTGAGATTGTCAATCGGTCATTATTGGGCCCACAAGAATTCACAATA
Source organism: Lagodon rhomboides (assembly GCA_039737535.1). Taxonomy (NCBI): domain Eukaryota; kingdom Metazoa; phylum Chordata; class Actinopteri; order Spariformes; family Sparidae; genus Lagodon; species Lagodon rhomboides. The sequence goes on from CM077786.1 coordinate 33,336,689, forward strand.
ATGATATGATTTAAGAGTCTGTAAGCATCGCTGTGAAAAAGTGAACCAAACACCTGCAGTCGGTCTCACACAGTGAGTTCACGCCTCCTCAAAAACAAGTGTGATAACTGTCCTCGCAGCTGGTTATCAGCTGGGACTGTTTGCCAGGAATTTTCCAGTCTTGATACAAACGGTCACATGTGAGAGGGGAGGTTTGCATCAATCAGCCAATCACATGCAGAGAAGAAGAAGATCTGACTCATCTTAGGGTTGAAACAGCAGAGGTAGACATGCTTTAACTATATGTTTTTGTTAATCTATTCCTTTAACCTGGCTTTAAAACAGTAGAAGCAGTAGGTCGCTATGTTGTGCATCCACACAGCCTCTCTTCAGCTCCAGTGCCACAGGGCCTACAGACCATGTTTGTGCAGAACCCTCCAGCTCGCCCCAACATTGTTCATCTCTAAATAAACGGCGCATGTGTTTACTCACTTGTTGACTCGGGCCCCGGGCCGCCGCTGGGGGCCCCACAGCTGCCTCTGGTAGGTTCCCAGGAGGAAGATGGCCGAGGTGATGAAGAGCAGCAGCAGCAGCAGCAGCCGCTGCCTGGGAGCGCAGCCCAGAGACAGCAGGGACACGCTGCAGTACCAGGAGGCCGGCAGGCAGGAGAACGTGATCCTGTGGAGGAGGAACAAAACCATTTTCATTCTTCAGTCACTATTTTATTCTGTTCAATCTTAATACATGTGTCTTATATTCTGTAAACAGCTCAGGGAGATACTTCAGTTTTGTTCTTTTAGACGATTAAAGCAAAGACTTGAATCTTGACAACTAATTAAAGAGTTAAATCAGTCAATATACTGTTATATATATGTTATAGTGCTCGTTATAAGGCACTAAACATCTTCTCAAGTAGACTCTCAGAGGCTGTTATCAGTGTCTTACCTTGCCATATGTCCACGTAGGCAGAAATACAAGTTGTCACAGTCGTCACCTCATGGTGCCTGCAGTCCGATCAGGATCCTGTCCACAGCCTTCTGCCTGGAGGGAATAAGAAGGAGAAGTGGCTCATTACTGCTTAATAAAGCTGACATCTCTCTGGAATGCTGTTGATTGTAGTATTAACGCAACTCTCTCACATACAGCACATAAGAAGAGGCTTGTTTCCCCCAGTTATATACGATAAACTGTTGCATAAAAAGACAGAATAGCTCGCAAAATCACACAACACACACAGAATACATTTAATATGTTCCACTGTTTAGCTGAAACATGCTATTATAGTTCCATTTAAGCTAGCGACCGTTAAATTACGAGCCGGCTAACGTTTAACGCTACGACTACAGCGACCGTTACAGTTCAACCGTAACTCTGATTTAAACTCACCGAGCTAAGTCCGGCCAACCTCCGCCATGACAGTCCAGCGACAGTCCGTCAGTGAAATGTTTCTTCCTTCGACAGACACGATTATAAAACGAGTTCTCCTCTCGCTGTACTCCACGGAGATTAATTTAAAACAGGACGACGAGCCGAGGGAGAGGAAATGACGGAAAGGACCGAAAAACCCAACAGACTTCCGGTCGGCCCGTGCGACTACGTCATCAAACACGTAACGTGGGAGGTGGAGAGCTGCTGCGTTCAGGTGCTGTGGGGAATATCAAAACTCCGCATAAGAGCGACTTTAACAAAGTGGTGACCGAGAAGAAGAAACAGGAGAATAAAATACACGACTGTGGTAAATGTGGAAATGGGGAAATATAAATTTACATGATCAGCTATAGTCCAAGCATTATTAAAAAAACAACATAGCAAGGCATAAATGAACTGCCACATGTGACCGATAGCTTACATAATAGCCTGTATAAACATCCCAAGAATTCGGAGGGATGGTGAAGGCAACATATGCCATGTGAACATGTGACATGTGACATGTGAACATGCTGCAGATACAAAATAATAATAAAAGAACATGCTGTAGATAATTTGCCAATTTCTAGAGTTTTATGATTGTCGGCATTCCTTCATTCAGAGCCCGACCTTCAGTCTTGTTTTCTTGTGCTGTGGGCTCACTGGGTAATAATTTGTGCTGGACTGAACCAGACAGATTGAAATGTCTTTAGGTCGTGTGGGCTACTGATAAAATATTAGATCAGTGTCAGAAAATAATTTTACTCTTGGAATTCTATATTAATTTATTTGAAATTGACTTCCTTGTTCGGAAAATGTCTACAGTTTGTCGTTAAATCTTGATTTTGTTTAACACTAAGATTTGACCGGTAGATAATGCTGTGTGATAGGTTCGGATGATTTAAGTGGACACTTTAGGTTTTATTTCACCTTAACCCTTCAGAATTATGTATGTTTAAGGTCACAGTTCCAGCCCGGGACGTCCTGTTTGTAACACTTCCCGTTACAAAACAGTCAACACCCACCTGACTGTGAAGCTCCACCCCCTCCATGTGCCCGCCTCATTTTAAGGACACAATTGGCCAATTGGAGGGACTGACAGTGATTGACAGCCAACCTGTCGAATCAGCTTCAACTTCTAGCGTGACTCACTGACAAACCCACTGAGGTCCCATCCGGCTGGACTCCCGGTTCCCGGACTCGCCACAGCTGCTTACCGCGCAGCACCAGCGACCCGCCAAGACTCTCTCTGGCCGGCTGGCACACGCACTAAACCGCCGAGAAGACTGCACCAACAGGCGGGTCGCGACAGTCTTCGACCTGAGCAGACGCACCGGACTAAACCCTTTCCCATCTTGAATGGAAGCGGACGGTTTCGTGTCCCGGCGAACGTCCGTGGAAACAGCGGGCGTTGAAAGCCGATGGCTGGGCGGCAGGCTGATGGAAGCCACGGGGGGATTTGTCGGGTCCCTGTCACCGAGGATGTCAGGGGAGCAGGACTTTGCCCCGATGTTGCACCGAGCGCCTCCAGAGACCTCGACCTCTGCGGAGCCAGAAATAGACTATGAAGGACTGCCTCAAGGAGTAGCCACCAGCACACACATGCTGGCAGGATCCGTGGCTGGAATCATGGAGCACTGCCTTATGTACCCCATCGACTGTGTCAAGGTACCAAAGCGAATGAATTAAAAAAACACACATTGCTCATTTTGAAAAGCTTCCAGGCCCAGTTTCTGTCACGCTGAAAGCAGACACTGGTTGCGTAAACCTCTAGCTGGAGTAGGCCTCAACACAAGCCTGAGCTCGAGTAGCGGCAGGCTAACAGGGGTCCTGCTCACAGAGGTCAGCTAACTCACATCATATAAACAGGAAATAACGTAACACAATGTGGGCGAAATGAAAATATAAACACGAGTGCGTATGTTTAACTGAGCTCAGCTTCTATTGAGGCAGATATTTGCGCGAGAACGGACGGTTTGTCATGACAGTTGCTTCTCCTCTCGCTTAGCTAGCACGCTACGCAAACTAACCCACTAGCTAAAGCGGCAAGTGCCCTTCCCTGTTAGCGTGATTCCATTATCGGACACATCTTGAAAAGTGACATTTCTCCCTGTTTTATTTTTGTGGATTAATCCATTTTATGCCTCGTCGCGTCCCGTTTTACAACTCAAAAGTTCTAATTGAAATACATACAGTAATTTAACGCTACAGTGTGTTAGCGACGTTGTCATTGCTGTGTTATTAACTTTCCTCTTGAATGCTGTAAGCTAAGCTAGCTCACTTTTGTAGACAAATTTAACGCTGGCTGGTTGATGAGGAGCTCTGGTTTAAAAAAAAAAAGTCAGAACAAAGGCTGAAATAACAATCATTTAGCACAGCCGTGTGTCCGAAAGTGGTAGAAAAAGTTCGTTCGACCGGTGTTGCAATTTAGCTAAACAGTTAGCTTGTGTTACATAACCAAAGATGGAAACTTGGTTTGAAACTCGTGTGCATTATTTGCCGGAGGTCTGCTCATGGTCGTGGACACGTTATAGAGGATTTAATGTGACCTGTACTGTGTGAGGAGGGCATGTGAAGAAATAGTAGTAGTAGATGATTAACACAGATGGGTCATCTGTCACTAGACCAAGGGTCGTCAGATTTTTACAACCAAGCGTCTTTATTTATGACTGATTATATGTATATATTTTTATTATAAGCCAATATAATAGTAGGTTGTATAACTGGACAGGTTCATGATTACCTAACCATGGCACAGCATATTATGGTAAAACGAAACTTGGACTCGTACCAACAGTGGAGTTGACACAGTCATAAGTTATATTAACACCTCTGTGATCTACTACACAGCTGCATATTTGGTAATAGAAGTTAAATATGATATAACATGTGTGTCTGTAGGAAACATGACCGCAACCTCTCTGCTCATGACTTTCTCCAGTTCCACATCGTATACGAGCTCTAACCAAGTAATACGAAGCACGCACAAACAGGAAACGAGACTAAAGCAAGTGCGTTCAAAGATGCTGTCTTGCATTTAAATTCACTTTTATTCAGAGTTGACAGAAATTGGGTAGCTAATGTTCCATGCGAGCGGTGAGAACAGGAACATCCAGTGAGAGAGAGAGAAAAAAAGGTTTGCTTACATCTGTTGGTTTGTGTTTATTATTTCCTGTCGCACAAAACAAAATGGAAACGAACATTAATATCCTGTTATGAAAGCGGTTTACTGTGGAGACAAGCCTCAGAGCACAGACTGTGCAGTATTAGATTTTTGTTTAAACACGCAGCACAGATTCTCTTATCAAATGAGGAAACATGCATCAGGTCTGAAAACGAGCAGACCAAACTAACCACACACTCTTCCTCGATGTGGAAAGTTAGTTTCTCCTCAGATCTGGGCATTAACTCAGCTACTCGATCCCAAAATGCACCTCAGCACCAAAAGCTGTTGGACTGATGGATTAAAATTAGAAATAACTTGTCAGAAAGAGCAACTTGACTAAATAAATGGCAGTTGATGACATCCAGAGCGAATGAGTCTCGATGTCTGTGAGCGCTCGTTGTTTATGTCTGATAAAGAACAAACAGTTCTCCGGACAATCACACAAACTCTCGATCGGGACTGATTCCAGGATGATTAGCTCCTCCAGTTCGTGGCATTTCTTGGTAAAACAACCTCGACTTGAACCTTCTTGTTTACAAGAGCCATTTCAGATCGTTGCATCAGTGTTGCATCAGAATCACAAAGTGCTCAGTAGAAATAACTAAAATTCTGTCCTGGTGAGTCAAGAAAATATTTCTAACTTTCATCAACAAATCTTTTGCCACATGATGTTTTGACGAGCAGCAGTGTGAATGTTTTATATATTAAGATGCATTGAATTATTGTTATTTGTGATATTATAGAAGGCAAATATAATCATTTTAATTAGGCACACTGCAGTCATAACTTGTAAAAGCAGGAATGTTTATTAGTAATAGTGAAGAAAGTTCCTCATTCTTTCTAAGAATGAGGAACAAAGAATGAAGCAAGATTAAACAAAAATCTGACACCGTGAATCTGAATGAGATGAGAGTAACGTGTAGGTGTGACTGTAACTTAAAAGAAGAGGTTCTTTTCTGTCGAGACTGTGGCGACTGTTTCAGCCTCAAAATCAAAGTAGAAGGAGGAAGTGTGTTACATGTTTTTGTGGCTGAAAATCTTTTAGCTCAAGGAAGTCAGTTTGGTTTTGAATGACAGTAATGTTTTGTGTACAACTTCCTCAATCCCAAGATTTCTCTCTTATCACAATCTTAGTTTCCTGTTACCGTCACTGCAGGTTGGCCTTCGAGTTCACTCCGTCACGATTGTCTGACTGTTTCCTCGTTGCTGGAAGGCAGCTTAAACCGAGCATAGTCTTCCTGATCTGCAGGACTTCAACCGCTTCATGAAAGCAAACCGATTCAGCTTTACACTCCTATAACATTGTTGGACAACAAAAAAAATGAATCTTTTTATCTTATCTTTTATATTTACCAAGGACGTGTTGTTTTCACCCGTGTCCCTTTGTTAGTTGGTTGATTTGTCTGCAGGATTTCACAAAAACAACTGAACCGATTTCCACGAAACTTGGACGCAGGATGGGTTTCGGCCCAGAATAGGTCTCATTAACTTTTGGAGGGGATCCAGATAAAGAGACGGATCCAGGGACTTGTTTCCTTCCTTTCTTCAACATTGCAAGATTGAGAGTTTTAAAACATTTCCATTGGATCAGTACGGAACTTGACAATCCCTCCTGGTGCAGTAATCCTGGACAATGAGATTTGCAGTCAAAACGCAACCATATATATATATTTAACCAGTCCTCCTTCACTTCCCCTTACAGTGAGTAATCCACGACACCATACGTCAAGAGTGAGTCAGTGACCGTCTCGATGTCGTTAAGTTGTGTTTGTATGACTGAGGTCCTCATGATTTTTAGTTCTTGACAAATTCAGCTTTAAAATAGAATCAGTTGTCTTGTTTGCTGTCAGACTTCCCCAAGAGCCCAAATAAGGTGCAGCACATGTCAAGATGCTCAGTATACTGCTGGAGTTATTGATTTCTCTCCCAGTGTTGTAGTTTTCTACAGTCAGAACAGCCATAATGGCTTCATTCAGCCACTCTGTTGGGAAACTTTGTGAGAAAGTGGCATGAACACATGAACACAACGCTCTCTTTCTAGTTTCTGGTTCCCTGACACCTGATTCTGTGTGTGGTCGACCTGCCCGGTGCTCTCTCAGTCTCGGGTTGAGCAGTCACCGCTTTGTGCTCCAAAAACTAAAAAAGGGGAAAACCCGCCAGACTTGAATAAACTGGATGACCGAGCACATTCCATGTGAGTTACCATTTCCCAGAAACAGCGAGCGGGAATGTCTGTCAGCCTCCAGGAGGCGGCCGTGTTCCTCCCCAGCCTCTGCTGTAAATATTTACCCCTCGGGGGAGGGCGTGGACCGGGGCATTTCTTGTATTGCGTGTTACGAGAATATAGAGGATTTCACCATCTTGGACTGCAGCTTTGGAATTTGTTCCTTGGTGTTTTATTGACCCGTGTTCACAGAGCAAACAGTGCTGCTTATCTGAGCCGCAAGTGGAACGCTGAGTGTTTGGGTTTGAACCACTTCCTGACTGCGTGCACTCCTGATTCGTGGTTTGAATGCAGTTGGTGATGTCTGATATTCGTAGTCGTTATCCATCTGATACTAAAGAGATGGAGGCACTGTCATGAACATGTATGAATACACTTGCTTGACTTCATCCTGTTGGCTTCTTGCAGGTTGAGTTAGGGGAAATTCAAAATACAACCACTAACGGTGAAACAAAAAATGCCAACCTTCAGTGACTCAGCAATAAAGAACAAAAGATAGAATTCAGTTTGTTACCACGTCCAGCTCAGGCCACACAAATCAATCTCTGACAGACTTCTGGTAAATAAGAAGAAAATGATTTGGATTGATATCTGAATGCTTCCCGTTTGTTCCTCTCCCTCCAGACTCGTATGCAGAGCCTGCACCCCGAGCCGGGAGCGCGCTACAGGAACGTGATGGACGCCCTGCGGCAGATCGTGCGGACCGAGGGCCTGTGGCGGCCCATCAGAGGCGTGAATGTGCTGGCGGTGGGGGCGGGGCCTGCCCACGCTCTCTACTTCGCCTGCTACGAGAAGATCAAGTTCTCGCTCAGCGACGCCATTCACCCGGGCACCAACAGCCACTTCGCCAACGGTAAGATGAATGGAAATTTCACTTTTCAAAACACACTTATCTTGTAATTTAAGACGTAGGAAACTGGACCTGCTTTAACTTCCTCCTCGCTCGTTTCTCTGCAGGAGTGGCGGGCTGCATGGCCACGGTGCTGCACGACGCCATCATGAACCCGGCCGAAGGTAAAACCCCACTTCTTAAATCAGCTCACCCGACTCACACACACCTGCGCTGCACGTTCTCCAGAGTGAAGACTTAACTCTCGGTCTAATTATAGAAGCTCCGGCCTCCTTATAAGACTATTATAAAGTGACCTCTGATGGTGTAGTTCTACAGTCGGGACACTGGGGGGAGCTGCAGACTCGCCTGTGTTACTTAAGAGCAGAAACGACACTGAGACAAACTTCTTGTGTGTTTTGAGCGACATAACAACTTTGAAGTCTGTGTTAGTGAATATATATTTGTTCAATAGTTCTATAGATTATCATCATTAAGTTCTCACTTCCTGTCTCGTGTTCCTGCTTTCCCCCCTCAGTTCTTCTTTTCAGTCTCATTGTGAAATCATCTCATCCCGTGCTGATTTCCTCTTTCTCCCCCGCTACAGTTGTGAAACAGCGAATGCAGATGTTCAACTCTCCGTACCGCGGCGTGCTCGACTGCATGGGCTCCATGCTGAGGCAGGAGGGCACGGCCGCGTTCTACCGCAGCTACACCACCCAGCTGACCATGAACGTGCCCTTCCAGGCGCTGCACTTCATGACGTACGAGTACCTCCAGGAGCTCCTCAACCCCCACAGACAGTACAACCCTTCCTCCCACGTCGTGTCTGGCGCTCTGGCCGGAGCCCTGGCCGCCGCCGCCACCACGCCCCTCGACGTCTGCAAGACCCTCCTGAACACGCAGGAGGCTCAGGCCATACATGTGATCCAGGCCGAAGCGACGACGGCGGCCGGAGCGGTCGGCGCGGTCGGAGCGGCCTCAGCCGCCGGCAGCCGCCACATCTCCGGCCTCGGCGAGGCTTTTCGGACTGTGTACAGGATGGGAGGCATGCCGGCCTTCTTTAAAGGCGTCCAGGCCCGCGTCATCTACCAGATGCCCTCCACGGCCATCAGCTGGTCCGTCTACGAGTTCTTCAAATACATCATCACCAAGCGGCAGCACGAGAGGCGGCTGCGTGGAGACCGTGACGGAGACAAATAGACAGCTGGCGGCAGGATCGGGTGTCAGCAACACAAAGGTTTATCGCACCGTACCGATCGCTGTCATCGGTATTGAATTCTAAACATCTGAAGGGTTGAACGGCTCGAGAATGTTAGATTCTTAAAGCCGAATGTCGACTTTTATTTTGTTTACCGAGATGTATTGAGCAGCAGGCGGTCTGATCTAGTTCATAGCAGGTGAGAAAACGTACAACTGTTAGGAGGCGACTCGTCCTTAAAACTGTAATAATACATTATTACTGACGGAAAAAGGACCTCGAGGTCGCAGACAGGAAGTTCCCTAAACTCGCCCCACTAAAATTCAGATGCTTTAACTATTTTTCATGTCAGTGTTCAACGTGACAAACTCTTGTATTGGCTTTCAAAAAGCTCATTATTTATGGCGATACGCACAGTCAAAGTAAAGATGAATTTAAAAAAGAAAACCTCGCTTCCCTTCAGAATAAAAAAGAGCCGTGACTCTGAGGTTGAAGTGCTGACTGAGCTTTAAATCGCATCGTGTTTACACTCACTTCCAATGAACTGTGTAGAAATCGTAGCATCTTTTTTACATTAACTTACCTCCCAGAAGGATAAACCGGCTCTACACTGATGAGAAAGCTGTTAGTCAGCACTTCAACCTCCACAGTCACGACCCAGCGTGTCCGACAAAACGTAATTCTTTCAAGTACTTAAAAAAAAACTCTGTAAACCGGGTTCACAGCTCTCGACTGCACACTGGTGCACTTCTTGAAAGTATTACTGCCATATTACCTTTGACCACAGGGGGGCGCCGAGGAAACAACAGACTGAGCGAGTCGGTTTGAATACTCGTGCTGGTGTACAGAGACACAGTGAGGACAGCTGGTTTTAAACGACGACACAGCCTGTAATTTATTCAGTCTTTTAGAAAATCTGATTTTGGGTTTGGATTGAAAATACTGAAATATTCAACCCTTGAGTGAAGCAGGTGTATGAGTGTGTGTGTGAGTGTGTGTGTGAGTGAGTGAGTGTGATGACAGTTTTCTGGAGCTCAGCAGTTACCAGATTCGAGCTCTGAACATCATAACTGAGCGATCATTACTTTGCAGTAACATAAAAAGAAGTAAAGTTTTAGCTTTGTTAGCTTTTCGTTAGCATCCGACCACAGCGAGATGTCTACGAACGACCGTATGAAACCTGTTACAGCATTGACAAGTTTCTTTTTTGTCACTTCAGTATCTTCGTACGCACACCTGAAGGCTGCAGGTCGTCTCCGGACGGAGCCAGATGCTCGAACATCTGGAGACGCTGCAGCTTCAAACATTCAGTGCTGCAAGAAACAACAGGGTTTTTGTTTTTCCTCCGTAGAGCTTACGTAGAACTGAAACTGCATTCAGCCGTATTCACCTTAGACAATCACTTTGTTTAGTCTCATTGTGTCCTAGCACTTAAAAGTAACCTCTTTTATCAACGTTAGGACAAAAATAGCAACTTTGACATTAAAAACAAGTGCAGAGAATAAAGTTAAATAACTTCTACACATGCCTTCAGTTAGCCGCCATATATCCAACGCACAACTACTACGAAGAGTTCCTCAGATAAATATCTAATATTGTGTTATGAAGCCATAAAACAGGATGAAATTGTACATAATATATATAAATATGGACAAATATAGATGCATCATGACTCTAACCAGCAGAGTTTCAAAGCTAACCTGTATGTTGAATTATACGAATATGAAAACCCTAAGTTTTATCGAGACGGCGCTGTAAACGTTCAGGTTTCTGCAGAAAGCGCACAAAAGGAAGCAACAAAGGAAAAACCTGGATTATGTAAAAGTCAGATGACGCGCGAGGAGATAATTGAACGGGTGGAGAGTATTTAAAAAATGATTGTAGGAGTGGTCCTCCTTCGCGTGAAGCCAAGGTTCAAGATTGGGGAAACCAAAGACTGAAAGCAATAGAGAGGAAGCGGTGGCAGTTTGTCGGCAGACGACACTAATGTGAAATGCTTGAACACTGTTTTGAGAGCGGCACCTGTATTTTGTGAATTGTAAATAAACTCGCTAAGGCAGCTCCTCGCAGAAGCAGGGTCTTCTCTTGGTGCTGGCTCTCCAAGCGCTCTGAGAACTTCAACATGTCTCCGTGTCTTGTGTTTTATTCTTTTCCTTCCTTCATGTCAGACTGATGCAACAACTACGGACATATTGAACCTTTTTTCCCCCAAGTCACGAGAGTTTTAAGACGATCTTTGTGGCTGTATCTGGACATTTATGTGTTTTTGTCTTTCTAGTTTTGTTTTGACTTTTCCCAAATCTCAGAGGTAACTCACTAGACTAGCCTGCAGTTATTTGTCTGCACGAGAAGCTGCAATACGGGACAAAACCCCTACTTTATCCCCCAAAACAAGAACAAAATCGATCAAATTAAAGTCAGAACCAACTGTAGTCAGTTAATTGCCTGACAGGAAATTCATCGGCAGCCATGTGAGAGAAGGAACAAAATATTTCATTTATCAGCTCCAGCTTGTTTTAGGAAATTCTGATGGCCACCTTTTAACACTTTCTCAGAATGTATGGATTAAAATGATCAATCTGTCTCCAAACTTAAATAAAACCTTTAGGATACCGTACAGAACAAGATGTAAAAATGATTTGCAAAACCTGTTTTGCCTTTTTATAGTTTTATATGAACACCATCAGCAACATAACGATCTAAAGTGTTTGATTTAAAGGTGCTATTTGTAAGAAAAGTAGATTTTTGAGTCTCATTGCCAACTCGTCAAACACTGACGCCGTGAAATGAGACTCAAAGATCAACTACTTGATAGTTTCTGACTCTGGAGTCTTTGGTGAAGTTGTGAAAACTTCTACAGATGTTTAACAGACTGAGCAGGATGAAGTACAACAACCGACCAGCAGGTGTCACTAACACACAGAAGACTCACCGGAATAGAAACACAAATCTGTTCGCTGGTATGAAAAGATCTCAGCAACGTCGAGACAACTAAGACGCTTAACTTTTCTTTAGAGACGTACGGTAGCTGATGACGTTGTGAGGAAGGCCAGATGTGACATTTTATTATCATTATATTGTAATGCTAAAATAACACCTTCATTAACCAGTTTGGCAGAGAGTTGACAACACTTCTGATAAGTGTTCAGCTGCAAAAATGCTTTAAAAAAACTAGTTTTTCAAATGTTTTCTGTTTTAATTATACGTTTTAATAAATGCTAGATTAAGATAATGTTACAAAAGTCATTCATTTTGTCCTTAAAAACAGAAAACTAAATGTTTTACGTGCTTAATCTCCCTTGAAAATGAGATCTCATACCCGACTACATCGAGGTTACATTCTTGATATCCAAATTGAATTATTTGCATATGAAGAAACTGTCACGATCTTGATTTACTATTTAATATCATCAAGTTAGGGGCTGAATGATTCCCAGAAAGCGATTGCTTAACATTTTGTGGTTGTTTTTGACGCACTGCAACCGCAAGATGCGTCACAGTTTTAGCGGAAATGTTTAATTTTTACTGTAAAATGTATAAAAAAAAGTTACGATGATGTGATTTGTGCAGGCGTCTGTGCCAAACAAGCGTGTTCCTTTACGTCTGGAGAACATGATTCACAGCGGAGCCGTAGATGATGTTTCTCAAAGTGTTAAATGTCCTCTCCGGCCCTCCGTAGTTAAAATGGCTGGTGGACGTGGAGCTTCCATGCTGCCTGGTTGGAAGCTGACAGGCAGACTGACAGAAAGCAGCACCTCCACCTTCCCCTCCGCGGCGGATCCTGTTTCACTCGAGGCCCCGTGTTTGTTGTCATTCCCCGCGGCCTACAAGCTAAAATGTTGTCTTTCATGTCTCTCGTCTAACCTCACCTCCCCCCCCCCAACCTCGCCATCATCCCTTTCCTCCCCTCTGTTGTTCCCTTTTCAGCGTCGGCGCTCTGAAACGTAAGCTGATCCGTTTAGTCCGACAGGAAGGGTCTCGGCACGAGAGGTCAGGCCGCCTTCGGCTGGAGGGCACACGGCAGCAGGTCTGGTCAGAGCCAAGGTCAACACCAGGCGTGTGTGTGTTGATGAAACACAAAGACGAATGAGACAACAGAAACCCGACTGACACTCCGCTCATCTGTCCAACAGCTACCCGGAGAATATACGTGTGTGTGTGTGTGTGAAGCAGAGATTTGAAACCGACGCTCTCCCCGGCTGTCCTCTCCAGTTTGATAAATGGTGTTTCTGTGGTGTTTGAATGTGGGACGAGTCTCTAATCTCTTCATCGGTGACGCTCCGCCTGCAGGCCACACAAATATAGGCGATACCGCACTTCATGAAACTCTAAAGATTAGTATAAACAGCATTAATCATAATTCAGGTTTAGTAACGTGGCACGTCGCGGCGTCGGTGCCTCCACGCGCCGGCATGTTTTACAGCCGGGCCACTCCAGAGGAACACACCCTGAAACCCACCGAGCGTGATGGATGTGTTCCCGTGCGGTGAGATATTATATACGCTCCGCAGACGACATCGAGGACGACTCACACAAGTTTGTACCTTTATTGTGAATATTCGTGATCCCCAGAGGATGAATCCCAATAACTGTGGTCATCATTACTGCCCCCAAAGATCAGATCCAAAAGGTTTCACATGTACACAAGATATATTAGAATATAACAGTTATCTCGCACTAAGACCCTTCAAGGAGGATCAACAGCTTTGTTAATATTCATGATCCCCAGAGGACGAATCCCAATGATTTTGGTCATTCCCATGACTGTCTGTCACCAAATATTTTCATGTGTACACGAGATTAAAAAAAATTGAATAGTTAAATTGCACTCTGACTCTCCAGAGGATCAACACTTTTGTTAATATTCATGATCCCCAGAGGATGAATCCCAATAACTGTGGTCATCATGACTGCCCCCAAAGATCAGATCAAAAAGGTTTCACATGTACACAAGATATATTAGAATATAACAGTTATCTCGCACTAAGACCCTTCAAGGAGGATCAACACCTTTGTTAATATTCATGATCCCCAGAGGATGAATCCCAAAACTTTTGGATCTGCGTCTGCCACCATCAGACCAAAATGGTTTCACGTGTACACAAAGTATATGAAAATGTAATGGTTCAGTAAGGATATCTGACTCTCCAGAGGTTGAACACTTTTGATTTTTATTTTCTGCTACCAACACCATTGTTGATCTATAAGTTTGTGGTTCATTGGTTGCGAAATAGCCTACCAATCACTGTCCACATCTCATCCCCAGAGGATGAATCCAAATACTTTTGAAGGATATCTGACTCTCCAGAGGATGTATGCTTTAGATTTTATTCCCTCCTACCAACACCCTCCGGTAAAACATTACATTTCTGACTTCTCGCCCCACCTGCAGGACGCCATTGTTGATTGGTAAGTGTGGGGTTCACTGGTCGATCTGTCCGAGTAGTCAAATAGTAAAATAAAACTTAAACAAATAGATCCTGATCTGTTTTATTGATTGCTGTCGAGATGTTTCCAGAAAATAACTGAGCAACGCCGGCTTTAATGAGATTGTGACGTTATAGTCTGACTTTTCCACTGGACTTATATAAAACTCGTGTAGCTGTTAGATGTCGGATAAGACGTAGATCTGTGCGCACGTGATTCTGATTCTTGAATACTAACCAGATCGTGTACAATAAGGTGCTTTAGTGCCAGCCAAGTTATAAGAGGAAAGACTGGTTCCATGTTTCGGGCGTGGCATTAAAAATCCAGGCACTCGACTGAATGGAAGCAGGTCATTAATCAATTTGAGCTATGATATAAAAGATACGCAAAAAAACAAGATCACATTGTTTCCTCAGAGTGTCTGTCAGCCCGTATTTACTAAAGGCTTTTTATTCTTAAACACCCACTTGAGCGTCCTGGGGTGGATTTTGATGCCACACCCTGCCCGTGGACGACGGCCCAGTTATTTCCTCTTAAAAACGACCAGAAGCACCACTTTTCTTCATACAGTACACTTGAGTTTTTCCTTGTAAGAACCGTGATCTTACTGTAAGTTAATCAGCCTCATCAGCTTTTATTTCCAAGTGCCTTGCTCAAGAGCAGCTGCTGATAGAAGCAAAAAAAAAAAAAAAAGCCTTACTCATTCACCTCTCCTGCCCAGATTTTCCCAGCTGGTGCAGGACTCCAAATTAATGATGCTAATGATTTTTAGTGAGACACACACCGCAATTTATGGGTGTTATTGTAAACCCTGACAGTTTAGGATAAATCTCTGTGGGTAGCATCGGATAAACACTGTACGCTCGTGTATCTTCCCAGAAACATAACGTTTTCGACCCAGAAAGCTGCACCAGTGAATGGATAAATGTGGATCACCGGATAAATATTTAGATATCCGGGGCTGATGGACGAGCTGGAGTCGTCCTCTTGGCTGGCCTTCCTCCCCGTCTCCCATCCCTGGACACGGGAAACCAGTTAAAGAGACATTTCCAAACATCCACGTCCATTGCAAAATCTATTACGCTGACGTCAGGGAGCATTACATGTGAGCTGACTAAGAAGACACTGTGCAGCGTCTGAAGAGCACTTTACACTAAAGCTTGTAGGTGTCAAATTCTCAATTGCTGGATTTCTCATTTAGGAGCCAAACTCCCACAGGCTGCGATCCGCCGGTGATATTTAGCAGAGTTCTGACTAATGTGGATGTTACGTTTGACCATTTATTAGCGCAGCCTGGTGCAGGAAACAGCATCAGGCTACTAAATTCAAGTCACTACATGGATTCACAACATAAATCCACATATTTTTTTTTAGCATTTAGCATTTAGCTGCGGTCAACTTTGACACGCGCGCTTGACAGCGCTGACCTTTTGCTGAGACGGAGCGCTGGAAAGTCCAAAATGGAGGAAGCTATCGGTTATTTTGCTGTGTTATGAGACTCCTGTCTCATAAATGTCTGCAAACCATCGCTCTTCTGTAGAGCAGTTTATACTGCGACAGAAAAGGTCAAAATAAAAGCGGGTGGTGCAACGCGGCGAATAAGCTACGATCGCTTCCGCCATTTTGAACTCTGCGACTGTCGGCTCGGTTAAAGGAGCGCTATGTTAATTAATTTAGTTTAGAACATTTAAACAATGAATGAACAGTGTTGTCTTTATGTCGAAGACGTCTATCTACTGAAGTTAGCATGCTAACAAGCTACTGAATTCAAGTTACCATTCTTAGACGAGCTTAATCGCCTCGTCAGCTCGTCATAAAACACACTTCATTCAAACTGGACAGAAACTTAATGACACTCACAACACAGTCTTGGATTGTCTTTGTACAGTCGCCTCTGGTTCGGTCCGCTGCTGATGTCCGACTCTCTCTCTCTCTCCTCTGCCGCTTCACGCCTCTCTAGTCAAAGCTGCTGTAAATCACCTCCATACTTTTCCCCTGTCTTCAAACCGACCTCTGCTGGTCTCGGAGGCCGGGTTCAGTCCCATGTTCGCTCTCATGTGGCTGTGTTGGGTCCCGTCACCTGCGGTAACTCCACCTGTGATCTGACGGCTGACTGATCCGTGAGCTAATTCGCTAACGGTAGCTACAGCCAAGGATATCTAGCAAAGAGCAGCAGTTGTTGGTTAATCTGGTGATATACTGCCCCCCGATGTTTTTAAAGCTTAAGAATTCTAACCATTTTCTACAAATGACACCTTCAAAGGTCAGCAATGTGTCAATTACTGGAATGACATCACTCCTGCAGGCGAGTCCACTGATGGCGAAGGTCAGAATAGATGTTAGCTTAGACGTTTCTACAAAAGCTAAAACTGATCGTTTCTTTATGTTGCAACTTTACGTTTCTTGAGGCTGAATTCTCTTTCTCTCTCATCACAATTCGATGCTTATGCTCTGGTTAGGTTTAGGCACAAAACCCACGTGGTCAGGTTTGGGAAAACATCATGATTTGCCTCAAAACACCTGTTTTGGTCGCCACGATCACAGACGAGATGGTCCGACTCCCCCCTGAAAAATGGCTGGTTTTTGTTGCCATAAAAAGGTGTCTTGTCAGGTTGTAGTTACGCCGCCACCATCCCCTCCACCTCCTGATGTGAAAGTCAGCCAATAAGCGTATAATGTGAACGTGATTTTGTACCAACGTCAACCTCGGACGTGTCCGTGGTGTGCAGGAATGTCAGCTGCTAACGTTTTATCGTGTCGAAGAGCCATAAATATTTTTGTTTACACTTCTGCAAATCGCGTGTACGTTGTAAACTTTCACTCACGCTCAGATTATAATTTTGCTCTGGTTTGGTTAAGTTTATGAGGAAAAAAAGGGTTAGGAAAAGATGTTTTGGTCACCTGGTCCTCCAAAATAATATGATAATTTCATATCTCTTCTTTTACAAATGCTCAATTAAAAACAGGTGTGTGTGGAGCCTTCGACAGGTAAACAGGTTCATGTCTAACAGGTGATAGTAACACGACTGGATGTGAAGCAGCGTCCTCGAAAGGCTCCGAGAAAGAGTCGGGCGAGGTTCAACACTTTGTGAAACACACGATTTGTATAGCGGATGTGGCTACGTGAGCTCAGGAACACTTGTCAGTAAACACAGTTTGGTTGCAAATCTGTTTTTATTCATGTTTGACACAACATCCTTCCATCCAACTGTTCCAGAATCAGTTCCAGCTGCATGTTGTACTTGTAGCTGTAATACTGCAGTGGTATCCACGTGGCGAGGCCTCTGCTGGGAGTTGTCTCCGGTGTGTGAACGCAGCCTGTCCGGGCCTGTTCAGCACTCGGCGCTGCAGCCCGAGCGGCTCAGTCGACGGCCTCTGATAGGCTCGAGTGTTGCTCCAATGGCGAGAGAGCCAGCGTGAGCGGAGGCAGCGGCGTGTTCAGCACAGCAACCTCGGCAACAACATGTGGGTGTTGTGACAGAAGCAGAGCGAGCCAAGAGACTCTCTGCAATCTGGTCGTGAAAGAGGAGACGTTAACACGAACTCGGGAGGTTTATTTGTCTCATCGGACTCTGAATCCTGTCTGAGAGATACCGAGCGTGATTTAACTGAAGCCTGAGTGTCAGTGTTGGAGTAAAGACACGAGTAAAGCTGATCCTGCAGGAGGTTTAAGGTCATATTTTGACATCAACATTTTAGAGCTGCGACGATTAATCGATTAGTAGTCAGCTATTAAATCAGTCGGTTTATCGGTTTGAGTCATTTTTAGGAATAAAAGGGTCAAAGTTCTTTGATTCCAGCTTCCTGAATGTGAATATTTTCTGGTTTCGTTCCTGCTCGCTGACACTAAACTGACTGAAAAACATTCGAGGACGTCATCTTGGAAACACCGATCGACATGTTTCTTCCATTTGTCTGGATTTGATAAATAATCCCAGCAGAACATTCTTACAAATTTCACTCAGACACCACATACGCTGACACCGGTAGATCTGTGACGGGCCGATAATATCAGCCAGCCGATAAACCGGTCGGACTCTTAGTTACTTAGTTACATTCCATCACTGGTAACTTCCTACGCTGGTTTAAACAGATGACTGATTTGGGGTTTTGGGAATTTTCCACTGAAGCTTTCTACAGTGTTGAATATTTACTGTGGTGGTGAACAAAGAGACGAACCAACGATCAAGTCTATAAATGGTTTCTGAGTGTTCAATAGATGAATAAGAGTCAAACTCTGGTGTTTGTTTGTAACGTTCCTACAAAAATATGAAACCAGCTTCTACACTGTAAAATCTGACAAAGAGATGTGACTTAAAACAAATGTAGGAAACCGACGACCTCAGATGTAAAGTAGACTAATTATTTGAAGCTGTTAAAACTTTTTAGCTCGTGCAACTGAAATCTAATCGTCTACGTTACGTAGGTCTGAGGTCATGTGTTCCCTGACTTTTTTTTTAAAGTTTACAGTGAACAAGATGATTTCTTACCTTCACACTCACGTGATAATAAACATTTCTGAAGAAAGCAAAAGCAACTTTTCTGTCAAAAGAATTTAAAGAAGAAAAATTATTTTGTTTCTTTTGAAAATTACACTGTAAAATCTGACAGAGTGACTTTAATTAAACAAATCAAGGAAATCGATTAATTTGAAATGACAGAGTGAAGCAGCCCAGTGGTTTATCAGTTCTGAGCTTCCTGACTCTTTAAAGTAAAGTCACCTTTTAAATCAGACAGAGTTTGAGGGTCACGTTTGAGGAGAAGCTGTGAGTTGTGTCACTTTGTGCGTCCTTGTTCTGCAGGAATGTGACTATCAGCTGGGCTGGATCTGCCTGCAGGCTGTGTGGAGCTGCTGATGTGGGTGACAGAATGCAGGTTTACTCACACGGACATTTTATATGTTTTGAAACTCAAACAAATATTTTGAACGGCCGATAAACAATTTATCCTCAGAAAATAGATTTGTGGAGACGCTCGTGTGCATCAGAGCAGCCTCTCCCTCCCCACACTGATGTCAGCTCAACATTGTTGTCGAAACTTGTATTAAAGGTCAAACAGAAAACACACATCTGCACACATCTGTACACACACACACACACACACACACACACACACACACACACACACACACACACACAGCTCCTGTGTCTGACGGTTTGGATCAACAAAGCTACCAGATGGAGCAAATAATGAGAAACTGTGAGGCGAGTTTGTGTGTGTGAGTCAGAATAAATGGCCTTCAGGCATCTTAATGTGTTTTCTGTTTACCTCCATTCATTCAGGGATCATCACTGTGACTGAGGAGGCAACAGGAGGAGATATTAACAGTCACTGATACGTTTCCCTCGAGGTACATGTACTCCTCATCAGGTGCTTCCATTATCTGATACTCAGTAATTTGTTTAGAGGAAGATATTCTTTTGTTTTTTCCCCGTTTAACTTTTTATGATGACGCTGATTTTTTTTCTAAATTTCTAATGAAAAAAAATCAAAAACAGTTTAATGCACCAATTATTTTACTACTTTGAGTTAAGAGGAAAATATTTTGTACTTTTCAAAAACAGTAGTGATATAAAAAAAATTACCAAAAGTCACATTTGAGTCAAAGTAAAGATATCATGTTAAAAGTATCAGTGAAAGTCGCCTGCAGGAGGAAGTATTTAATGTACTTAAGTATCAAAAGTACAAGTTAAAGTTCTGTAAATTATACGTATATTTACATTCGTGTTCACTGGAGGTTCCCTTTTTATTAAATCTAATAATTGTGCAGTTTTACAGTTATCACAGTCATTATTCTGTTTATAAAGTAAATAATTATATTTAAAAAAAAGAATAAACGCAGTAATAACAGCACTACTTTGGCTCTGATGTACCTCAGAAACTGAATTTAATGTACTTTCACTGTTCGCATGTTGAGACTTTTCCACTGACTGAATATTGTTGCTTTAGTTTGATTTAATGTGTTTGTTTTTTCATTCTACTTAAAAAAACAAACTTTTAAGAATTATTCCAGGAAAAAAAATTTGTCGTTTTTTTTTTTTTTTTTTTTGTGCCATAAAGAAAAAAACAAAACAAAAGTACAATATTTCCCTCCAACATGACGCGGAGCTGAAGGAAACAGCAGCTTTGATTTGATTCAATGTGTTTGTTATTTTCTGCATTTTAAGGATTATTCCAGAAAAATATTTTGTCAGTTTTTTTTTTTGTCCCATAAAGACAGAAACAAAAAGTTTGAGGCGTAATTCTTCAGCGCCTCGTTTGTGCGTAATGGATCATTAAAAGCGCCAGTGAGGCTGCGCGGACTCAAACCGGCTGAAAGAAACTAAAGTCATCAAATAAATGTAATGGAGAGGAAATTAGAATATTTACCTCCAAAATAAAGTAGAGTGGAAATATAAAGCAGCACCTGAGTAAATGTGCGGAGTGATTTTTTTGAGGTTGTTGCCTTTTTGGTTTTATTTTAATGTCAAGATGGAAACAAAATCTAAATTATTATGACTGTGAGCAGCAGGTCGAGGCTGTCCGGCCGCCGGACGCCTCTCTGTCTCGTCTTTATTTGCGCCCCATCAGTCTCTGTCCTGCGGCCGGCGGGCGGCAGCGGCACCTCAGGGCGCGCAGCTTATCAGCTCTCTGTTTACCTCTCAATTAATCCCCCATTAGTAAAGAGGAGGCATCAGGCCGCTCCGGCGCGACTCTAACTGGTTTTTGTTCCAAAACAGGAGATCCAGCTGGTTAACAGAGCTCAGGCCGACTGTCTGCTGCGGAGAGGAGCCGCGCTGATCTCTGCAGATAGCAGCGAGTTTCTTCCATCAGGACTTAAAATTTAGTTTAGAGGAACAGATGTGCGTAAAGGAACCATGGAACCATTTAATTTTAAAGCCACATCTGAGGAATATTGCAGCTTAATGAGCGTCTGTGTCTCCTGTCAGACTCCACTGCGGGACAAACGAGGTCTGGATGTTTCGGTGGGAGATGTTTGAGTAAAAAAAAGTGTCTCCCGCTGTTTGCTCTCAGTCTTAGCTGCTGCCTCGCATCGGGACATGAGTGCGGGTGTAATTATACAAGAATGGGTTTGGGAAACAACTGTTCTCAGGCCGGAGGAACAATTAGGCGCAGAGGGAAAAACAGCAATTGATGCTTTTTCCCTCCCAAACCTCCCCGAACATTTATGTTCTGAGGGATTGTTCCAGCAAATAAGTTGTCAGGGTTTTTTTTTTTTTTTGTCCCATACAGGCGGGAACAGTTCGGTGTGAAGTTGAACCCTGCGTGTGATTTTTTAGCCCTCATTTGTGCGTAATGGCTAATTAACAGCGCCAATTAGGCTGAACGGCTCCCGTTTTTAACCGAGTTACATCTCTGACTGTAGTTTGATCGATTAATCATTTAGTTTATCACATGCCGAAAAGTAGAGAAACAACTTCTAGGATTTTAACGAAATCTGGAGGAAAACAAACCCAAAAATATGGATTTAAAATTATTATTAAACAATTTTAGAAGCTGGATTTAAATCACGTTTTTGGTGTTTTCGCTTCATAAATGACTCAAAATAATTCTCCACGATTAATCGAGTAATTATTTCAGACTGCCAGTTGATTTTGGGATCATTAAGCGTAAACGAATCACTTCAAGATAATTACGTGCGCTTTTTAAACCCGACCAGAACAAGTCGAACATCTCTGTCAGAACTTTACTGTCGTCTGTGGTGCGTAAAATAACTTTTAGACACAAATATCGCGTGAATTCCTCCTACACTCCAGTTTGTCTTTGCTATTTGTCAGATTTCCTTCTGGATATTTCTCCCAGGATCACTGGAGTCGTTTTCTCGCCCGGGATCAGACTGTTACCTGTGAGAATCAGGTCGCTGTGAGCTGAAATAACACCCTTAAACTGAAATAATAGGCTGCAGGACGCGACCCTCCCTCCCTCCCTCCTTCTCTCCCTCCTCATCGGGCTCTCTCCCCCTCTTACAATTCTCCCGTCCATTTTCCTCATCGGGGATAAATGGTGAAACTTGTAGCAATAATACCCCCTTCTTTCACACAAACGCCTCCCCGCTGCCATCACCTCCAGCCCGGCTGCCCCCGAACCCTCGCGGCTGGGGGGATCTCGGAGCGCCTTTCTCCGCGAACAAAAAAAGCCTCCTGAAGGGGAACAAAAGTGACCACATTTTTCCTCCGTGTCCCCTTCTCCGCGCAGAATAACCCGCTGCCTGTCCTTCAAATGGGAATATTAGGACGTCAATCTCACGGCCCCTGTGCGCCTTTGTCTTTGCTGAGTGCCCGGCTCTGCCTACCACACACCTTTTGTCCGACAATCCAATAAGAGCCATTATTCCCGCTCCTCGGCCCGGCTGCAGCTCGCTCTTTTAGGTGCTTAATCGCGTCCTTTAAAGGACCTCAAATGGAGAATAACTTCCTCCTTTCACGTCGCCTGGCACCGGGACAAAGAGTTCCTGTGGCCCCGGCCTCTTCCAGCAGCTCTCCCCTTAATATGTTCATGAGCAAAAAATTTGCCTCCGTGCATCTGATTCATTTTACGGGCACAGTGGGAGCAATAATAGGCTATATTAATCATAATTACTCTTTCTTTTCATTATCTGAGGAGAAATACTGTTTCAGTTTTTGTGATATGTCAGTGTTTCTTCCAGCACGGAAAGTTTAACATCTAAAAAAAAACAAAAAAACGCAGAAAACCTTTTTTGTTGTTTTCCCGAATACAGAATCAAACGCACCTTTTCTCATTTCTCTGATTTATTTTGAATAGATGTGAAATAGACTAAAACAATTCTCTGTTGAACCAAAAAAAACAATTTAAAGCAATTCAATCTCTCCACAGTCTAAAAATATACCAGGTTAAAAACAAACATTTAAAAAAAAAAACAAAAAAAAAACGAGTTCAGATTTGGAGAAATGCGCAAACTTTGTGCGTAATTTCTCCTCCGCGCTTCAGTCCCACCCGGTGCCAAACTGGAGCACCAAAATGTAATTTCACCCTGCCACTGTTCAGATGTCACCCAGCCTTTACGCACACTGACACCGGCTCTGATACACCTGAAGAACCGGAAGTATGAGTGAAATCTCATCTGAATCCAAACTCTCTCCGTTATATAAGAAAACACTGTGTTCTGGCGCGTTTGGACCGAGTTAATACACACACTTCTATACGGTTGTGGGTTGACCAAAATAAAAAAGAGCTCCATTTAAAAAAAAAAAAAAAGAGAGAGAGAGAGAGAGAGTAGTTCTGTGGTGGGAGGCTACCAGGCCCGGATCCCCTGCAGGGAGCCCTGGCACGATGTGACCGCTGTCCCTTGGTGCGTTTGGGCCTGCGGGGAGCCGCCGAGGCCGCTCACGTTCCCCAAGTTCATGTTCATGAAGGCGTTGGAGGTGCTGGACGGAGGCAGGGCGGGGATGCTGGTGTACGTGCAGCTGTAGTTGGTGTTGTACGCGGGGTTGTTGTACGTGTAGGCTTGGTATCCGTTATAGCTGTACGGGTTGGAGCCGTACGGCGCCGCGGCGGCGGCGTAGCTCTGCGCGCCGCCCAGACACGGCTTCCCGTCGCGGACCAGCACCGGCACGGCGACGCGCCGCGGCGGGGGAGGGTGGTGCTGCCCCGCCGCCTCCAGAGACTTGTCCTGCCGCTGCCGCTTGCACTTGTAGCGGCGGTTCTGGAACCAGATCTTCACCTGGTTCGAGGTGAGTTTGAGGGTGGTCGCCAGGTGCTCGCGCTCAGGCGCGGACAGGTAGCGCTGCTGCTTGAAGCGCCGCTCCAGCTCGAAGACCTGCGCCTGGGAGAAGAGCACGCGGGGCCTCCGCCGGCTCCTCTGCTTCTGCGCCGGCCGCTCCGAGTCGCCCTGGCCGCCTTCCACCGCCTCCTCCCGGGACACCAGCCCGCAGCTCTCTGGGTGGATTGGAGAGTCACATACAAAGTGTTAAAATCCTACAAATGTTGTTGTGTGTTTTTACGCGTAGAAAAGAAACTTTCACGCTACAATAAAAATTAGTTACAGTCCCCTGAAAATATCTGTCCACTGCAAGAAACATGAGACATTTCCTTCAAGATTTCCTTTAAAATTACAAATGTTTTAAACGAGAACCAACAAAAATCTCATAAATTATTCCAAAAAATGAGAAACTAAGAGGTAAAACAGGAGAGAAGCTGATGTAGAGAAGACAGAATAACACACTTTTTCTACACAGTTACAGTTTTGGGGCAGAAAGTAACATTTTTGCGCCTTTCTGAACTCAAACTTGGTCATTTGAACTGTTTCTGTGCGGTGAATAATCCTCCTCACCGCCTCTCTCTGTTTATCTGCGCTCCTTCGCGGTGTCATTTATATTTTTTTACAAGCCTCTTTAAACTAATTGTCGGTTTATGGTCCACACATCATAACAGACTCGGCAGAACGGGGCGCGCAGCTGAACCACTACAGACTGTTTGACATTTACAGACTTCCCTGGATCCGTCTCAGGCCCCGAACACCGACTTCCACCATTTGATAGCTTCTTTATTGGGACGACGTGTGTGGAGGTGGAACAGGCCCCGACAGGCCTCCGAGGACGGATCCGGTCCAAACCCCAGCCTGTTCACACTTTATTAAACTTTAATTACATGTTTTAGTTTTTGCGCAATTTGTATTTTGAGCTCTGGAAGCGTTTTTTAATCTGTGAGGATCATTATGATTAAATAAATAATGAGCCACAGAGCAGCTGCAGAAAATGACACGAAGCTGGCTCACGTTGTGTTTGACGCGTCAATAACCCAGAAATAACAAATTAAATGTCTGTTAATCTGATGCAGATAATTAGATTGTTGGTAGTTTAGAATAATTAACCACATTGTGCGTAACAGAGGAAACGTTTCTCACACCTGAGCTGTGACGGCAGGTCGGTTCAGGTCGGGTTGGTTTTGTTGCTAAACATGCAAATTCTTTTAAGGCCACTTAAAATGTGATATTAACATTTCAGTCAGCTGCTTGTATTCGTGTTTTATGTCGCTGCAGTCTGATATTTTCTCTGTAAATCGTTAGAATAGTTTTTGACTGTGATAATTATTGTTACACGTGTCCTTTGTTGCCTTTTGTCTGGCCTGCAGCAGCTCAACTCACTGCTCTCCTGCTCCTCCAGCTCGGCGGCTTCCAGCTTGGCTCCCTGCAGCCCGGGATGCACGTACATGTCCGGGGACAGGCTGGTCTCCCCGCGGTCCTCCTCCCGCACCGCCAGCGCGCTGAGGTACGCCAGGTTGTCCTCTCCGTCCGAGAAGGAGGGGCTGTCCCGGGCCGCGGCGAGCATGCAGGACGGCGGGGTTTGGAAATGCTGCTGCTGCTGGGGAGGAGAGCCGGCCAGCTGCTGCTGAGCGTGCGGCCGGTGCTGGAGCTCCAGCGCTCCGGACTGCTGCTGCTGCTGCTGCTGCTGCTCCAGCTTCAGGATATCCTTGACAGAAAACGGCGTGGAGGTGAGCGGGCTCTGCAGCATCATGTCATCCAGCTCCTGCTGTGCAGCACCGAGGAAATGAAGCCCGCCGAGTAACATGCACACCCCTTCTCCTTTCCCACTCTTTACCTAACAAATAATTGAGCTTAATAGCCCCTTCTTTGGTAATTGGAGGTGCGTTAAGCCTCTGGAATCCCTCATCGCCGTAAATCGCCCGAAAAGATGGGTATTAGTCCCGGTTTTGTCCATGCAGGTCTCCTCTCTGACAGATATAATGTCGGGCTTTGTAAGTGGAGTTTGGACCGGGGCGAAGGAGCGCCTCTGCCTCCTCTGATGTCAGGGGGAGGGGTGTGTGTGTGAAATGGAAAGTCCGTGTGGGCTGGAAGAGAGAGAGAGAGAGAGAGAGAGAGAGAGAGAGAGAGAGAGAGAGAGAGAGAGAGACGCGGAGAGAGGAGGTGGGGCGTGTGACGTGTGTTCACGTACTGGGTTTGTTTTGTGTGAATATGGTGGACAGAGAAATCCACCGAGACCCTCCTGCTCCTCCACTGTCCTCCGTGTTTATCCAACTGTGCTCGCTGCGTCAAAACGCATCTTTACGCACAGATGTTGTTCAAGGAAGCTCGTTAAAACCTTCACTCTGACAGGAAATATGTGGCCTGCACATTTTTCCTTTATTTAAACACGTTTTTAGCAGTTTTCATTTCCCCCACAGTCGGTCCACTGCGTTGGGGTTCTTGTGTTGGTTCGTGCGTAAATCCGTGCGCTCTTTGGAGAGGAGGCGCTCCATGCGGCCCGCTGGCTGAAAAGGAACAGTGGCACGTCAAGGTCAACGGTCAGGTCAAGAGATTATAGAGTCTCTTTGCCTTGTAGTTTAACTTCACGGTGACTGAATGGTGACTGGTGGCTTCCATCACCACGCGCTGACCATCAGGACAAACCCAGTGTGGTTGTTTTGTCCTGATGGCGCTGACGGCTCCACCTTTCCCCCGGCCTTTAGCTGAGAGGTTTTATTTTGGCTTTAAGTGGTTAAAATTGCAGGTTCTGTAACAACACGAGCCTGGAGGATTCAGAAGATCACATTTATGCCTTCAAAATAATTTTGCTAAGTTTGGAGGCCCCTCCCATAGCTTCATTTTAGAGGAGATGGAAAAAAAAGTGTCCAAATGCACCAAATCTGTCAGAAAAGGGGAAAACAAATAAAATACTCCTGATAACAGCAAAGTCTGTCCGACATCTGGAGCCCCAGTGAACAACACAAACACACACTCTTTACTTTACTTCGCTCTGACTCCATGTTGGATTTTAACCCTCCTGCTCGGCCCGTCCAGCAGCAGCTGCTCTCGGTGTCTCTCCGTCCTCTTTATCGCGGGTGTTGTATTAATAACCGCCCCGGGCCGATAAGCAGGGCCCCCCGGGGCAATTAAGATTCCTCCAGGAAAACTGACTGACGTTTTTAGCTCGCTCTAATCTGCTCCTATCAGCTCCCCTTTCCGTTTTTCCAGCGGGACCCCTCGCCTCTGTCACCCCGCTGCCTGCGCTCCTCCTGCGGGCTGCTCTCCAAAGTTTGACTCCAGGAAATAAAACACAGAGAAATACACACATTTCTTATTATTATTATTATTATTATTATTATTATTATTATTATTATTATTAGTAGTAGTAGTAGTAGTAGTAGTAGTAGTAGTAGTAGTCGTATTAGTATTAGTATTATTAAGACACTTTCAGACGCTCGTCAGTTGAATGATTCAACCAAACTCCATATAAGTTTCTAATAGTTTTTACAAAATCACAAGATTTCACTCGTTTCTCTTCTTTCATTAAAAACACTCGATCAGACCTGAGCTCTTCTCTTCATCGGCTCCATCTATTGTCACTGCAATTCATAATATAACAGCTTTAATTCAATTCATCATCTTTAAGACTAAACATTTGTTTTTTTAGGCCGACAGATTATAAACTCCTCCAGCAGCTCTCAGGAGGCCACTTTCATTTCCAACACGAGGCTCCTCAGAAACTTTTCCATCATTCGATCCTGCTTCAAAACGTGTTATGAGTGGAAACTAAAACTTTTCTGAGAGTGTAATATATATTTTTTGTTCGTGGTTCTGATGTGGACGTTAAACCAAACTCCAGCCGGATTAGAAACATTTTCAAGGGAGACGCTGTTGTGAAGATAAGAAAGTGTGTGAGTGGAGGAGGTTTAAAGGTCAGATATGATATTTGACAGTTTGATATCAGATGTCAGCAGGACAAAGCCTCTAAAACAGAAGCACAAACTGTTACTATCGATCACCTCTCGTGTTGAGATGTGAGGTGGAACTCTACGGAAGCCTTGAGAGGCCAATCAGAAGGGAAAAATGAATAAAAAATTCTGGTGTTGCATTTTTCTAAATCCGATCTCAATTATTTTCACTCGCACGTTTATGACTCAACAGACATAATACTACTATATTAATATATCATATTTTGATATTCCTTAAATGTCTTCTCACTGTCCCCTCAGGGCTTCCGTAGAATCTCATGAACTAACAAAGTGTTATTCTGCCAATTCTGCTCAGATTATAAAAAATAAAAATAATTCAGCATCATGTTCATTTAAAATACATTTTTACTGATCAAACAAACAAAAGTCTCGTTAATGACATTTTTTAGATAGATAGATAATCGAGTTCAAGCTTTCTGTCAACACAACTAAACCATTTCTATATTAAAAAGATCGTGAAGCAGGTTCAGAGCTGTCTCAGGTCCAAATCAAATGAAAAGGTGAACTCAGTTTAAACTCCTCTGTTGTCTCTCCTGTTCGTCTTCTTCAGTTATAAAGTCGATCATGTCGTAATCATCCTCAGCCTTAAATCCTTTGTGAGCTGGGAGGACGTTTTAGGGAGTAAAGTTGCCAAGTTTACACAAAATCTGCTGTCAGTGATCAGTTTTTATTTTCACCATCATCCTTTTTGTGTTTGGAGTCTTGGAAGAGCAGAACTGATCAGGGATCAGCATTTTCACAGTTCAGAGTTCTGGTCAAGTGTGAAAAAAAAGAGATGTTTAGACTGAAAAACAAAAACCTGATCCGGTTCTGAGGCCTCTGGGTGTCCCTCCTCTGGGTGTCCCTCCTCTGGGTGTCCCTCGGGTGTCCCTCCCTTGTGTTCCTCCTTTTGGTGTCCCTTCTCTTGGTGTCCCTTCTCTGGGTGTCCCTCCCTGGATGTCCCTCCTCTGGGTGTCCCTCCTCTTGGTGTCCCTCCTCTTGGTGTCCCTCCTCTGGATGTCCCTCCTCTGGATGTCCCTCCTCTTGGTGTCCCTCCTCTTGGTGTCCCTCCTCTGGATGTCCCTCCTCTTGGTGTCCCTCCTCTGGGTGTCCCTCCTCTTGGTGTCCCTCCTCTTGGTGTCCCTCCTCTGGATGTCCCTCCTCTTGGTGTCCCTCCTCTGGATGTCCCTCCTCTTGGTGTCCCTCCACTGTGTCCCTCCTCTGGGTGTCCCCCCTTGTGTCCCTCCTCTTGGTGTCCCTCCTCTGTGTCCCTCCTCTTGGTGTCCCTCCTCTGGATGTCCCTCCTCTTGGTGTCCCTCCTCTGGGTGTCCCTCCTCTTGGTGTCCCTCCTCTTGGTGTCCCTCCTCTGGATGTCCCTCCTCTGGGTGTCCCTCCTCTTGGTGTCCCTCCACTGTGTCCCTCCTCTGGGTGTCCCTCCTTGTGTCCCTCCTCTTGGTGTCCCTCCACTGGGTGTCCCTCCTCTGGGTGTCCCTCCTCTTGGTGTCCCTCTGATGGATGTCCCTCCTCTGGGTGTCCCTCCTCTAGGTGACCCTCTGCTGGGTGTCCCTTCTCTGGGTGTCCCTCCTCTGTGTCCCTCCTCTGTGTCCCTCCTCTTGGTGTCCCTCCACTGGGTGTCCCTCCTCTGGGTGTCCCTCCTCTTGGTGTCCCTCCTCTGGGTGTCCCTCCTCTGGATGTCCCTCCTCTTGATGTCCCTCCTCTGGGTGTCCCTCCTTTGGTGTCCCTCCTCTGGGTGTCCCTCCTCTTGGTGTCCCTCCTCTTGGTGTCCCCACTCTTGGTGTCCTTCCTCTTGGTGTCCCTCCCTTGTGTTCCTCCTTTTGATGTCCCTCCTCTGGATGTCTCTCCTCTTGGTGTCCCTTCTCTGGATGTCCCTCCACTGGGTGTCCCTCCCTTGTGTCTCTCCTCTGGGTGTCCCTCCTCTGGATGTCCCTCCTCTTGGTGTCCCTCCTCTGGGTGTCCCTCCTCTGGATGTCCCTCCTCTTGGTGTCCCTCCTCTTGGTGTCCCTTCTCTGGGTGTCCCTCCACTGGGTGTCCCTCCCTTGTGTCTCTCCACTGGGTGTCCCTCCTCTGGGTGTCCCTCTGCTGAGTGTCCCTCCTCTTGGTGTCCCTAATCTGGATGTCCCTCCTCTTGGTGTCCCTAATCTGGATGTCCCTCCACTGGGTGTCCCTCCTCTTGGTGTCCCTCCTCTGGTGTCCCTCCTCTGGATGTCCCTCTCTGGGTGTCCCTCCTCTTGGTGTCCCTCCTCTGGGTGTCCCTCCTCTGGGTGTCCCTCTCCGGGTGTCCCTCCACTGGGTGTCCCTCCTCTTGGTGTCCCTCCACTGGGTGTCCCTCCTCTGGGTGTCCCTCCTCTTGGTGTCCCTCTTCTGGGTGTCCCTCCTCTGGGTGTCCCTCCTCTAGGTGTCCCTCCTCTTGGTGACCCTCTGCTGGGTGTCCCTTCTCTGGGTGTCCCTCCTCTGTGTCTCTCCTCTGTGTCCCTCCTCTTGGTGTCCTTCCTCTGGATGTCCCTCCACTTGGTGTCCCTCCACTTGGTGTCCCTCCTCTTGGTGACCCTCCTCTGGGTGAGCCTCCACTTGGTGTCCCTCCACTTGATGTCCCTCCTCTAGGTGTCCCTTCTCTGGGTGTCCCTCCTCTGGGTGTCCCTCCACTGGGTGTCCCTCCTCTGGGTGTCCCTCCTCTGGGTGTCCCTCCTCTTGGTGTCCCTCCACTTGGTGTCCCTTCTCTTGGTGTCCCTCCACTTGGTGTCCCCTCTCTTGGTGTCCCTCCACTGGGTGTCTCTCTGCTGGGTGTCCCTTCTCTTGGTGTCCCTCCTCTGGATGTCCCTCTGCTGGGTGTCCCTCCACTTGGTGTCCCTTTTCTTGGTGTCCCTCCTCTTGGTGTCCCTTCTCTTGGTGTCCCTCCTCTGGGTGTCCCTCCACTGGGTGTCCCTTTCTGGATGTCCCTCTGCTGGGTGTCTCTCCTCTGGATGTCCCTCCTCTGGGTGTCCCTCCTCTGGGTGTCCCTCCTCTGGGTGTCCCTCCTCTTGATGTCCCTCCTCTGGGTGTCCCTCCTCTGGGTGTCCCTCCTCTGTGGGACCCAGCAGGTAGTAAATATCCCGACGTGCAGCTCTATCTGTGGACGCTGCAGACAGACAGATATATGTGCGTCCGTCTCTGCAGACTCCCCGGCGACTCCCTCTGATTCACGCTACATCATCATCAGCGCGTCCTCGTAAAAAAGTGCCAAACAAGGCGGGATAGTGTTTAGACTGGCACCCGGCCGCCTCCTTTTACTTTAAATAAGCATTAAATCCACCGACGCCAGGCTGAGCGCTGTGCTTTCTGTGTGTCACGCGGGGCGACGCTCTGAAGCGGCTATCGGAAAGAAATTAAAACTGTTTTGGTTCAAAGTTAAGTGACGGGGCGTTTGGACAGTTACTCCAGGACGAGACGTCCAAACTGAAGGTTGAGGGATCTCCGGGAGTCCTTGAAAGGCTTCCAGGATTGATTTACAGGTTTTCTATAAACTGATCGATGTACAAGTTGTAAAGTCAGAGTTAGAATAGTGTGGAACTAAAGTTGAGGAGATGAGTCTCCGTGTTCGCTGTGAAGACATTTAAAGTCTCATTCAGACACTTGTTAGCAACCGCTAACTGTTTTTAACACCTGAAGAGCTTTATAATTAAACTGTGGGACGTTTAGTGATGGATTTTATGTGTTAATATCGTAGACGTTTAACAGAAAACCAGGCGTAAGAAACCGGACGTGCAGAAAGACCGACTGGTTTCTGTGTCTTAGGACTTCAAACTACAGAAGCTCTACGGGCTGGATGACATCATTTCATCATTTGTCTGCGCCTTCCAAAACTGTTATTGATGAGTTTTATGACGTGAATACGCCAGGGTCAAGGTTTGGTTAGGTTTGGACACAAGAACGACTCAGGCCAGGTTCAGGGGACGAGCCGAGGTGGACTCTGTGTTTGTAACATCGATGCTCAGACGGTCACAGTTGTTTCCCAGCTGTCGAACTTTTGATACGAAGATGCCGACCACATCATCATCATCATCACCATCGTTGATCGACACAGATTCAAAAGATGCTCTACGTGTTTTTTTTTGTATATTGATAACTTCATATGTCACCTTGTAGCCTTTAAAACCTGGCGACAGGGACGGCAAGCCAGCGACCACAGTTCAAGACTGCGTTTCAACATGTGTGTATCATTAAGGAGTACTCACGACAATTTCCAGCCGTGTTTGTAGCGACAAAAAAAGGCATTTTCAGCTGAAACATGATCTTTTTCTAACCCTAACCAAGATTTTTGTGTCTAAACGTAACCAGATCGTGGAAGTCTCTCAAGTCAAAGTCAAGATCATCTGCCTTTCCATCCGTCCCTCCATCCATCGACTCAAGCTAGCCCTGCACCAGCACCTCCTGAGCTCCCAGTCGGGACGGCTAGCTGCACGGCTAACTGAGCTAACTGTGGCTGCCAGTAGCAAGTTAGCTCACAAGTAGAAGAAGAAGAAGAAGAAGAAGAAGAAGAAGAAGAAGAAGAAGAAGAAGAAGAAGAAGAGAATTACTGGCTCACATTTTGCCTGTTTTCTTCTTCACTCTCCAACATCCAACCATCAGAGAGTCCTTCTCCACACGCAGGCTCGTCGTCAGGGTTCATATATTCAGCTTTATAGAGCCTTCAGCCTCTTTTAGCTCATTGTTTTGGTTTGACAACACATGTGGACACAGTCTCGCCCGTCTCACCAACACTGAAGCAGAACAGGAGAGCGTCTGTTGGATGTTCTGATCACTAGACGTCTCAGACCCTCTGAGGTTTTTGTCACGGTGTGTGGAGCGATGCAGGGAAGCCTGGAGACGACTGTGAGTTTCATCCAACAGGCTGCAGAGTGCGACTCAGATAAACATCCATCAGGGGGAGGAGGAGGAGGAGGAGGAGGAGGTTTTCCAGCTCGTACAACCTGCCCGGTGCTGACAGAGCTGGAAGGAAAGACTGTGACCTTTTGTGGAGCTTCTGTTTGGGCCTTTATCTTCCACACAAACTGAGATTAGACAGTCAGAGACGAGTCAGCAGCAGTCTGAAGGGTTAAAGTGCTTTAATAAAGTACCGAGCTCTGCTTTCTAATGACATTTCCAACAATGACCAGCTTTTTGTTAAGAGACAAAACTTCTCTCTTTTTGAATTTAGACCTCATGTTGCAAAATAGACTTCAGAGTCTCAAAAGAGAATAAAAATCTTCATATTGTTCTTATAATGATAAAATAATGAAGAGGACAATAAACAGAACACTGATCAGAGACAGTTTGTCTCTTATTAAAGACTAAAGATGAAATGATAACTTTAGTTTTCCCAAGAAATGAAATTGTTTTTGGGTAGTTGGAGGTTTAAGGCCTTTGTGTGTGTGTGTGTGTGTGTGTGTGTGTGTGTGTGTGTGTGTGTGTGTGTGTGTGTGTGTGTCTCCCTGACGGGGGTAACAATAGGAAATGCTACACCTCTTGTCTGCTGTCATTTGCGGCCCAGCGGAGGCGCCAGGCGGCTCTGAATGGTTGGATGGAGAGAGGAGAGATAATCTCAGCCAGCGCTGCGCATGTGTGTGTGCGTGTGTGTGTGTGTGTGTGCGTGTGTGATGTATGAACGACCGTCAGCCACCTAAAGAAACACTCAAACTTTATTAGGATGTTAAACGTTACACACACACACACACACACACACACACACACACTTAGGATGTGTATGTTAGAACAAACACACATTATGAACGTGTTGACGTCACAATCAGACAGTTGATGATATAAAACCACACAGTTTTATTATAAATTTGCAAAGTCAGAGAAAATAAACGCCAGAAAACTCTTAAATTTCAATAAAGTTTCATATTTTAAAAAAATATTAATTAAACCGATGAAGCATCCGGATCAGATTCTGTTTTTTTTTTTTAAATAAATGTTCAATATAAATAATTAAACAAAGAGTTTATTCCGTCTTTTGAATTTAAGATGTTTTTTTAAAGCGCAGTTTTTAGTAAAATGTTCAAATCACACTTTTACTTTTTACGCATTTTTCCTCGTATTACCAACATGCGAAAAAAAACCACAAATCTGTTTTATGATCTGAATTAAACATACACGTGCTTCTAACAAACTAATTTATATTTCTGATATTTCTTTTAATTAATCGTAATCCTGCTCGTATGAACAATTTACACCAGAATAATCACAGAAATAAAGAATTTAATTGATCTTTCTTCGCTCGGTTCGTTAAAATCTTGTCGTCTAATTGTGTTTTTTTTCCCAACAAATAAATTCCTGTTTTATTTTCTATAACTTCACATAAAAACTCTACATAGAACAAAGTTAAAAAATAATTGTTATTGTATCATTAAAGCTCTTCAACGCAAAACATTCATTTATTTTAAGAGAGTTCTGATGGAAACACTGAAATAAAACCAAACTCTCCTCGAGGAAGAGTTTTTATATGTTAAAAAACATAAATCATAAACTTTTTTATAATTTATAATTTTTCCACACAAGTAAAATTCACGTTAACATAAAAAAAATAATAACAATAATAATTTAAAACACACTGATTCTTCATCAGAGCCGCTCCTCCTCCTCCGTGCGTAAAAGGTCCGCGCGTCCCGGTGACCATGCGGGGCTTAAAGGCTCGCTCGTGCACGGGTTCAATCGCGCGTGCATGCGTGCGTGCGTGTGTGTTTAGATAGCGGAGGCCTGCAGCCAGTAATAGCTCCATTAAGCAGAGAGGGGAGACGCTATCTCAGTGATCCGTAGCGTCCGTGTGTCCGCCCGGCAGGACGCGACCGGCGGCCACACGCCTCTCCATCCATCCATCCATCCATCCATCCATCCATCCATCCATCCATCCAACCACCGCGGCTCCATTCACCAACAAAAACAAAACAAAAAGAAGAGGCCTGGATTTATCCTGTTACCATGGAAACAGACTAAGGTGTAGATACTTTCTGTTTGTCCAACATTAATGCGTAAAAACGCACAGGAACTGCTGTTTGTTGAGCTTCTGGCGAAAACGCGTCTAAGCGCCTTTTGGCGCTTAGACGCGTTTTCGCCAGAAGCTCAACAAACAGCAGTTCCAGCTCAGTTTGGACGACGGGCCTCCTCTCCTCTCGCTCATTCAGACCTCTGCGACGTTACATTTTTGGGGACAGGCCTCTACATCTCACACACACACACGCACACACACAACCCTCCAAATACACCGCATGACGCAACCGGCTCTGTTTATGAACCCGCCCGGCCCGCTGTATAAATTGTGGCGTTGAATGGTTTACCTAATGGGACTTCTGTTTCTCGTTTTCTGTCACCCGGCACGCCAGACTCCGCTGACAAACGACCGACTTTTACCGGCAGAGGAATTCCTGATTTATGTGGGAAATGAAACGAGAACGAAGCGGTGTGTGTTTCTGTTTTTTTTTTGTTTCTTTTTCTTAACCATGCAAATAAAGTAAATGATCTCCACCCCTGCGCGCATTAAGACCGGGAGGTTTGTATATAAACGCGCCAGAGGAGAGGAGGCGATGTCTTGCAGGGTGATAGATGCGTGTTTTGTTATTTTGTTTCTCATATTGTGGGGAATAAACTGGAGCTGCTGCGGATCGCCTCCTAAAGCCTCCACTTCCATTGTTATTACTGCAGAGGAAACAAGTCGTTACGGCCACGGCGCGCTGATTTATGACCGTGTTGTTTCTCAACTCAAGTAGAAATTTCCAGAGAGGCTTGTTGCTTCTAATTTGATGAGAGAATCACGCAGAGGCGTCTCCAGAAGTGGAGAGAAAAAAAACAAGAACAAATGAGCTTTCAGCCTTATCACACCGCAGGGATTAATTTCCTCAGCGCTTTCGAGGACTGGAGCGTTTTTATGATGAATAATTTCCCCAGATAAACTCGGGCGGTGTGATGATGTGTCTCCCGTCTCCTCCGAGGAGAAGTCTGTCTGTCTGTGTATAAACTTGGGGGCATTAGTGCCTCCAGGGTGGAGACAGACCACTCCATCACGGCGCAGACAGTCCGGATTCCCCTCCTGCGCCATTAGAGCCCCCTTTTTTTCTCTCTCTCTCTCTCTCTCTCTCCTTTATCAGCTCTCTATCTCCTAAACAGCGTCCAGCCTGGCTGCTTTACAACCTGCAGAGGGTTTCTACCATCAATCACCGCGGGGCCGGCTGAGCGCTGCCAGGCCCCGGACCGAGGCTCCCTGTCCGGGTGTCAGGACGCTTCTCTGGAGCGTCTCACCGCGAAGCACCAAGACCCGACAGAGAAGCGACTCACGCGTAAAGACAAAGGAAATAAAGGCTCCAAGAAAATGAGTCTTTCTCTAAAACTATTTTTTTTTAAAATATAAAAAAGGAAATAAGACGAAAAATCTTCTAAAAAAGGAATCATAAAACTTTTAATCCACAGAAATCGACTCAATTTCGATCGAAACTCTTAAAATTAATTGGTTTTCAAACAATATAAATTAAAATACCCTACATGAGCAGCGGGAGAGGCGAAAACAACCCTGAAAGAGAAAGATGGGTTTGTTATTTGTGTCGTTCTTGGATCCATCCAGCATCATAT
Source organism: Lagodon rhomboides (assembly GCA_039737535.1). NCBI lineage: Eukaryota > Metazoa > Chordata > Actinopteri > Spariformes > Sparidae > Lagodon > Lagodon rhomboides. Next base: position 33,373,191 of record CM077786.1, read on the forward strand.
TATTCAGGAGATGGTCCATGAGCTCATCTCGGGGAGAGACACTGTGTTTCTTTAAGGCCAAAGAAGGACAAAAGAGTGAAGACATTAAAAGCCACTTTGGTGTTTTTTTAAAGTTAAACACACGCTGCTGTGCTCTCTTTATCTCTGATGCATCATCCATCAGAAAACATGCTTTTAAACTTTTCTGAGCAGCTTCGACTTTTTAGCTTTTTTTTTTTCTCCCTTGGTCTCCAATATCAAACATTCAAAGAGGAACCTTGAAGGCGTTTGTAGACGAGCAGAATTCCTCCTCCTTCTCTTTATGATTTGCCCTCCAAAGCCGAAAAAAACATTACATGAAGAGGGAGATATATTCTCCGGCCTGGAACCCCCCCCTCCTCCTCTGCTGTCCTGCAGGAACTCACTTGTTCAGAAAACGCAGAGAAAGTTCCCACTCACACGACCTCTGTCAGCCCTGATGAATTAACTCTGAGTGAAGGCGGAAAAGATTCCCTCAAACTTTTTAAACCCACAGCCTGCGCAGAAACAGAAACACAAGCGAACTGTCGATTCAGTCTGAGGTTAAAGGTCTCCTCCAAAACCTCCTTTTAACCTTTAAATTCATTTATTTTAATTGTTAAAAAATCTCATTTGTTGTTTCAAATACTCAGAATAAAAGAGCATCAGTGCGTCTTTCTGTTTTCGCGCTTGGTTCGCTTTTACGCACGGGTTCGGGGTTTACGCACAGGTACTAAGTGTCGACCCGTGCGCGTACACGTCGAATAATGCGCGTCCTCGTTGACCTGCCAGTCACCCCGCCTCCGCCGGAGGACGCAGAGCCGAGCTGCGGCGTGCTGCTGCCGGTCCCCGAGCGGCTCTCCGTGTTTAGGCGGAGGAAGGGCCTGTTTCCTGGATCAGGCTAAACACGGGCCTCCGGAGCGCCGCGCTCAGGCGGGACCGGCCCGCTTCTGGCCGGACGGACACCGGCAATAGATCACTTCGACCACCGGGGCCCCCGGAGGCCGGGCGGGCAGAGGCGCACAGCTGGGAAGCCTCCGGACCAGAAGGGGGGTCAAGGGCCCCCTGCACCGCCGCGGCCCGGGAGTTTGTCATCCTTACGCCCGCGGGATGACAGCAGGGCGGACGGGTGGAGGATGTTTATTGCTGCTTCTCAGGGAAGTTTCCTGCCATTAACTTTCACTTTCACTTCCAGAGTGAAGACATTTACAAGGTCTCACCACAAACCTGAGCTCAGCTTCATGTGATCAGCGTTAATACGACAGGTTCGTCTCTGACAGCTGGAGTCCAGAACTCACAGGAGGCGCCTGAGCTCAGCTGAAGATCAGTGATTCATCGCTTCAGTGATGCGTCAGAGATGTCTGACTGTAACATCATTCACCAGCAGAGCTTTAAATCTGCTCTGTGCGGTTTGGTTTAAAGGTTTGTGTTTGGAGAGAAATGTAGTTGTTCATGATGACGTCATCATGGCTCATCACTTGAGGTAGGATGATGAGTAAGTCTTATGTGGCTCCAGAAGAAGCTGCACGTTATCCGATAAACCGCCTCCAGTGATGTAAACTCAGCTGGTGATCTGGATTGTGAAGCTTGTGCGATATATATCGATGTCACAGTCACACAGAAAGGATCCAAACACAAGAGGCAGGCGACTCGTGGACCAAACAGTGAGCTTTAATGAGCTGATTGTCTCATCTTCAGGTCTGAAGAAGCCTCTTGGATGAGAGGTTGAAACATCTTCTCACCAAAAGGACTCAGGACTGGAGAACAGGCACAGGCTGAAGTACAAACTAAACTAACGAGGGGATGAGGAGCACATGAACTGAGCCTTTAAAATCATTTTCAGTTCACACAAGCAGGAAGTTTGTTTTTGCTCCACGGGTTCAGATCATTAAGAGAAGGAGGAAATGTTCTCATCACCTGTGGTGTCGACAGGAAGTGGATCACCTGAACGTCTCCACTCTGCATCGACTCATCAGCTCCTCGAGCTATTAGAGAAGTGTGTGTTTACATACGTGTGTGTGTCTGTACTGTGTGTGATGGGTGTACAGTACGTGTTAGCCTGTGTGTGTGTGTGTGTGTGTGTGTGTGTGTGTGTGTGTGTGTGTGTGTGTGTCAGGTGATGTGGGGTCGAGTTTCCTCTGAGCTGAACTTGATGCTGTAACTCAGTCCAGTGAATCAGTTAATGAGCCTGTCGGACATGTAATTAGCCAAAGAGACGTGTAATGATGCTGGCAGCCCTCCACCTGACACTTCATTAACGAGTGTGTGTGTGTGTGTGTGTGTGTGTGTGTGTGTGTGTGTGTGTGTGTGTGTCAGGTACATTGTGAGGGACACACTAGACAGACGCTCCTCACAGCCCCGTCCGTCCTTTGTGTTCCGTCTTTACACAATTATTCATAATGGATTTCCTAAAAAAGTTCATTTCATGATTTCATGTCTGCAGCAGCTCTCAGCGTCTCAGTTCCTCCGTGAACAAGTTGTCTAATATTTATAAATGCACGATATATTGTGAGAAAAAGGGCTTCAGAGTAATTACAAAGTCAAAGTGGCTGAAATCCAGAACTGACTCCAGTTTTCTTTACATCTTGTTTCATGAGCACATTTGTTTTGTTATCTTGACCCTTATTTTCCTAAATCTAAGTTTATACCTGGGACTTATTTTATAATCTCAAAAAAAAAATGGCAGCTGTGTTTTACTGTGAAGCTCCAGGAATGTTCTGTGGACTACGACACTTCACCTGACTTTACATCAACATGGACGGAGGAGAGGATTCGCTTAGAAATCCTCCAAAACGTCGCTCCCTACATGAGCAGAACTTGCCTTAGAAACATCATGTTTTTAAGTTTTCCTCAGTATCACAGTGACCCAGTGACAGTTGGCTGTACATCCACAGGAACACTGCAAACAGGAAGTGCTAATAGATAATTCGGCAAAGTTTTAATGCCTTTTCTTTGGTTGTTTCTTCCGTTTTAAAACTCGTCTCCAGCTGCTTCAGTTGTCCTTTAATGTTAATGTTGCACACGTGCCTCCGTTAGAATTCACCACATGTGGAACTGTTGTTCTGTACATGTATGAAGTCACGTGTAGGGATATCTGTCAGGCTCTACATATGTGTTGCGTGTGTCATATATGTGCATACACACTATGCCGTGTGTGTGTGTGTGTGTTCATCAGGCAGCAGGTTGTGTGTGACCTTGTCGACCTGCGCTGGATTAAGCAGCTAATATATCTGTGGAATGATTCTGCAGGTCTAATCATAGCAGAGGTAAGGTGTCTGCACACACACACACACACACACACACGCACACACACACACACACACACACACACACACAGCCTCGACAGGAGCCTGTAGTCTTGCAGTGCTGATGGCTTGATTGACATGTTTGTCAGTGCGCAGTGGGCGGGGCTTAATGCTCACACACACACACACACACACACACACACACACACACACTCTCTCCATGCTTCCATGAGTTTTTTTGTCCACACCCTAAAATAGTCCTCGGCCCGACAGAGAAAGAATGACACACACACACACACTCGAACGCAAACCTCAGCAATGCAGGAGTGCTGCTCACGTCATGTACAGGCCTGTCCGCTGCTCTGTGTGTGTGTGTGTGTGTGTGTGTGTGTGTGTGTGTGTGCTGCTCACAGAAGATCAGAGAGCTGGAAACATGACAGTGTTTCTCTCTCTGATCCATCCGAGCGGCGACAGGAATGTAAGGAAGTGTCGGCCATGTTCTGACGCTCTGAAGCGCCCGGAGTCACATTTCGTTCCTCTGCACCTCCGTCATCAGTCTGCATGAGAGTAAAACGCTTCTGCCTGAGTCACATGGGATAGATTTTCATCACAGTGAGGGGTTTTTTTTTTTTAACGGTGTGTTCACCACCAGCGAGGCGAGTTTGACTGTTTTTTCCAGACTGACAAACGTGAGCTGTGAGTTTGGATTCAGGTCAACCTCTGACTACACTCAGCACTCACCAGAGACTCTGGTTCTCTCTCTCCTCTCTGTAACGTTCATGAAGTAAAGCACATTTCCCCTCAGAAACACCCGACACCTAGACTTGTAGTTCTCGAGACCGGTCTCGGTCTCAAGACCACTTTTCCGTGGTCTTGGTCTTGTCACGGCCTCGACAGTCTTTGGTCTCGGTCTTGTCTCGGTCTCGGGCCTCTCAGTCTCGCAATGTCTCGGACTGGCCGAGCGGTCTCGAAGGGATTTGTAACCTATAATATCCAGACAGGCACATTTTTTTTTTTCCATATCATTATGCGTCCCCTTCAAGATCAGATTTATTTTGTGACACAGACGGCGTTGGCGCTCGTCCTCTCTCACTCCTTTTTAGACTTTTTCTGAGGTGCAGGGTGGTGTTGGAGGCTTGTTATTTTGTTAGATTTGGGATTATAGTCATGTCAGTCCTTAACAGCACTCAAGAGTCAATCCTCAAATACTGTAGAAAATCGGTCATGCAATTGCTACACATATTTGATTTTTAGCCAATTGATGAAAACATTTATAGTGAGTTCACACACAAGACATGCACTGTCTCTGTATTATTGTGCCTGTAGTTGAAATACTAAGCAGCTGAACCCAGTATGGTGCTTAGGTTCTACAACTCATGCAAAATGGCAAAAAACTAGTCTTTTTTTGGTCTCGGTCTCGAGCTGAACTAGTCTTGGTCTTGACTTGGTCTGTCTTGGTCTTGGTCTTGATACTCTCTGGTCTTGGTAGTGTCTTGGTCTCGGTTTAGGCGGTCTTGACTACAAGTCTACCGACACCGTCACCTCCGCGGGTCACTGCTGCAGTCGGGCCGATAAACAGGAGTGAACATAAACCCACTTTTTAATCCCAGGAGATCGAAAGTCGTCTCTGAGCTCTCCTCCCGTCGCATCGGAGCAGACAAATGAAAGAATTTGTCATTTGCAGCTCCACACTTGTGTTAAAACAATCGGCGCCGCCAGACGGAGCATAAAACTCACCTCGAAGATGAAAATGTGAGACTGGATGAAATGAAATTCCCTGCTTGATCTCAAGAGCAGCAGCTCTGACGGCTATCAACACCGCCGCCCTCCCGACTGCTGCACACACACCTGCTGTGTGTCGGCTGGATCCTCAGGGAGTCCTGCGGTTTCCCACATCCTGCGACAGCTGAGCTCCCAGGTGCCCCGGGCTCGGTCCAGGAGAGAACAGGAAGCGTTGGGACATTTTTTACTCCCCCCCGGCAGGAGAGTCAACATGGAAGTGAGCCATTAAACAGGAGGAAGAGCTGAGAGGAGGCTGACACAGAGGACGGAGAGTTTAATGTAGTAATGTTTAATTGATTCACAGTGAGGGAAGTTCTTACATGTCAGAGGTCAAGGTTCCTCACCTCCTCGGCACGGTGGGTGCATGTCGTCTCTGGAAAGTCTTGACATGATGAGTTTTAAGTCGACAAGGAAAGAAAACTACTATTTAAACAGTACCAGCTCGCCTCGGCTCAGCGTGGCTCTACTTGGTTTGGTTTCAGGCGCGTTGTTTCCATATAGAATTAGTATCTCATCAACGTGGGTGGGTCGTCATCAGACGTGGGCGGGTCGTCTTCAACGTGGGCGGTCGTCTCGACGTGGGCGGGTCGTCTTCAACGTGGGCGGGTCGTCATCAGACGTGGGCGGGTCGTCATCAGTGACGTACTTATCCACGCGACACATAAACAGGGCTAGCTGTGGGCGACGCAAAACACGTCCACCTTTTCATTTCCTGTCGCACCATCAAGCTCGTTCTGGATGCGTCTTCAGCGACAACACTCAGGAGCGTCTCCACCTCTGCCACGGTCCACGCCGTGTTCCTGCGCGTTGTTCCTTCCATGTAATCGCTGTGTTGACTGAACGCAGATGCTAGTTTTTAAAGGTAGCGGGCGTCAGGCTCGGACGTCGCGCTCGTCATGAGTGGTCAAGTGGCGTCGCTCTCTGTCCAATCAGAGGCCGGCTGCCAGCTTACGTCACACAGAAGTATCAGCTCAGCTCGGTTGGAACTTATACGGAGGTGATACTAAAAAAGCAGCACTTTAGCAGGTACCAGGTACCAGATTTCTGTAGTGGGAACGCAAAAAAGGCGAGCTGAGTCGAGGCGAGGCGAGCTGGTACTGTCGGTGGAAAAACGGCAAAAGTTTGACCTCTGACCTAATGATCAACACCTCTTTTGACCAGTCAGGAGCGTCTACGCCCGTCCCGTGGCCTGAAACAGCAAATGGCCAGCAAGCAATCAGGAAGACAGGACAACAACTCGAGATTAAGATTTCAATATTTAGTTTCTATGGGTTTTTTTTTTTAGGCCTGCAGAATTCCAACACATATCTTTAGATCTGGGAGGAAATGCACCGTAGAAAGAATCTGGCCATGCAACAATTTCATGATGCATAATGTCGTGAAACTTCAACTATAGTTTTACTCCGTTTGTATTCGCCTTTAACATTTTACGATTGTCACGTCTGTGCAACGTAAGAAGCCTTCAGCTGTTACGAATGAAGACACCAGTGACATCATTTCATAATAATCGTGCTGAATCCTTTTTGTTCGTGATTATTCTTTTCCTAAAACAAAAATTATGCTATTATTTATTTGATACACGAAAAAACTAACTCAGTAAACTAGAAAATGACGACACACACAGCAACATTAGTTTTAAAAATCAGTTGTCGACTGCAGACTTGCGGCGTGTCGGATGAAAGTAAAGCTCAGCCTGTTTGACTCCCATTTGCGGTTTCATCTCAGGCTTTTGAGGGCAAACTAGTGTTTACGGTGACTCCGGCTTCTTTGCAGAGGATGAGTTAAGTTCCCGGTTTATCACTTATTATTCCACACTGAAAGGAACTCTAATCCCCGATTCACCGTCACTGTCATTCGGGATTTTAATGGAAAATCCTCATTGATCTGAGCATAAAGAGGAGAACTAAGCTCCAAACGCTCATCACTTATGAACTCGCCGGTGATTGTGCGGAAAGCATCCAGATAATTCTGCTTCTTCTGGGGATTGTTTTGGGACACGGCAGAATAAATAACAGCGACGTGGCTCCGGATTATTTTCTTGTATGTTTATGTGGCAGCGACGTGTTTAGCTGAATATCTGCGCATCAACTGGTGATATTAGGTTCATTATAAATATTTATTCAACGTGATACTTTAGAAAGCAGTTGATTATTCAAATCCCGTGCAAATCCCTCTTGCTCTCTGGCTGAATGAGAAGGTTGTTTGTGATGATCTTTATTGTGTTTAATCGTCGGCTTTGAGCTCACTGTGGTCTCTGGGAAATAAAATAAAACACATTAATTTTATCCAGAAGATGTGACACAGAGACGCCTTTGTCCTGAAACAGTGCAATATGTCAAGCAATTACAAGGAAATGGCTTCGGCCAGATCTTTAGAGAACTGGTACGATGTTATTTATGAAATCTTTGTAATGGAAAGAATTAACTTTTCAATGAGGCTCCAGGAATATAAATTTGAGGACATTTGGAAAAAGTTAAAAATGTATATTTCCCTGAAAACGCCCTTCTTTTGTTTAAAAATAAATAAATAAATAAATAAATGAATGAATAAATAAATGAATGAATGAATGAATAAACTAATGAATAGAATAAATGAAAAAATAAATAAATAAATGAGTAAATAAATAAATACATGAATGAATGAATAAATAAAGAAATAAATAGATAAACAAACAAACAAATTAATAAATGAATAAAATAAATAAATGACATGAATGAATGAATGAATGAATGAATAAATAAGTGAATAAATGAATGAATAAATAAATAAATAAATGAATGAATGAATAAATAAATAAATAAATAAATGAATGAATAAATAAATGAATAAATAAATGAATAAATAAATAAATGAATGAATGAATGAATGAATGAATAAATAAATAAACAAATAGATAAATAAATAAATAAATGAATAAATAAATAAACAAATAGATAAATAAATAAATAAATACATGAATGAATGAATAAATGAACAAATAGATTAAATAAATAAATAAATAAATAAATAAATAAATGAATGAATGAATTCATTAACTTTAGTAACTTTAATAACTTTACTTTCTCACCTGATGTTCTGTCTGTTTCGTTTTGTGTGAAATGATGAACGTGGAGTCGTCGTGAAGACGTGAAACCAAATAAAGGAGAACATTTTTTTTTGTAATTTCTTCTCTCAGTCAAGATAAAAACAGAAGATGGAAGCGAGTAGTGTTGGTTTATGGGAGTTAAACAGCCACTCTAACTGAAGAAAATGTCTCTGTGTGACTCAGAATGTTTTAAAGTTTTACTCATGTTCGCCTACATTACCCATAATGCACCTGAGCCACTGAGTGACATATCTGGGGTTATATACTCCTTTCTTCACCTGTAAACTCACTTAAATGTTTAAAAACTGGTGGAGTTACCCTTTAAACCAGGTTTCGCTGTAGCTGCAGCTCGTCGCATCAACATCTCTGAAGTACCAAGATGTTTTTCGGGGTCATTCATCTCAGATAATCGCTCTCGTTCTTCTTCTCTTGTCCAAACAGGTGGCGCCCTGCAGCGTCTCCGCAGGACAAACATTCGTCCTTAACGCTTAACGCCGCCGCCGCGTCTGTTTACTGCCTCGTTGGTATGAATGAAACCAGAGGCGAGCGTCGAGCGCCCCCCCAGGACCAGAACCGAAAGGTCGGGGAGGGGTCGGCGCTGCTGTCAGAGATGGGAAACTATTATTGGAGCTATTGTGGAGTGGCTATAACTCATGTGAGAGGAAGCGGTCCTGTTGTGTAGATGTGTGTTTCTGCATGTTCACGATGACTGTACGTTTACACAAATCTATCTATAGTCTGCTGCTGATTGATTGCACTTTAAAAAAACTCCCATGAATCCTCTGAAATACACGTGATGATGAGCCGAGGCAGCGAATGATGATCGATCGCTGGCGTTTCCTTTCCTTGATTGATTAAAACAGTCAGAAGCTGTGATTTAACGAGAACGATGAGCAAAGAACTAATGAATCTGCATATAGAAAATATATTGCTGAGTGTGTGTGTGTGTGAGTGTGTGTGTGTGTGTGTGTGTGTGTGTGCATGGCAGTGTGTGTCCCTGTGCTCTGACGCGGCCCTGTGACCTCGCAGGGAGTAAACAGAGTTTCAGAGGGATGGACTCAGGCTGTTGCTCTCTCCCCCTGTGGCGTCGCCGTCAAAATGACAATCTGTTATTGGGAGAGACGGCGCGGCTCCTCCATCACACGCCAACGCTGTAAATAAAGAGAGAGCTGCTGCAGCAGCGGAGGGCTGGACGCTGCCGGGCTTGGACCAGAACTTTGGACATTGCTTCCCCCCTAAAAAAAAAAGCTCAGGGGCAGTAAACTACACATAAAAACACATGAGGGGGATCTGTCTCATAAACACACACAGACAAATGATGGTGCACACACACACACACACACACACACACACACACACACACATGCAGCTGCAGCACAGAAGGCTCCAAGGTCTCACCTCCGACTCCAGCAGGACGCCGTCACTCTGCACACGTCTTTTCATTTACAGTTTACTGTCTTCATGTGATTTCTACACGTTGAACACACAGACGGGTGAAGCTTTCCTTTCTGTTCTCACATGAAAAATGAGCCCATTTTGTGTTTCTTTTACTCTTGTGTGTCATATATCTCACGTCAGGATGTGGCGCGGATCATTGTGGCGTCACATCTGGGCGACAGACTGCAGGTTGAGAGGACGTTTCCACATTTGAAAACTCGAAATAACCTCATTTTCCTTGAATGAGCGACATGTTCTCAGCCTCATTTGTTGCAACATAAAAGTATGTTTCGACTAAAAAGGTATTTTAAGTCGAAACAGGATCTTTCTGAAGTGTTTTTTGGGCTTAAACCCAAACAGAACACAAGTGCAGCGTCGTCACATCACAAGAATTCAAAATCAGAAAGAAACCTAAAGTTGTTACGTAATGACACGTTGAACACACAGATGGGTGAAGCTTTCCTTTCTGTTCTCACATAGGTTGAAAAATTAGCCCGTTTTGTGTTTCGTTTACTCTTCAGGATGTGGCATGGATCATTGTGGCGTCACATCTGGGCGACACGGCCGCCGAGCGACAGACTGCAGGCTGAGAGGACGTTTCCACATTTGAAAACTTGAAATAACCTCATTTTCCTGAATGAGCGACATGTTCTCAGCCTCATTTGTTGCAACATAAAAGTATGTTTCGACTAAAAAGGTATTTTAAGTCGAAACAGGATCTTTCTGAAGTGTTTTTTGGGCTTAAACCCAAACAGAACACAAGTGCAGCGTCGTCACATCACAAGAATTTAAAATGAAACCTAAAGTTGTTACGTAATGACACGTTGAACACACAGACGGGTGAAGCTTTCCTTTCTGTTCTCACATAGGTTGAAAAATGAGCCCATTTTGTGTTTCTTTTACTCTTGTGTGTCATATTGTGGCGTCACATCTGGGCGACGCGGCCGCCGAGCGACAGACTGCAGGTTGAGAGGACGTTTCCACATTTGAAAACTCGAAATAACCTCATTTTCCTTAATGAGCGACATGTTCTCAGCCTAAAAAAGGTGTTTGAAGTCGAAACAGGATCTTTCTGAAGTGTTTTTTGGGCTTAAACCCAAACAGAACACAAGTGCAGCGTCGTCACATCATAAGAATGAAAGCCTAAAGACACCTAAAGTTGTTACGTAACGACACGTAGTTTTATCATATCTGACATTCACTCTGGCACTCTGTCGCTCGTCCACCTCGTCCGTCTGACGGATTGTGTATCGGCTCGTTCCAGCTCGATGATGTTCACTCTGAAAAATTCAAACACAAGACTCCATGTTTTTTATGGCTGCTGCACTGTCTTTTTTTTCTTTGTGTGTGACGTTATCGTTAATCTTCTCCCAGAATTCAGCTCGACATGTTTATAATCACGTGAAACAATACGTCTTATCTTCTTTCTTTTCCTCCTCTCGAGATTAGACCAAAGTTAATTTACTGTCATTCATCGAGTGTCAAGTTCTGAGCGACCCAACTGCCGGGAGAAACCTCTTTCTGCAAAACCACAGATGTGTTGAAACTTTCCGTATCCGTGATTCTGCCGAAATGTAAAATGCTAAACATTTTATTCTGCTGACTGAGCTCGCAGGAAGTTTAGCAGCTGACCAACAGCAGCAAAGTGAAATATAAAACATAAAGACAAAAAACAGTAAGCGAAATACAGGATTTTGCAGATTATATGTTTAATTTCTCGTCAAAAATTCTCAGTTTTGGTGACGTTTAAGAGAGGAGCACAATTTTTATTTAGTTTTTTGTCGTTGTTCTTTCTTTCTCTCGTTTTTAAGACAATAAATGTATTTATACTGTCTTCTACAGGACCCCTCAAAGGGAATTGAGAAGTTATGTAAACATTGCATTAAAATGACTTTTGAGATGACTGCCCAACTGTTTTATACTGATTTTAATTTTTCATGAAGAAAATGCACTAATCTATCGCTCTTGTGACACTGAATCTTCTACATCGGTTGTACAATGAAGGCTCCATCTTCTTCCAATGATTAAATCATTTTAATTCTTGCTCAGTGTCAGAAGTTTTCACCTTCTGCAGTCTTCTTCTTCTTCTTCCTCCTCTGCTGCTGTGTGTTCTGCAGAGAGACGCCCTCTAGTGGAGAAAACCCTCCTGACACTGACGGAGACGGAGACGTTTGCTGCTTTTTGCTGTGTCTCAGAGTTGCGTGCCAAGTTTAGGATACACACATTGGCATGCACACACACACACACACACACACACACATGCACACACTCGATCCAGTTCCCATCAGCTGCTGGCTGAAGGCCTCGTCAGTTCCCCTAAGAAAGTGGCCCTGAAGACCCAAAAATAGGCGCTGGCTGTCCTCTGAGCCGCCCGTCTTGCAGCTCAGCAGCCTTGACAGCGACCGGCTGGCATGGCAACAATGAGGCTATTAGTCATTGGACGGTTCAGGGACCGGCGTGCACGGATCTGCACGCTCAGCATGTTCAGTAAAGCGTCTGGTCTGGTTTTGATGCACAGATAAATATGATTTAACAGAGAATATTTAACTTTTCATCACATGACGGTGATGTGATTCTTGTTTTGAAAGAAACGTATCTTTTATAAAAGGGTCATTCCATGAAATCGGTGCCTTTTGTGTCCCCAAGAAATTATCAGTCATAAAATTACAGTGACAACAAACAAAGATGTAATTTGAAAATATAACATTATCATGTCTTCTCTCCTCAATGAAACATCAAATTAAAACCAATTAAATATTATCTTGAATAATAAAAATGATCTTTAAGCTGATGAGGGAGAGGTTTTTGGCCTGTCCCTCACTGTTGTTGTTGTACGTCAGCAGGACTTTTAATTTGTAAAATGTTGGCAAAATGTTAAAATGTTCACATTTACATATTGTTTTAAGTATGATCTTATTGTGAAACAGTGTTTTTGGTAAAAATATATATTAATTGTAATGAATATTTACCAATTTATCGGTGTCCCCTAATTTTATGTCAACCCTGTTACCCTAACCAAAAAACCCTATCAAAATAACGGTACATTCCAGATTTGACATGATTTACAGGAGGTTGCATCATCTCTGAACCAGGATGCTAACAGCTCAGTGACAAGTAAGTTTTGCTCATCTCTGATGTGCTATTTTTGATGTTTTTTCAAGGTTGAACCAGGGGGACAAGCATACAGCGTCAACCCTGTTACCATTTTTTAACATATAAATCCAAACAATTATTTATTTCTCATAATATAATCAATATGTGCATGTAATATCCTTTCAAAGTACATAGCATGTGCTTTAGCTAACATTTGTTTTAGCTAGCAATGGGCAAATAAGCTTGAAATGGTCAACCCTGTTACTGTCAACCCTGTTACCTTTCCAGTAACAGGACTTGACTAAAACAGTTATAAAATATGAAATTCCATAGCTGAGATGGCACAATATAATTTCTTGTCATTTTAAACTGTCTTTAATTCCTGGCTACTGAAAAAATAGCAATTAAATATAGTTTAAATTTAAACTTTTCATGTGAATGACCCAAAAACCCTTCTCAAACTTTGTGAGAGAGACTTTCAGTGCACCTTTGAAGAGGTCGTCAGTGCAGACGTGTGCTTCCCTGTCAACGAGCTCCATTTCTGAGAGGAGATGATTCAATTTCCCAAATAAAACTGTCGTTGCCTGTCAGGAGATTCAAACTGGCAACCTTCAATTAACCACCTCTTTCTCTGTGTTGTCTCCAGGCGCTGCTCTTCCCGTCTCGTCTCCTCTGTCGGTGGCGAGGCCCGATGACAGGACCGGGCCTCTGGTCAAACAAACAGCAGACACGCTGCTGCTAAAGGCCGTCAGTCAACGGTCTCCTCCCACCGCGACCTCTGACCCCCGTCCTCCACGTCCTCCTTTACCTCCACCACCATCTCACCTCACAGGCCCAGGTCCTGTTTGTTGATGTGTACGCAGCGACACGGATCACTTCCTGTCAGAGATCGGCAGACTCAACACAGACGAGGGAGTGCTGGGTGTCCGCGGACTGAAACATACAGTACACACACGCTTTACGTAAGGTCTCTGCGGTGTAAATTGCCGCGTTGACAAGTTGTTGTGCGCACACGTTTGACAGAGGAGGAAACGGGACCTAAAGCTCGCTGACAAACCACAGTTCATTAACTTTCAATGGTGAAACACATCCACAGAGACACGGAGACGTTCCCTTCAATAACTCGTTGGGAAGAGTTTTATTCTATTTTATTGACGTTTCAACTAGTTATATTAGCTATTTAATGTTATTCTGTTGAGTTTCTCAAGGTATGTAGGTGAACGAATGTCTCGGTGCAGTCTGTGGAATGCGTTCAGCCCATTTGTTCTGTCTCTCCGGGTCAGATCTCTTACATGGTGGATTTAACCCAAATGAAACAAGTTCCAGCATGACGACAAACGTCGGCCTCATTCGTCAAACTGAGGCTCGGTTTCCCATCGTCCAATGAACATCTCGCTGAGCTGAAGAATATTTAAACCGGGCTCACCTGTATCGTCACTTGAACTGGAAGTTGTTCTGGTTTCGCCCCCCCGAAGCTCATATTTCTGCTGGATGATGTTTAAACACTCTGAACTCTGAACAAGATGGCGGACGTCACCCCATGTGACGGTTCAGAGGGAAGGACGCCTCATCTACTTGTCTCCTCCCCTCACCTGGTGTCTTTGCGTCTCTCTATACACCCTCAGTGGGAAACGTGGATGCAATATAAGAGTCTTGGGATTGGGAACAACCCTACGGGGCTCTCTGATTGGCTGCCTTTCATAAGGCTCTGCTTCTATAGGCCTACATCTTTTTAATAAATGGTACCAACGCCTTAAATTAAAGCCTCTGCACTCATGTCGACTCGTCTTTGCTGACTTACTTAACAAATAACGAATAACTTCTGCAGCCCCAGTTTTTCTAGCTGATGTTATGTTTGGTGCCGCTGGATCACTGGAGTCTTCGGACCCAGTGGAACCAACACCGATGGTACCAGTCAACATCTTCTCCTACTGCACATTTTAACTTAGCTCTTAGATCGTGTTTTACCTTCAGAGGACCTTTTCCTCTCCTCATGAAAAATCAATTGATATCAAGATGTGTAGATACATTCCTGCTTGTTTCCGTGTGTGTGTGTGTGTGTTGTTAGAGCTTGTTAGAGTGTGTGTGTGTGTGTGTGTGTGTGTGTGTTTCTGAGCCTGAGCAGGCAGAATCTCCCGCTAAGCAGCTGTCAGAGCGGCGCTGGCTATCGTCTCCCCCTGGGGGTCGGCCTGTCAACTCGTCCCACTGACGGCTCTCCTCTCTCAGCCTCGGCCCGGGGCTGGCTAAGGTGAGTGTGTGTGTGTGTGTACACGTGTGTGTGTGTGTCCTGCTGAGGCCTCAGCAAATCTGATAATTACTGACCTGACAATGCTTCCCCCTGACCCCCTCCCTCCCTCCCCTCCTCCTCGTGCCCAGACCTCCCCTATAGGCGCTGAACGGTCTCCACAGGCTTAATACAGACGTACAGTGGTGGACACACTTTAATTTTCCATACACAGAAGATACACACACACACACACACACGTTTTCACCACTTAGGGGAGTTAGTTTAGGAGTTATGGTAAGGTAAGGTCCAAGTAATGCCCCCCAAACATTTACTTTATAGGAATAAAACATTTCTCTCTTGCCCGTTCTGGTCTCATATAAAGAAAAATGGGTCCCCACAATGCGGCTGTGTAAACTGATGTATGTCCCTACAACGTAAGTAATACATGCGCCCACACACACACACACACTCAACATGGAGAGGAATGAAAACATCTGAAGCATGAAAGAAAGTTTTCGAGAGTGTGTGTGTGTGTGTGGGAACAGCATGAAAGTCACTATGCAGGTGCTTTGCCCCCTATATGCCCTTGTGACACACACACACACACACACACACACACACACACACACACACTCTCAGAGGGCCTTGGTGCAGGATAACGGGTGTTGACTGAGAACAAGCAGCCGCGGCGGCTTTTGTTTTTCCAGCTGGAGGAAATCAGACTATCTCGACTATCACTTCTCGCTAATTATTATTATCGTTTCCTCCCGCCGATGGGTTTTTCATCCAGCCGAGCGGCCGTGGACAGTGGGAAACCGCCGCAGTCACATATATATCAAAATGTTCGGCTCCTCCTCCTTAAATAACTCGCCGTGTCCGCAAACAGATCGGTGAATTAGGGGCGTGATTTTTTATGCCTCGTAAATTGTTGTGTAGGAATTTGCAGGCCGTGGGAGGAAGCAGGTGTTTGGATGAGAGGACTTTACTCGATCAGAGGGTTGAACCTGGACGACACAGCAGCTCAGGAGTTAGTCCTGGTGTTTGCTCTTCTCACTCGAGCTGCAGCTGCTTCTCCTCTCCACAGTTTAACATGCAGGAAGGTTCAGTTAGCAACTATTTGTGAGAAAATCCAAATTTGAGTCTTCACTGCAGATCAGTCCGACCTTTGTTCTTTTTCATCTTTACAGAGTTTGGGTCATTCCATGAAATCGGTGCCTTTTGTGTCCCCAAGAAATTATCGGTCATAAAATTACAGTAACAACAAACAAAGATGTAATTTGAAAATATAACATTACCATGTCTTCTCTCCTCAATAAAACATCAAATTAAAATCAATTAAATATTATTTTAAATAATAAAAATGATTTTTAAGCTGATGAGGGTGAGGTTTTTGGCCTGTCCCTCACTGATGTTGTTGTTGTACGTCAGCAGGACTTCTAATTTGTAAAATGTTGGCAAAATGTTAAAATGTTCACATTTACATATTGTTTTAAGTATGATCTTATTGTGAAACAGTGTTTTTGGTAAAAATATATATTAATTGTAATAAATATTTACCAATTTATCGGTGTCCCCTAATTTTATGTCAACCCTGTTACCCTAACCAAAAAACCCTATCAAAATAATGGTACATTCTAGATTTGACATGATTTACAGGAGGTTGCATCATCTCTGAACCAGGATGCTAACAGCTCAGTGACAAGTAAGTTTTGCTCATCTCTGATGTGCTATTTTTGATGTTTTTTCAAGGTTGAACCAGGGGGGACAAGCATACAACGTCAACCCTGTTACCATTTTTTAACATATAAATCCAAACAATTATTTATTTCTCATAATATAATCAATATGTACATGTAATTTCCTTTCAAAGGACATAGCATGTGCTTTAGCTAACATTTGTTTTAGCCAGCAATGGGCAAATTAGCTTGAAATGGTCAACCCTGTTACTGTCAACCCTGTTACCTTTCCAGTAACAGGACTTGACTAAAACAGTTATAAAATATGAAATTCCATAGCTGAGATGGCACAATATAATTTCTTGTCATTTGAAACTGTCTTTAATTCCTGGCTACTGAAAAAATAGCAATTAAATATAATTTAAATTTTAACTTTTCAAAGTTGAAAAGGCACCGATTTCATGGAATGACCCGTTTACAGTTGTGGATTCAAGTCTCGTTGTCATGTGAACGTGTTGAGCAGAAGTAGAAAGTTTGCACACGATACATCTGCTTAATTCAAGTGACAGTTTGAGGCGCTTTACTGGAAGCGTTCTCCTAAACACCTGAACTAGCAGGAGACTAAAACAAACATGTGATGTCTCCATGCAGCTCCTCCAGTGTGGTCCAAGGCTCTATGCTAACGCTTTTAGCTTAGCAGCTACATTGAAATCTTGCTCTGATTGAGCCATTTTATCACATTTTTTTGATTTGTTTTTGTTTTTTCTACGTTTTAAAACAAGTCCCCAGCTTCTTCGGTCGGGTTAGGGTTAGTTAATTCTCATTTTTGGTTGAACTGTTCCTTTAATGTTAACCCTGATTCATCTTTTCACAAATGCATTTTTGTTTTCTTTTAAAAACGTCCAAAAACAACACGCGCCTCGATGTGAAATAGTTGTTTTCTGTGCATGATATGATGAAGAGGAGGTTGTACAAGGTAGTAATCCGCCCCAAAACATGAATAACGGATCAAGTCAGGAGTCGATTCAAGATCTAAACAACTTAAAGCAAACCAAATGTCTGGTTCCCTTTAAGGGTAAGAGAGAAAATACAGGCCTTGATTTTTTTTTTTGTTGTCTTTTATTCTGAAAAAGTGGATCTGGATTTGTTTTAACGCCGAACACTTTCCCAGCAGGTGAACTGTAAATGCATTTGTTGATTACAAACCATCTGTAGGTTTGGTTCCTCTCCGCCGCTCACCCAGCAGTAAAACATCTCTCTTTTTTTCTTTACTCTCCTGAAAAATACCTGAAAAGCCTCTGTCAGCCTGCAGTCGGCAGGAGAGCAGCAGCCGAGGCCACAAAACGTCCATCATGTCGACAAATTGTCTCAATCAGCTCGGTCCGGGAGCATTAGCCCCCTCGGCCCTTTGAAACTCGACACTGTTGACGGTTCGGCGGAGTGTTTCTGGAGAGGGAAAGGAAGAAGGAAGGAGTGGAGGAGAGGAGGAGGCCTCATCATCCCTGGCAGTGACAGAGTGAGAGGGGGAGGACTGTGTGGTGTGTGAGGTACAGTGTGTGTGTGTGTGTGTGTGTGTGTGTGTGTGTGTGTGTGTGTACTGCTGATCTCGTGAAAACCATCCAGAATTTAGAGATTTTTGGAGGAAGAATTTAGTCTCTAAGCCTCATTTGGGATCGAATATGTATGAGTGTAGTTTTTGATTCATGAGAAATAAAGTTGTGGTGTCTTTGTGTGTGTGTGTGTGTGTGTGTGTGTGTGTGTGTGTGTGTGTGTGAGAGAGAGAGAGAGAGAGAGAGAGAGAGAGAGCGTCACACTTCACTGACACGAAAACATGCTACTTTAGCTACAGGAGGGCTGGAAGTGGAGGCTATACAGAAGTGAAGCCGAGGCTATTCATCAAACACTTCAGATCAAACACAGGGGCGAGCGAGAGGGAGAGAGAGAGAGAGGGAGGGAGGGAGGGAGGGAGGGAGGAGAAGAGACAAACACACCTGGATGTTTGTACAAAGTTTCCTCACAGTAAAGAGATGGAGGAGAATCATTAACCACCTACAGAGTCCACACATGCTGCCTGCGTGTGTGTGTGTGTGTGTGTGTGCACGTATCATACTGTTAGTCTCCACTACATTTATTTGGCAGCTGCAGTTACTCTGCAGAGGAATTTATTAATTAAAAACATATAATATATTCATGGAATATGATTTTATGATGATGCCCGACAGTATGTAAAGTTTTTTACTTTTGAACATGGGGCTATTTCTTACATTGTGTTATTATAAAATCACTCACTGCAAGTAAACAATTTGCATATTTTTCTACTCCACTGGTGCTGAGACAGATGAAGGGAAATACAGGGAGACAAATAATATGACGTAACTCTAAAATCTTTACTTCTTTCCTTCTACATCACATGTGTCAGGGAGAACTCCAGCACATTAACTGAGAGTAAAGCAGCGTGAAGAAATTAATTTAAATGAATTCCCTTAATTATTTCAGTGTCATGTAAGTAAGATTTATTAGAATTTATGAAGCACCTTTTTAAGAGCAAGTTGTCACAAAGTGCTGCAGAGAAGAAATAAGGCAACCAGTTTAAATACAGACTGAAATAAAGACTAATAAACACATGAAATAGAAATAAACTTAATAAGAGTAAATAGAATCTAAGGTTCTAACAGCCTCCCCTAGTAAACTACATGCGTCTTTCTGACAGTCATGTTGATGAAGCATGTTTGAGTGCAGACAGTCATCCTGACTCTGCACATCCCTCTGCTCGGTCACACTGACCTCTTGTGGCTGATCCCAGATCTGCCTGCACGTCTTCAGATACCCATCGATGTCCCCACTCAGCTTATCTGGACCACTCACTGCTTATCACCCGTGTGTTTATGGAAAGCAAAGATAGCAGACATATAAAGCTCCGCTGGGTTATTAGAATATCTTTCATGATAACCCTCACAGTGTTTACAACCTGTACTTCCGTTTCCAAAGTGTGTATTTTCAGGAACATTTTGTGAATAATAATTTATTTAATTATAGCTGAGATTATTCTAAAAATGTTGGTTTTATATGATATACTTAATTAGCTTGTTGAAGTTGCTCACGTACTGTATTTAACTACAAAATAGAGATACTGTTTGTATTGAATTAGATAGATAGATAGATAGATAGATAGATAGATAGATAGATAGATAGATAGATAGATAGATAGATAGATAGATAGATAGATAGAATTACTTTATTGATCCCAGACTGGGAAATTGTTTTGTTACAGCAGCAGTGGGTCCACAGAATACATTCTGTACGTAACATAAACATAACATAAATAGAGAGCAAGATATATACAATGTATATATACAGTGCAGACTGTACTATAAACAAAATAATCTATACAACTGTACAAGAAATAAACAATTCCTATAAATGTGCAATAACAAACCAAAATATACATATGAATGCACAAGAATAGAACCACAGGTTATATAAATAGATGAATAGACTTAAAAGAACCTAGAATGTGCAGATGTAAACATCTATATGTAAATATAATACATACAAAAATAAATCGAGATAATTAAAAAAAAAAAAAAATAAAATCAGAACGATGATCAAATCTATATTATCATATATTAAAACAATAAATGAATAAAAATAAATAAACACAAACAAAATAAACTATTATTTCTATTGCTGCGCTCTCATTGGCTGCTCTGTGCTACGCGTCTTCCTATTGGCTGCCGGGTTGACGCCTGCTCCGTGCGTCCTGAGCCAGCAGCAGCAGCCCGCTGAAGGTGAACCCGGCCCCGTCTCTCGCTCTCTGCCCGTCTCTGGAAGCACCCTCTCCCCCGTCTCCTCCTTCTGCACCGGGATCATCCGCCTGACCCTGAGCCATGTCCATATTCAGCGATGTCCCGCAGGCCCCCCCGGTGGCGGTCTTCAAGCTGACCGCCGACTTCAGGGAGGACAGCCACGCGCAGAAGGTGAATCTGGGAGTCGGAGGTAAGAGATGGTCGCTGACTGCTAATGCTAATGCTAAAGCTAGGTTAGCTCGCTGGCAGTGTGTCAGCCCAGCGAACGCTGCTGCCGCCGGCTGTGCCTGTTAGCTTAATTTAGCTCGTTAGCTTTAAGTGGCCTGGTTCTGGCCTCATCGTGCTATTAAAAATTAGCATCTGTTTGATTTGACCTTCCCTGTGAGCTAGCGGCGAAGCTAACGAGCCGGAGCAGGAAGCTAGCTTCCCTTCGTGTTGACAGCTAGCTTCTCCTGTCAGCTCGGTATAAACACAACTGCTGCTAACATCTCTAATACGGAAATAATGTATTTATTAGTTCGGCTACACCATTCACCCAACAACCACCTCTCAGTGAAAGACATTAGGAAGTGTTTGTCACGAGTTAGCCTAAAATACACAGCAGGTGCCTCGCTGGTACTTGTGTCCTTGAACGCATCATTCTCTTCACATGACCCCATCATAAAGGGTGACAGGCATCATCTTGTTGAGGAATATAAAGATCAGGACTGGTCTGGTGACATCTTATATAAACGGTCTAACCCAGCAAGTTCAGCTAGTTTTCAGGTCATTGTGTTTCACATTGTTGTAAACAGCTGAATAATGATCACAGTCATCTTTAGTTAACGCCTCTGCAGGCTACCTGAGAAACAAACAGTCATTGCTCTTCTTGGTGATGTGGCGTGACAGCTTTGCATGTTTGCCATGGGAGGTTCACGCTGTACAGCTTCAACTCAGTGCAGTACAAAACTACAACTGGCCAGTTGGACTCGTTAAATGTCAATATATTGACGCTGAATGTTGAAACACACCTGCACTTTCACACTATTTTTAAGGCCTAATCTAAAGAGAAAACACAGTTGTTTCTAAATCAGTGTGATATTAAATTGTTACCATGTTATTGCCTTGTTCATCATGTTGTGTCAATCCTTTACATTTTGTTTTATGTCATGTCGTGTCAACAAAAGTGACCACTGAAGGTCCATTACGATAAGAAAAGTCCTACAAGATGTGTGATTTCATATCATGATATTAATGCTATGCTAACTGCAGCACTTCTAACTTCCCTTCCAACTCGGAGCTGCACTTTTGCACCTCGTTGCCAAAACATATCAGCGAGCACCAAACCAGTTTGGCCTGGAAATAATCAACAATGGAGGAAAAAACGACCTTTACAGCCTCACTGGTGTAATGTAGCCGTGGGCCACAGCTTTTATATTTATGTCACGCAGTATTATTTGTGATGGGCACCATAAATCCACCCAGGTGACCCACAGATCCAGAACCATCAGCCTCCTCCTGTGACCTTTTTGTGGTGAAGGCCTGATACATGATACAGCTCTGCACAGGCCGACACACGGTGTGAGGGAGCACGAGTTCTTAAGGAGTCAAATATGTGCGACGCACACTCACGAGGACACACATGCGTAGTTTAGTCTGGCTGTAAGAGGTCACCTTCACAGGGTGTGTGACATTAAATTGAATTAAATAGGATTTATATTTAATTTTCTCTCACACAGACTCCCCTCGCTCACTCTGTCTCTCTTCAGTCTTATTATTTCAGACTGCAGGCTCGTTGTTTGAAAGAATTGTATGGAAGTTTGTCAGGATTGAAATGGAAATGTGACTTCCTGCGTTCCTTCACGGCTTGTTGATGAAGTGCACTTGTCGCTTTGTGACCCCTCCAGCTTACCGTACCGACGACTGCGTGCCCTGGGTGCTGCCGGTGGTGAAGAAGGTGGAGCGGCTGATCGTGGAGGACGACAGCCTGAACCACGAGTACCTGCCCATCCTCGGCCTGCCAGAGTTCCGCTCCGCCTCCTCCAGGGTCGCCCTGGGAGACGACAGCGCCGCCATCCAGGAGAACAGGGTGAGACACACACACACAACCTTGTACACAGAGCTGTTCGTGCCGAGCTTCTTTAGCCTGATTAAGAACGAGGATGAAACTGATGTTCAGTCTTTTAATCCGACGCTTTTTAAAATGACAAATGTGTGTTTCCACAAAGTTAATTGCCGACTATTTTGAAAACTGATTAATCCTGTGAGAAGCTTTTCTAGAAAACAAAGTCTAACATCTCTGATTCCAGCTTCTTCATGAGCCGTTTTTATTCTGGGCAGTAAGCCACCAATCTGCCGTCCTTTTGGTGGCTCGCTCCGCGGATTTAGACAGAAGGCGGCAAACTGGTGGTCTGTTTTGTTCCACCAGTTTTGCCCCTCGGAGGGTAACGTTACACTTATTTGCGCCTCCATTGCTGTAAATCCGAGGCGGCAATGTGGTGGCAAATGCTGAGATGGGCGGAGGTGTGGATGACGTGCACTGCTGCGCACCCACAGCCGGGAGTTTTAAAACCAGGAAACAGCTGATCACAGCAGTCAGTTCGTCACTTCATCCACCAAGATGAGCAGCTGGAAAGCCGCTGAGATCCGGGAGATGCTAGCGTCTCCTCGCTCTCTGTAGCTGTCTTGGTTGTCCGCTTGTTGTTGTAGCGGCGAGCTAATAGCGGTCGCTACTTTCAAATTAAAAGCCCCCCGCTAAGAACCCAGTTCTGAACTCCGATGGGGTGCAATGTAAAGCTCTTATTTTGAAGAAAAATTCGACCTGCTTCTCTTCACGCCCAACTTCCTGCTTCACGTCACGTCACATGTTGACGCCTACCAGAGGAGGAAAAGTGGAGGCTGTTTGGAAAAGGAGGAATATTACACCTCCCTTTTAGACAGACAAGGCGGCACATTGCAGCCTTTACCTTGCCGCACATGTGCCACCTTTTCTATCTAAAAGGGGCTAGTGTGAATATTTTCTGGTTTCTTTCCTCCACTACGACAGTAAACTGAATATCTTTTTTGTTTGTGGACAAAACAAGATATTTGACGACGTCATATTGGTCTTTGGGAAACACTGACGGACATTTGTCACCATTTTCTGACATTTAATTTACCAAACAACTGACCGAGAAACGAATTGACTTGTTAATGGTCAGTCTTTGGTTTAGTGTCATTCTGATCTTTGCTTAATAATAATAACCTTTGACCCGATCTCTTTATTCTTCTGCCGTCTGCTCTCTCAGGTGGGAGGGGTCCAGGCTCTGGGGGGCACAGGTGCGTTGAGGATCGGTGCAGAGTTCCTGCGACGTTGGTACAATGGCGTCAACAACACAGCGACGCCCGTCTACGTCTCGGCGCCGACCTGGGGTCAGTAGACAGCTGTAAGAAAGGAACTGAGTACGACTGTAATGTGGAAATCAAATGTCTTTGAACACAGTTTCACAGATGATTCACGTGCTGTTTGTTCTTCTTCCTCCCAGAGAACCACAACAGCGTGTTTGCTGACGCCGGCTTCAAAGACATCCGGCCCTACCACTACTGGGATGCTGCTAAACGGGGCCTGGACCTCGCCGGGCTCTTGGACGACCTGGAGGTGAGGACGGATGACACTGGCGGCTTTTCCACAAACACGGAACCTGTTCTGTTTCGCTTCACGCACCATATTTCAAACCATCAGAGCGTTTATTGGTTCAGAACCTGAAAAGATGGACCCCAACCGGAACCAAAAGATTGCAGGCTTTCCTCGACCGGACCTCGTGTGTCCGATTCTGCAGGTCGTTCCGCTCAACACTGGTGTTTGTGAGAGCGAAGCTGTTTCAAGCCCGATGACTCAACAAAAAGTTCCATCATTTAATTATTCACAGTTTGGCTCAGCTCGTAAGAAGTTAGGTAACGGATCATCTTTTAACGCTCGGACAGCCGTAGGTGTTCCGTGACACGGAATAAAGTGAGAGTGGTGGAAAACTGGAAGTTTTAGTTCTTTTCAAGCCTGTA
The DNA here is from genome assembly GCA_039737535.1 of Lagodon rhomboides. Lineage (NCBI taxonomy): Eukaryota > Metazoa > Chordata > Actinopteri > Spariformes > Sparidae > Lagodon > Lagodon rhomboides. The sequence continues at coordinate 33,397,556 of CM077786.1, forward strand.
AATCTTTTCCAAAGAAGAATGAAGCTGTTAGGAGTGGATTTAACAAACTGTGGCTTCAGTTGTGTCTGATTCTGTTCGCCTCGAGGGTTGCAAAGGGGCGGAACATTTCCGGTAAATTTCCATGGGAAGTTAAGCTGGGGAATTTTGGAAATATTCCCACAACTTCCCCTGTTTGCGAACACGTTACTGAGAAAAGTCCGTTTTTACCGTTTCTTCATGCACCAAACACCAAACGTGACGGCAATATTCACGAAAAAGCGTCACGCACAAACTGGTATATAGTTTGAAGTCCGCACTTTCGCCACAAGTTGAAACGGAGAATCAGTGAGGCTGCATCTCGCTGCTCCGTCGTCTTAAAGCGGTCACGTGATTTGGACGCGCCGGCGTGTCCGTCGACCCCAGAGGGTTAAACATTTAATAAATATATTTCCCCATAATATCATCAAAACTTACTTAATTTTGTGTCCACAGGCTCAAATATGTGCCTTCAATAGTCTTGTGCTTTGGGCTCAAAAGTGTGGTCCAGTCTTCTAGAAATCATCTGTACATGTGATGGAGGCGTGCTCAGTGCCTGTAGGGGGCGTGGCCTCAATAGCCCTGCAGTAAGCAGTGTGCTATGTGCATGTGATTGAGGAATGGCACTGATATTCAAGTGTACTTGGATGGCATCTGTTTGTTTTAGTCAAGATTATGCTAAAATATACTTTCCCCAACTGTATTTAACTTCCCTATGAAGAGCCAACCTTCAATTTGGAAAATTCTCAGTTTATTCCCATTTATTCCCATAAATTCCTAGTTTATTCCATAAATTCCGTTTATTCCCATAAATTCCCAGTTTATTCCCGTTTATTCCCTTAAATTCCTGTTCCAATTCCCATGGTAAGTTTCCATCTTTGAAAATTCCCAGAATTTTGCAACCCTATTCGCCTCTCATGTCACAGTGATGAACACATGATGATTGATTAACAACTTCCAACATTTACTGACACTAAATGAAACAGTAGAATTAAGAAACGACCCAGAGGATTCGTTTTGTATCCTGTATGGCAACATAAAACGCTGCTCGGACTCAACGACTCTTCCTTTTCTCTCGACAGAAAGCTCCGGAGCGCTCCATCTTCGTCCTCCACGCCTGCGCACACAACCCCACCGGCACCGACCCGACCCAGGAGGAGTGGAAGCAGATCGCAGAGATCATGAAGGTGAAGTAATCGAGTCACGTGTTCTCAATGTCACATTCTGAAGGTTTCAGGCTTTTTCATTACGTGCAGCACAACTGAAAACGTGCCAGTCTGCATCGTCAAATCCTAATATAACTTTCTGCTGTGACTATTTTCACTTCTATTTAATGTTTTCGGACATTTTTGCTGAAGGGTTTTATGTGTTTTTAACTCGGACTGTGTTTTTCTCATCGTCTCTGTGTCGTTTTGTCTCCAGAGGAGGAACCTGTTCGTGTTCTTCGACTCGGCCTACCAGGGGTTCGCCTCCGGCAGTCTGGACAAAGACGCCTGGGCCATCCGCTACTTCGTCTCCGAGGGCTTTGAGCTGTTTGTGGCTCAGTCCTTCTCCAAAAACTTTGGCCTCTACAGTGAGTAGACGTGATACAGACACATGTGTTTTCCTGGAGGGTTTAGTGCAAAACATGTGGCAGAGAATCAAAACATTAACATGCACAAAATATGCATCGTTTAGAGAAACTTTATAAAACAGTCCCTGTTTTCTCTGCCGCTGTTATCAGATGAGAGGGTTGGCAACCTGACCGTCGTTGCCCAGGACAACGAGAACCTGACCCGCATCCTGTCCCAGATGGAGAAGATCGTCAGGACGACTTGGTCCAACCCTCCCTCTCAGGGAGCACGCATCGTCAGCAAGACCCTCAACTGCCCCGAGCTCTTCGCCGAATGGTACGCTCCGATCCGATCTGTCCGAAGAAGAAGAGTCGCTCTCTTTGTTTCTCTTTCATTTCCCGTCTCACTCTTCCCCCTTCTTCCCTCCTCTCCGTAGGAAGGGTAACGTGAAGACCATGGCAGACCGTGTCCTGCTGATGAGGGATCAGCTGAAGGCCAAGCTGCAGGGTCTGGGCACCCCGGGGACCTGGGACCACATCACCCAGCAGATCGGCATGTTCAGCTTCACCGGCCTGAACCGTGAGTGGAAGACACGCACACACCCAGCTGTTAACGTGAAATACGAATATGTAACTCCTACAGCCATCGAGCATCCACCTGTCTTCACGTAGAATATTGATATGTCTATTAATATTTGACAGCTCGGTGAAGGATTAAGTGTTGAGCTGACACAAGGTTTTGTTGGGAAGCAGCCAGATCAACAAAAACAACCTTTAAAGAAGGATCACTCTGGTTTATTTAAAGTTTGAGCTTTTGATCATTTCCAACACTAAAGGAAAACTTGAGCTCTGAGATCATGGTTATCAAATCGAGCTTCTTCAAGTAAATTTGTCCAACAAATTAAAAAACTTGGCTCTGTTTTTCCTCCATTTAGTGTGAAAGTTGATTCTTGATCTTGAGGGTCTGTTGTTTGATCAACATTTTTTATTCAAGGTTCATTCGCAGCTTTTTCAGGAGCTTTTATCTTCGAGCTCAGACCGCAGAGCCGGAGATGAGTTCAGTTCTATCGTATCGGGTGATTACAAGTCTTCGGTTTGTGATTCGATTCAGAATCAACTCTTGAAAACTAAATTTCCAGTCTTTTGCTCACACCATTCACTGATGTCCTTAATCCACTGAAATACAAAGTGAAACAGAATAATTAAGATAAATGGTTCACATTTTTACCAGAAAACTAAAATATTTGACAGTCTCCTGCTGCACCGTTAGCTCCAGGAAAACCATCGCTGTCCAACATGCTGAACGGTTTCAGGGTTTTTGAGATGAAACCGTCTGAGCACCGAGTTATTTTCTTCACCTCAGAGTTGGTTAAAGTTGTTTAGTGCTGCTTTGTTAGCTGGTGCCATCACCCAGAGACCAACATCACAGACTGGGTGATGGCTTATAACATATTCACAATGTACTGAACGTTTATAGTATGTAGACGTGAAGTATATCTAGTCCGGTTACCGTCAGTTACAATGACTGTTAAAGGGATATTCCGGTGTAAGTTTAATCCATGGTCTAACACACCTTGACACCGAGTAAGACTCCCCCTCGAGAGGTCAAGTTAGCTGACCGCTAGCTTAGCTAGTTTTAGCAACCTCAGAAAAGACCGCACGATAACAAAACACTGCAGCTTATGTCTCCAACTAGAAACCGCCATCAAAAAGCCACAATTAATGGTGAGAACAGCAGCAAACTTCAGCAACAGTACATGTACAGTCCCAGCACACAGTACGAAGCATCAAACATCTGCTAGCTTTGCTGGATTTGTATTAAAAACACAGCACATCTCACCCTCTCCTCCAGCAGCCTGCCTGTGTGGGGAAGCCCTGACGAGTCGATTACCGAGTGCAGTAGATTTCTGCAGCTGAAGGATGAAAATGGCTGATTATTACTCCATGTAACGCTCAGTTCTTATTTCGAGAGCTGACAGGAAACGAACGGAAGTAATGGAGTAATAATCAGACATTTCATCCTTGAGCTGCAGAAATCTACTGCACTCGGTAATCGACTCGTCAGGGCTTCCCCACACAGGCAGGCTGCTGGAGGAGAGGGTGAGTTGTGCTGTGTTTTTAATACAAATCCAGCAAAGCTAGCAGATGTTTGATGCTTCGTACTGTGTGCTGGGACTGTACATGTACTGTTGCTGAAGTTTGCTGCTGTTCTCACCATTAATTGTGGCTTTTTGATGGCGGTTTCTAGTTGGAGACATAAGCTGCAGTGTATTGTTATCGTGCGGTCTTTTCTGAGGTTGCTAAAACTAGCTAAGCTAGCGGTCAGCTAACTTGACCTCTCGAGGGGGAGTCTTACTCGGTGTCACGGTGTGTTAGACCATGGATTAAACTTACACCGGAATATCCCTTTAAGGGTTTTTTTGTGTGGATTTCTCCGTCTAAAAGACACAAAATGTTCACAAAGCGTGAACCATCAGCTCTTCTTCTCCTCCACATTGTGACCGTCACCGTGTTGTCATGTGTCCTGCAGCCAAACAGGTGGAGTTCATGATCAAAGAGAGGCACGTGTACCTGATGGCCAGCGGCCGCATCAACATGTGCGGTCTGACCTCCAAGAACATCGACTACGTCGCTCAGTCCATCCACGAGGCCGTCACCAAGGTCCAGTAAAGGCTGCTGCTTCTATCCGCCCACTTCCTGCCTCCTGTACGCCACGGGAAGTACCGCCACACGCGTGCCCTCGTATACCCCTCCTCCCCTGCTTATCCTGACCTCCGATTGGTTGAGCTGCAGCAGGGATTTTGCAGTTGAACCAATGGTCAGACCCTTTTTTTCTGTTCTCACATGAAGGTGTAAACCTTTGGGAGGTGCAATGATTTGATGCCGACACTTGAACGCACACAGTCAGGTCTCGCTGCCAGCAGAGCTTCATGTGTCCATGTGGTTCACGTCCCTTCATGTGCAGCTCGTCTGCTTTTCTGTGCGGTTAAAATCATTTCTGCTCACAAACGTCCACTCGGATTTTTGTCTGCCCTGTAATAACGTGTATCGAAGGATTAAACATGATGTGTGTGTACTGTTGAACAAAATGATGTAAATAGATGTAATCGCTGTCGAAGGTCCTACTGTTTCCCGCTTAAACCTTTTAACAGACTTCACGAGTACAACAACTAATCGACTCTGTAATCTGTATCGGTCTGTATACGAAGCAACACACTGCTCACACACACTGCTGGCACGCTTTGTTTTGATTTTAAATGATTTGTTGTAAGACAGAAAAAAGGCACAATCGCCTCATCAGGACTGATGTTTTGTTGTAAAGTCGAGGTCCAGCGGTTATCGTCTCTTGTCATGTTGCCTGTTGGCTGAAAGGTCACTTAAAGTTGTAACGCGTGTGCCTGACGTCGTAGGTTTCGCCTCGTCGGACGAGTGCAGCTACGTAGACGCTCCACAAAAGCGACTTTGTGCCATCGATGAACAAAAACCAACCTCTCCTCCTCCTCTTGGTCGTTTCTTTTCTCTCCACCCGTCAGTGTCCTTATTCTGTTACAGAACGCCTCCGTTAGAAACCCGCTTGTTGTTGTTGTAATGAGCCACTCTGATCAGACCTCGGAGCCGAAACACAACTCCACTCCTGTTGTGTGGTGTTGCTCGTGACGGCATGTGTGTTCATACTGAAATAAATTATAAACCACACGAACCAAATCTTTGCTTTTCTGCCTGTTTCTTCCTCACGTTTCACCTCCTGGTGCCCAGCTGCACAGTTTCTGCAGAATATATACACTTGTATAAAGGAATAGTTTATATCTGGATGTTCATTTTGTTGTTTTTATTCATCTCGCAGTACTTTCTGATGTCACTACTGTGTTGGAGACTCTCAGCCTTATGAAGATGCAAATATTTTTATATAAAAGATGTGTCTTAAATATTCCAGTCATTTCCTAAAACACCAGACGTGGTGGATTTTCGTAAATTGACAAAAGCCCGTCTGAGCTTTCTCTTCTCAGTTTCCTCCGTCAGCGCCGCCTTCCATCTCTTCACCTCTGACATGAACAATATTTGCATCTTTATAGGTACGTCATCCTCATTTAATGAATTTTAACGAGGTAAATTCATATTTTCATATCAGATATAACCCAGCTGGCACCGGACGTCAATAGACGTTGGTCTTTGGTTGGATTCAAGTCATGACGTCAGGTGACCAAAACCCAACGTCCATTGACATCTACTTTCAACATCTTTTGACGTCAAATGACGTTAATATTTTGTTGTTTTTATGTTGTGGTGTCTGGAAACCAAAACACACTGTGTGTCAGACGTCTTGTACTCAAACAACTTTGACGTTGAATAATGACCTTTGATGACAAACATAACTGATATCCAACGTCGGACCAACGTTAAGTTCAGACGTTAACCCGATTTTCATTTTCAACTAAATACTAACGTCTATTCAACGTCGGAGGCGTCTCAATTAGACGTCTCTATGACGTCTAATTGACGTCTAGTGCCAGCTGGGAAATAATTATTTAAAGCAGAGTATCTTTATACATCCTAAAACATGTCTCGAGAGGTTCTTTAGGTCTTTAGAGGTCCAGCTTTTTAAAATCCTGCTCAAGTAAAAGTGCAGATGTATCGTCAGGAAATATATGAACGTGTCAAAATTAAAACTCAGAGTGTCATAATATATTTTACATCACTGGATTGTTATTCATTTTGAAGCTGTTTTCATGTAGTGGAGTAAAAACACAGTATTCCCCTCTGATATGTAGGAAAGTAGAAGGTAAAAAGAAATGAAACTACTCGAGTAAAGTACAAATACTTAAGGTACAGGACTGGAGTAACAGTATCTATAGTGTAGTCGGTTCATAAACAAACCCAGACGATGAAATGAAGAGCAGACACTGTTGGAGTTCAGTACGTTGTGGAGCTTTTTTTTATATTTCTGTATATTTTGATGCAAAATACCATCACAGTTTCTCTCTATTTATTACAAGTATCACATTATTCTCTTCCGCTCAGGTCCTCCCATCATCACAAAATGAAGCAAAACACAGCTGAAAACATTAGAAGTGTCCAATAATCAGCAGTCAGAGATTATTATTATTATTATATCGGCCAAAAGCAGAATGAGTGAAAACACAAAGCAGACTCTTTTTAAGAGTTACGGATCCGCAGCAGGAGAAACCTACAATCTGATCAACAAACATCCTGCAGCAGAGTCAGTTATTGTCCGTCTGTGACCTCAAAGGATGCTTCTGATTGGCTGCGGTCGCTGCTCCAATGCAGCAAAGTGACTCAGCAGGTTTTGATGTATTGCACCCAGGAGGGATGTTCTCCCCTCCGCCTCCCCTCCGCCTGTTACATTAGCCAATGAGCTGCGAGAGAGAGCACCCCTCCTTCTTTCTGCATCGTCCCTTCAGCCCGCCGTGGATCGATGAGCGTGTTTAAAGGCTGCGCACAGGGATGATTACTGACAGCATCCAGGATGGCTGTCAGTTAATCTTTATTACATCCAGAGGAACGATGAAAAAGGTGTGAAACCCACAAAGACCTCGAGAACATGTGATGAAACAAACGCTTCTCTTTCATGCAGCCGGCCCACAAAAATGATATTTTTACAAGTGATGCAGCAGTGAAACTAAAACCAAGAACATCCTCTGTATCAGCTGGACCTGAAACTTCAGACCTCTCTGCATTTCCCTCCTCCTCCTCCTCCTCCTCCTCCTCCTCCTCCTCCTCCTCTGTGCTGCAGAGGCACAAATGTGATCCTGCAAACGTAGTCGGATGGAGCCACGCCCGTCCGCCCGTCCCCCCTCGACACTGTGCAGACAAACACAAAAAAGGTCCAGAGCTCTGCAGCTTCGGGGACACGGTCACAGACAGAAGTGAAGGATTCTGGGTTCTGGAGGAAGTCTGAGCTCAGAGGTTTCACCTCAACGAGCTTTTCTTCGTTGCGTTTTGACGTTTTAAAACAAGCCTCCAGCCGCTTCTTGTAATTATTTAGGACGATGCTGCAAGGCTTTGTGCCGTGAAGCTCCAGAAACGTTCTGTGGACAACGAAACTTCACCCGACTTCTGTCTGCACGGGAGTGAACGCACACACCAAGACTAGTATCAGCTCCTCTTGGTGGTTGGAAAGCCAAACATTTTTTAATCTCAAGCCTCCAAAATTAGTTACATAGTAAAGCTGTAATAGTGAGAAGGTAAATTATGATTTTTCCAATTAGTGATCACAATAAGATAACAGCAACTGAGTTATAATCAAATCAATCTTAAAATCTGTACAGTGAGCGACATCCTCCGTCCCTGGACCTTTAATTCGAGTAAAAAAAAAACCTCTCTCCTTCACAATCTGCAGGGCCGTCCATATAAATAACATACATAGCTTTAAGTTTTCCAGTATTGCTGTTATACACAAAGTGGGCAGCAGCTGCTGAGAGGTGCAGAAATAAATCTCAGCAGAAACATGTGACGCTCTTTGAATTAAATCATGCTGGAGGATTCATCAGCTCCATCGAATTAACCCTTAAATTTACATTCAGATCCATGCAGTCAGCAGGGAAAAGGAAATATTCAGCCCATAAAGCACATTTTTGCTGCCAATGTGAAATAAAAAATAATAAAAACAAAGCCTACAGGTGAATTTGGTAAAAAAAAAAAATGTCCACAGTTGGATGACTTCATTAAGACAACTATTATATATTAATATAATAATCTGTAATGCTAATGAAACATTATCTAATTAAATATGCACTCATTTTGACACATTACCGGAACAGAAATCTGAACATTGGATCAAAATTCATGTCTAATTTTGTTTTGTTATATTAGAGTCAAAGGTTTTTACAGAGGAAAAATCAAAATATCTAATTTTATTACTCCATAATCGCTCTCAACAGCCATAAAAAAATGTTTTGCATGTTCTGTAATTCAGACTGTGAGTGTGAACGATATAAAATCTTCTGAATACACACAGGAATAAAACTGTAGAGTTTGGTCTATGTAAGCAGCACTGATGTGCAGATTTATCTTTAAAGATATATATTGTACAGTTCCAAACATTTTGAAACAAAAACAAATATGAATATGGCAAAAATAAGTAAATGAATACCAGGAACAAACTGGGCTGCAGGAACATGCAGGGCGGCCTGTTGCACGGCTAATGTTAGCCACGTTAGCTTCACCTTCTGCAGGTTCTCTGTGTGTAGAAGTGCCACACAGCCGTGAGATTAGGTCAGATTACTCACAACAACCATCAATGTTGTGTAGATTACAAAATATTCATCTGAGACTCTGAGGACCCTGAATCTGAATGATGTTATCTGATTCAATTAGCGCTAATTTGCATAAATTTCCATAACGGTAATCTGAACAAAATTAAACCCTGTGATGTGTATAATCTCTTAACTAACCAGTGCATGAAAAACCAAATGTTTTCACCTCTTGTTAAATCAAACAAACCACAAAAGGGGGAGATATCTGCAGAGAAAAACAGCCGAAGCTAGTTTTTTCCCACATATTCTAGTCACAGTGGATATCAGAAACCATCTATAGAACCAAAGGGTGTAGAAGCACCACGTCCCGTGTGTTGATGATCAGTCGCAGCAGCCAGAAGCTCAGTTTCTATCTCACCTCCGACGAGCGACAGCCAGAGGAGATGACATTCATTCATAATTGAAATGAATCCAATAAAAACGGCTCAGCCCGAGCGATGATTATTTAACGAGGTTCAGCGGTCACAAGTCGTGTGATGAATAAAAGCGGAGTGAAATGAAAGGCTGACGCAAGATTTCTAAAAATCTATATGCAGACAGGCAGCTCCGCCTTTTATCTGAGTGTCTGAGCCACAGTCTGATAGGTCCCAAAAAAAAAGAAAAGGAAAGAAACAAATCTAATGAAATATTTATGAGGTGTAAAAATGCAATTCAAATCTCGTATAATGAACAAATGAGAGCTCAGGAGGGGAAAGGAGAGAGTCGTTTGTTACGGTGATGATTTTTCACCACAAAGCAGAAGAAGAAAAACTAAAGGAATGAAAATGTGACGATCAACCGTCGGATCATCGTTAAATAACAACGTGGACGATCATTCAGTCTCAGACGTTGAACATCTGCTGCTGTAACAACCTCCAGTCTTCAACATCAACCCCCTTTTTCCACCAAGTTAGTTCTGGTTCTTCTTCTTCTCTCTGGGACGACATTTTTAAAAGCCGACACAGTCTGAACTTGGCATGCTTAAAGGGTTAAAGAAAATGTTTCTACTCCGTGTTTTCAGATCTAATCGTCAGTTAACGAGCATTAATCAAGCGACCTTTCAAAACAAAAGCCCAAACACAAAGTTTACTTCTGTTTTCTGTGCAACTTTGGAGCAGTTTGTACAAAACAGCAACATCTTTGGTGTCTTCCATCCGTTTTTTCTGTTTTGGCTCCGTTAGAGAAGTGATCACATGAGGAGGGTGAACGGTGTATAAAAACTAGTTTTACTACAAACCTTTTACATTCACAGTCATTCGTTTGTATACGAGCATCGGCATGAAAAACCGGTGAAGATGAGAAGCTACGGTTTAATGCATATTGTCCCCCCCGTACTTTGATAAAATGGTTTGTTCCATCCATGTGTTCAGTACATTCCAGGTGACGGGTCCACTCTATAATCTCCTACAGCGGGGGTGTGTGGAGCGCGTCGTCTTCAGATAAAACTCTGATAGCTGTAGTTCATCAACCACATCGTCTTTACAAACAGCTTAAAGAACCATCAGGTGATGGAGAGTTCACACACACACACACACACACACACACACACACACACACATCACTCACACACACTCTGCTAGGTTTTCACCAGCGGTTGTTCTGAAATGTCCTCTGGTGTTTTCTCTCCTTCGCGGGATTTTTTCCTCTTCTTGTGGCCTGAGGAGACAAGAGATGCTCTCAGTTGAGGATCTACATCCAGGAGCTGTAGCTCACATTTACGCCACTCTGTTGAACTAGATGAAGAAACGTTATATTTTTGTCATTCGAGATGGTCGCTGAGTCAGATGAGGTGATTTTAGAGTCTTAAAAAAGAGAAACATGGCAGAATTCAATTACAACTCTGATCAATCATCAGACTTGCAGTGATCACCGGTGCTGGAAGCCAAGAACGGCCGTGCTTGCAAGTATTATTTTAATTACTGTATTACACCAATTTATCGCTGGGCCGCACATAGCCGCCTTGTTCTTTTAAACGCCTGGGGTCAGCACCCTTTTTGCGTATTAAACGTCCACCCGAATAACCGCCGGGGCGATTATTTGCATTATTTTTGCAGAAGTAAACAGTCGGCACTTCGGTTTTCTGTCAAAATAAGAGAAGTAGCTAACGTTAGAAAAGGGTGTACCGAAATCTTAGGCCCCGTCCAGACGTACCAAAACAATCTTTTTTTATCCGTCTTCCTTGGCATTTTCAAGAATATGTGCGTCCACACGGATCCACTGTGAACGACTCAATACGCTGTAGTTCATTTGCCAGGCCTATAGGTGGCGCTGGAAATTCACCAAAAACGGAGAAGAAGAGACGGAGCATGCACATAAAGCTTTAGCGCTGTATACAAACAAGACAGCTGAAGGAGAAACCGAACATAACAAGAAGAAGATGAAAATAGCTAGTCGGTGGCAGAGGAGCAGAATATTTTGCCCCAGTAACCCTGATAGGCTCAATATCGTCTGCAGCACGAACACAAGCATATAGTCCGGTGGGGCGATGACGTCATCGTATCGAAAAGTATGTGGATTCACCGTCCAGACGAAAACGCAGAGACCCGTTTTTAAAAAAAGTGCGTTTTCAGGATCCATGTGGACGATCGGCCAAAACGATGCAAAATGTGCGTTTACACAAAACAGCGTTTTCGTCTGGACGGGGCCTTAGACGACCGACTGACTCTTATTTTGACAAAAAACAGGAAGTGTCAGAGAGAACGACTCGCAGCGCGCGAGTTTAACGCCCCACCTTCACACAGCGGAGGACAGGTCAACACGGAGGAGAACGGACAGCAAATGGACATAAATGATAACGTAAGAAGGAAGAAAAATAAAAAGTATGACGCTACGTTTAAGCTTGGAGTTGTGAAATACAGCTGTCATCACAATAATGGCCTGGTGCAGGTCTGTGTAGAAATAAATAAAGGCCTGCAGCGAATAGCCGCCTGGCTGGTTCAAACGCCTGGTGATTTTGCGTATTAAATGCCCGGGCTATTAACTGGTGAAATGCGGTAAGTTATCTCAAGAGTTCTCAAAATTACGAGAGAATTCATCACGAGAAAATGACTTCATGCACCGTTACGTAACACACCGGTCTGTGGGTTTGAGTTTGGGAGTTTCAAAGCAAACCATGAGAGCATTTTAAGAACGTTTGCCATCCCCCAGAATTAAACCCTGGACATCGCAGGGGTTTTGTTTGTGTCTGGTTTTATCCTTAGTTGCAGTTTCTTGGTTTATAATCTGCTGCTAATCTGCTTTGCAGAGCGGTCACCAATGTAACTTGCAGAAAAAAAACACTGGTGTGGTCCTTTAAGAGGCGACATCGAAGTGCCAAGTGGGCGAACCGGAGACAATAATGTATTTAAGTGGGAGGATTCTGGAGGGGAAGCTGAGTGTGTGTGTGTGTGTGTGTGTGTGTGTGTCTTGTGCACTTGTGTTTCCTATGGTGGCTGTTGTGTGCATGTGAATGAATACTGAGGAGGAAAGAGAGAGAAAGGCATAGAAACGGTGGGTGAATAAGTGGTTTGTGAGTCTTTGTGTGTGTGTGTGTGTGTGTGTGTGTGTGTGTGTGTGTGTGTGTGTGTGTGTGGTGGGAGGATTGTGTTGCTGTCTTTGTGAGGACAGTGAGTTTTCAGTGTTTTTTCAGACCTTGGTAGTGAGAACATCTCTGCATCATCTCTGAGTCATCACCACTTCAAAGTACGGGTAGATTAAGGTCCGAGTTTGGACACAGGTTGCAATAAAGCATTTAGTTGTGATGGGTGATGTTGGGGGGCTGGGGAGGAGGTAATGCGTTATGGTCCCCACAAGTGTAGAAAGACAAAGACGTGTGTGTGTGTGTGTGTGTGTGTGTGTGTGTGTGTGTGTGTGATACTGACTGAGTTTGAGCAGGAGTTTCTTGCCGAGTGTGTCCTCTGAGCCGCTCAGCGAAAGGCTGCTGATGAAAGGAGACGTGTCCGTTTCTATGGGAACAGAGGCCATGTCTGAGAGAGAGAGAGAGAGAGAGGGAGAGAGAGAGAGAGAGAGAGAGAGAGAGAGAGAGAGAGAGTCATGACCCTGCCAATGATGAACAGCTCTGGTTTGGAGGAGAGGTTAAAGTCCTGTATGACTCTCAGCTAAGTTTGCCAGCGTTCTGCTTGATGAAACACCGAGATGTGAAAGTCGAATCTCTTAAATCAGAGGGCGCCGCTGTTAAGAGGTGTCTCTCCTTTTTTCCGGCTCCAAGGCGTGAATATTTCTGCTCATGCAACCTCGTTCTTTTTTTTAATTCAGAACAAAAGACACAAGAAGTGAGAAAACATTTTACGGCACTACACCACATGCCACCAACCACGTCGGTGAAAATATATCATGTTACTCTAGTTTTTCTAGCTCTGTGATTTGTGGATTTTTCTCACGGCTAGAACGCTTGAAGTGATAATCATACCTGGACACAGTCATGTGGGCAAAGTCCAATTCATTTCCATGAAAGCTGTTCAGTGGCGCGTGAAGCCAAATGACTCCACAGTCTTCCGCCTAGCTTCTGCATCGTGTGGCCCATAGAGACTTTTGCTAACCGAGCTGTTAGGACTTTGTAAATGTTATTGGACTGCTCCAAAAAAAATATCTTTCACAATGTTCGCTTGCGGGAAAGTCTTTTTGGGCCTCAGTGCATCACGTGACGATGTAATTACACGGTTTGGCCACTATGAAAACTGGAGCTCTTCCTGGAACTGTACCTGTCCTATAGTTAGCTCAGTTAGCCGTGCAGCTAGCTGACTCTGCCTAGGCTGGACCTGGAGCTGGGAGCACCGGGGGGAAGGTTTACATAAATGGGCACCAGGAGGAGAACCGGGCGACGGACACAAAGAGACTCAAAAGTAAGTGAACAGACGAAGCTAAGACGAGAAAAAGAAAGAGTGACCGAGCAAGAGGCAAGAGTTAATCTCAGACTGGTTGTTAGTCGAGGTTAAGTAATGCAATCATAACAAGTTCACATGTACAGCTGAAATTGTAGGGACTCTGAAGTCCAATTCTTACATTCTGTTGCTTAAAATACTGGTAGAAATTATGAGTAATATCGTTGTGACCAGCTGTCTCGTCTGAAAGCAGCTGTTTACATATATATTAAGATGTTGTACCGGTGTGTGTGTCGGTCTCAGCTCTGTTCTCTCTGATGTACGGGATCTCGTCCATCCTGAGGAACACCGAGTCACTGGGACTCTTCTGGCCGTCAGACTTGCTGCCTGCAGCACAAACAAACAAATTACATGTCATACTTGTCCATTTATGTCATGGTTACCAAGCTGCCGTGAAAAAAATAGCCTAGTAAAGACTAAAGTATTAGTTTGTAAAATGATTTCCCTGCTTTCATTTTTGCTAAACGATGCTTAACACATTCCTTGACAGATTCGTCGTATAACCAGGCTTAAAATGTGATACTCAAAAAATCAAACATCCACTTACTGACAACTTTTTAAAATATGTAAACAAAATTTACACATTTGCAGTTGGTCTTCCTGAAATGCTTCATTCGGTGAACTAAACAATCTCTTTCAAAAACGTCATGTTTGCCTCAGTTGTTGTCTTTAAAATAAAGACGATTCACTCTCAGCTCCAGTAGAATAAATGTTTAATATTGCAGCAGCTGTAAAAGTGACTGCTGCGCAATATCAAAGTCATAAAACCTCAATATTAAGTTACAGACGTGAATGTGAGTAACAACATCCCACTTTGTGATCACAAAACCAGATGTTTTAAGATGTCCAAGTGGATTTATGCGTTTACATAACCAGACCAAACTTCAGCATCCGGCTTTTTTGTTTTCTACCTCATTTATATTCCACCTGTCAGTCTGTTTGTCTCCCCTCAGACTGTGTCTCTGTCATCAGGCTTTTAAAAGACCTCTTTGCAGTCGGAGCTGACTGAGGTTATTGAACCCAATTCATCCTGAATATTACACTCTAATGGATTCAGAAAACCTCATTTGGAGGAGCAGCTTTTGTTTGTCTGCCTCCGAGGGCCGTCTGACTGTAAACCTGCTGCAGGATTGTCATTTCCTCTTTGACTCTCTGTTCGGGGTGTGCCTCCATTAAACGTCTCTGGAGTGCAGGATCAACACATTTACCAGAATAAATGTAGTTTTTTTTTCTGCAAACCACGGATATGCGGTCGCTTAAAAAATGACTTTGACGCCACAAACACGGCTCGTCAAAAATATGTGGTCCGGTTACGTTGCCACAGATCCGACTGGAAATGTCCTGACGTCTTGTTAGAAACATCCGGTCTTGTAGCCACAACCACAGCAGGAAATGTCTCGACATTGTGTTCAATTCCCCCTTGTTTTTTTAAACTTCCGTATGTTAAAACGCTGTCTTGAACAGTGGTCTCTAGCTTGGCAGCCTTCTCACCTTCATCCTCTCCACATCCCAACAAGAAAGTCAGCTCATAAACATACCGACATTTCATTCTGGCGACTGGGCTGCGAGGATACTTACGGACGATGCGGTTCTTCTCGTTCAGCAGCGAGGTGCTGTGCGTGACGCTGGACTGCTGTCCTCGTGTGCGGGCGGAGCCGGGCCGGCTCGGCTCTCTGGGTGGGGGCATGAGGGTGGTGGCGGTGGTGTGTGGCGGGGGCATTAAGGTGGCCCCGTGCTCCGTTGCCGGAGGATCCGGGGTCAGCGTGTTGCCCTCTGACAAACGGGCGTCGGCATCAGGCGTCTGAGGAGAGCTGTCCATCCGGGTGGCCGTCACGGCGTTCTGGTAGTGGCTCCGCGTGATCTGACACACAGAGCATCAAAATGTCGGGGTCATCCCTATGTTGCCCGGGTCCTATGTTCCCCTTTTTTTAGAAAAAAGGTCTTATGTTCCCCGTTTTTCCCAAAAAGGGACCTATATTCCCCTGTAGCAAAACATACCGGGGAGCATAGGACCATTTTTCTGGTTAGGGTTAGGGTAGGGTTAGCCCGTAGGCCTACGTAGGCCTATTTGCCATGGAATTTTTCAGTAATGGTGGAAAAAGTAACAGACCGGGGAGCATAGGACCCTTTTTCTGAAAAAGGGTCCTAGGTTAGGGTTAGGGGTTAGGGTTTAGGGTTAGCCCGTAGGCCTACATAGACCTATTTGCCATGGAATTTTTCAGTAATGGTGGAAAAAGTAACCGGGGAGCATAGGACCCTTTTTCTGAAAAAGGGTCCTATGTTCCCCAGTCTCATACAAAGAGGGGAACATAGGACCCGGGAAACATAGACACGCTCCCAAAATGTCATACCGAGAAGATTTCTCTCTACTTCTGAAATCCACGTCTGAGCTCACGTGAGATTCAGGTGTTACCTTGATGATCTGTAGGTGTGTGAGCTGTCGGACAGAGTAGTCTGGCAGGTAGACGTTCCCACCTCCGTTCAGTTGGCCCATGCTCCCTCCGTACAGCATGGACTCAGAGCGGTCCAGACCACTGCTGCGAGACGGAGACCTGTGGACTGCAGAGGACACTCTAAATATTTGATTAAACACATTCACCAGGCGCAGATTGAACTGGTACCGTCAATCAGTCAGTGTCACATCAACAGTGAGCTCAGGGACGCTACCTCACTTCACCCTGCTTAATATGCTGACGGTCATCCGTCTCTGTCGCTTCACTCGAATGCTGCTTTCAGCCGTTTGGCAGTTAAATGACTTGAAAGTGTTTTCAGCTGTTCTGAGCAATTTGAGTCTGATTTCTTCCAATCACTCTTTAAGTGCACATCCACAAACAAACACTCTCAGTTTTGACAGGACAATCGCCAAAAATAAAATGTTGGCATGGACAACTGCTGGCGTGACGGCTAGGATGCAAAGCCAGAGACCACTGTTCAAGACTGTGTTTCAACATTTTAAAGCATGAAACCATTTGATATTTTTGAAGAAACACAGACTGACATTTTTCACCATTTTCTGATATTTCATAGGGTTAGGGTTAATCGATTGATCTAGAAGAAAATCAACAGATTAAAGGACCTATTTGTAAGAAAAAAAAGGATTTTTGAGTCTCACTACCAGCTCATCAAAACCTTTAGGATGACAGCTGACCCGTCCTACAATCCCAAAGTATCCAAAATCATAAGATAATCATGAAGTGCAGCCCTGTAGTACGTTTAAGACAAGGATGTACTGGGGAGGAAGGAGGTTTGGTTTGTGGGCTACGGAGAGGTACATATGTGTGTATTTGTACCTGTTGGCATGATGGCCGGTACCCCAAAGTAAGAAAAAGCTCCATTCTCAAACTTCAGCGCCTCTTTACCGAACTCCACCTCGACCCGACCCTGAAGAAACAGACGAGAGAAACACAGAAACAGCAGATCAGTTTCACCTCATGTTCTTATTTTTGACATATTGGCCAAGGACACATCAGTGTATCTTCGCAGACAGGTTACAGCTACTTCAGATAAATGCACCAATCAAATGTCTAAAAGATAAAGGCGGGTACCTGCAGCACCAGGATGAAGTAATCCACCGGTTTGTTGCGCTGGAACAGGAAGTGCTGCTGCGCTCGCTTGTTCTTCTCATCGAACTTGAGGTCCTGAACCACGCTGGGATGTTTGATGAGCCGCAGCAAGATCTTCTCTGAGATGTGAGCTGGTTTGAAGGGCTCCACCTCTGATGGAGGACACAGAGGGTCACAGTTACCGAGGCAAACAATCAACGGGACACAAGAAGCCTGAATTTGTTTCTCGGGTCTTGAAGGACGTGAACGGAACCATCTCAAGATGTTTCCGTCTTGTGAGGTTCCTTCACAAGACCGATCCGACCCCCTTTTTAAGAATTGGGGCAGAAGAAAATATTCCCAGTTTGGATGATTTTCCTCGTCTCTCCTGTTGTTTGTTCCCTAAAGGCAGAGATACGACAGCACAGACACACGAGCTGATTGGCCGTTACCTGTGGAGAGGAAGCGGTGCGTCGCCAGGAGAAGCTGGGGAGAAATCTTCACTTTCATCTCGTTCTCTGACAGTTTGAAGATGGAGAAGTCCTGCTGCTTCCGCTCGTGGTGAGAAACACGACGCTTCGAGCGATTATCAGCTGCAGGGACAGACGCACAATGAGAAACAAACATTTTGTACCATAACTTGAACATGTTAGTGTTTTTTTTTTCATGCGTACTGTAGAGGTCCGTCTCGTCCAGGATCTCTGACTTGATGATCTCCTCAATGACGTCCTCCAGGGTGACGATGCCCATCACCTCGTAGAACGGGTCGCCCTCGCCCTCGTTGTTCACTCGCTGCACGATGGCGAGGTGGGACTTCCCTGGAGGAGAGAGTTAACCAGAACCCAGAATTAATTTGAATCCATATTCTGAAGGTTTTTACAGACGACTTTGTTCATATTTCAGTCATTCACTGTTCGTTTTCTGATTTATGTGAGTGATTCAAAGAGAGAAATTCAAACCTCTACAAAAACCTTTTATATCAACAAAATGACACAAGAATTAAACTTGGCTTTAATCCAAACTCAGATTTTTGAATATGTTTACGATGCAAATCAGTGCATTTAAATTAAATAAGGCCTCGTTTGCATTTGTAAACATAAGATTTCAGACTCAAAACTGAACTTAATGTGAGTAATCAGCTGGGGAAGTTTCATAGTGATATCTCAAAGTTAAATTTGTTTTTACAACTACAAATCTTGACAATTTATTTTAGTGATGCAGCTTCTCGGGGACGGGACCTCCAGTTTATTGCTGTTTTGTTTTCTCGTCCAGTTTCAGGGAAAGAAGTGAAGGCAGTTTAATAATGTAAACGTCTAGGTATCCACACAGATAGAATCGGTCTTCTTAAAGGAGCACTACGTAGTTTTAGCGGAAGAAATGTTTTATCAGAAGAGAAAGATCTTCATTGGCTGATTCTTCAAACAATGTTCTGGGACGTTATTTTCCTCTGAGAACAGCTTGTTTATTCACTTTTGGAGAAAGGTTTTGTATTATTACCTCATTAATATTTCTGAGTTTAAATTATTTCTTCGTGCCACTTTTATCGCTTTTTCCCAAATAATTGGAAATACTTGATCACATTCAGACGGAGTAAATAATAATAATACTAATACTGCTACTGGTAATAATAATAATAAATAATAATGAATAAATATAGATAAAGAGCAGTGGGCTCAAAGAGCGGGTTGAATAAACCTCACCTTCTTTACACCAGCTCTCCATCAATTAGGGGTCGGATCCAAAAACATTTACTTTAAGTACATGTCAATTTTCCATCCAATTGTACTACATAACTTCAATGTAAAGGGTCGTATGTTTATTTAATTATCACATTAACGGTTAAGGGAAACTTCTCTTCTTCTAATGTGATTTTCTTTTCTTAATTTGAGTATTACACATAAAAGTAAAGCAACACACTGGAATTCATATGCCCAACAAATAGGGACCGCATATCACCTGAGAGTACCTGCTAACTGCTGATAACTGTATTCTCTTTTATACATAAATTGAAATTGAGAAACATGATTGGATGGTCTGCAAAAATGACGAATCTTTCAGTGTTTCCATTTTTACTGCCAGCGAGCCAAATGCAGTAAATTTCCTCAGGTCACAACATCAGTAAATCAAAAACTGCAAACTGATGTCTCGTAATTTGCCGACCAGAACACAGTTTCACTACACAACAGCTGTAATTGTTAAAATAAGCTTGTCAGAGTTTATATTTGGAGTTTGGATTAGTGTCGGTGACTCACGCAGAGTGGGAGTGCAGCTCTGCGGGCTGATGTCGAGCAACAGCAGGAGCTAAGCGGAGTGGGTGTAACAGCAGGGAGGACACAACACCAAACACACAATCCATCACACACCACACACTCGGTCTGCAGCGCTTCTGCTGTGTTTACCTCCAGGATGATGAGTGGGTGTGTGTTTTTTTAAGAGAAGGTGGAAATCTTGTGGCGTTTTTCCAAAAAGATAAATGAATGAAGGATGGAAAAACTTGTTCAGGAGGTAGAAACAGAAAACAGAGCAGCCTTTACTCTGACTTATTTAATTTACGGTGGGGGCTGCAAGCGAAAAAAAAAAAAAAGAGGGATGGCTTCTCTTACTGGCTAACGAGACACTGCACTGCATCACTCGCTCCGGCAGCGTTACATAATCCACAACTTTACCGTCAGCAAAACACATGCACTCCCTGCACACATGTGTATATAACAGAGCGAATCCTTGTTTGTAGCTCCTCCTCAACAGTCTGGCTCCAAATCAACTTCCTCGCTGAGATTCTTTCTCCGCTTCGACACTCGCTGCCTGCCAAATACAACCTCTCACACGCACAGACTCACACAAATGCACACAATTCTGGCAGCGCTGCTTTCAGCTAAATAGGTCAGCCTTTACATACAGAACGGACTGAAAAGAGGGAGAGAGGACTGGAGTTTTCTGGCCAATGTGCTGTACGTTGGTTCTGTCTGAATTCTGCAGATTTAAGGACGAAATCTGTTTTTTTTGTTCTTCTTTAATTTCCTTGATTTTGCCCTCAGCTACCCCAAAAGTTGTACAAAAACTAAGTTTTCAGAATCATGTGAAATTGAACGATAGAAACAAAGAAAACAATAGTCAGTGAAATTATAGTATTGATTCATTGCAGTACAGCAAACTACCCCCCTCCATAAAATTTCTGTTATTAAAATACTGTTTTAGCTTTAAAGGATCAGTTTTAAACATATACGTAAGAGTTCCATCTAATAAAAACCTTTATGTTTAGTCACAGGCAGATTTTTCATGTTATTTAACATTAGATACTTAAATTCACAACCTGTTTTTGTAATTTCATGGATATTTTCGTGTATCTAAAAAATACAGGAACAATCTGTAAATAAACAGGAAAATAACTGTGTTTTTTTTACAGTGTATGTAAGAGGAAACCTACAAATCTAATGAGAGTATCGAACAATTTCTGTGGATGAAAGATGAGAAAGAGACAGAAGGGATGACGCGGGTCAAAGGTCACGAGCTCAAGCCGTGTTTTCAACTGTTTTCTACCGGATGATTCTTCTGCGTAATCCAGATAATCCATCCACCGGAGACTCTATCCTCTACATTTATTCAAAGTCAGGATGTCTGGACATTGTTTCTCGCTGTTGTCTCTCCTGTGGTTCGGGAACATTCACCTTTTAATGTAACTCGATAGGTAACAAAAGCCCTTTCACGGGCTCAAGTGGTACCGAGGGATACCTTTTCTTTCTCGTCTTAATGGACTTAATTACAGAGATAATGTAATGTGGTGCACCGCGTTCACATCCGACACGTCTTTATTCATCTTTCTAAGGCTGGAAGACTTGAGTGTAATTAGATTCAACAGTTGTCCTTCAGTTTCGAAGACGCACTTTGTCATATGTCATAGAAGGAAAAGCACAGGTGTAATTAACAAGATTAATTATGACCCAGATCCACTAAAGTGTCCCAGTAGCCTGGCTGTGAGCGAGCATCCACAGCCCGAGGGCCCGAGAAAGCTAGTGTGATTAATTATCTACACCTGTGATTTTCCTGCTGTGAACACAACGGTGCGCCGGGCGAACGTGGTAAGAAAATGATCATTTAATAAAGACAATCTAATAGTATGAGATAAAAAAAACAAAACAAGAACAATAAAAGAAAAGTGAATTTTAGGCTATAGACCAGAGACTCTCCTCCTAAACAGCCTGATCGCTCTTTGAAAATGCTTTATATCACTGCGGACGACTACAAATACCGCGAATAACACTTTATTACACCCCGTCCACTCGCGTTTGCAGGGTAAGAGCTGATCAGCGGGATCGTGTAATAAATAACATTAATACAGGGAACAGATGGCAGGCAGACAAAACTGGAAAAATGGCACACTGAATATTTTATAGTCGGCCTCCTGGGAGACTGTAACTGTGACGGGGAAGATGATTCAGAGGGAGAAAATAAAGAGCTGTGGGCTCGATATCGATCTCTGTCGATAAAGAGCGGGTTAAATAAACCTTGCCTTCTTTACACCAGCTCTTCATCAATTAGGGGTCGGATCCAAAAACTTTTACTTTAAGTACATGTCAATTTTCCATCCAATTTTATTACATAACTTCAATGTAAAGGGTCGTATTTAATGCAGTAGATATATATAAAACTGTGTGTGTTAATTATCACATAAACGGTTACGGAATTCATACTCCATCCATGACCGTAGCTACCGTTAGCTCAGTTAGCCATGCAGCTAGCCAGACAACCAGGGGGAGTGTTGGAGATTTGGACCGCTGGGAGAAAGAGGTTTTCAGGGCCCGGTGTTAGCTGGTTAGCATGCTAGCTTCAGTAGAAATCTCTTCCACAAAATACATCAAAACTTAAGAATTTCTTCACATTATGTCGATAATTAAGCTGATTTTTGAATGTTTTTAAACCCAAGAATTCTTACATACTTTTGTCAGTATTTACCACAACTTGTACCTCCTAACGCTCAGGTAAGTTTGGTAAGTTTGGACTCGACAAACGTTTTCTTTCTTTTCCTCTTTGGAAACTTTCCTGAGTTAGTTGTGAGAAGGTGAGAGAGACGTTTGAGGTCTCACCTCCCCACAGATTTTGACTGTGATTAAAGCAAACTGAATTCTGTTCTTGTAGTAAATTCTGGCTCGACGTTGAAAGACAAACTCTGGTTTGAGCTTCCTGGCAGAGGGACGCAGACTCTGGTCCAGGATTTTGCGTGTGATGCTCTCCGCTCAGCCTCCCATCTGTCTAAACAAGATCCCCCCTGGCACTGGAAAGGTTCTCCGTACCACCACGCAACTGCTGCCGCTGTGCACAGCGGGGAAGGTGTTACTTGGCCAGCTTCATTTGTGGCAGACAGACCGCTTTGCATTCAAGCCAAAGAATCCCTCTGTAGTCTCGGCAGATCGACGGGCTCTCTGCTACACCTCTGCAGCGTCTTTAAACCCAGTGGGATCAGTGTTTTACCGACTCTTGGCAGGCAAATGTATGATTTTATCTCCGATGGAACTCTACTGCAGCTGATGAGCTCTTCCTACGCGCATGGATTTGATTTGTTTTTAAGTATTTGTCACGTAAACAGCAGCCGTTGTTTCAACATCATTTCAATGACTTTATTTAAATAAAGTCCTGTTGGCCCTGGTATCAACTCCATCACACTCTGACTTCTAGTAGAGGTCTTCACCAGTCCTTTAATTAACCAACCAATAATTATGCCACCAATCAGTCAATAATCAGAAATTCAAAGTCCAGTTTTCATCATTATGATCAGCCTTGTGCCTTACTAATCATGTACACAGGTTTGGGCAAGTGTTGTAAAAAGTAGCCAAAAATCACACTTGAGTAAAAAATAAAGATATCGTGTAAAAATAGGACTTTGAAATGAAAAGTGAAAGTCACCGATATGAAAAGTACCTGAGTAGAAGTGTAAAAGTATCTGTTATTAATGTACTTAAGTATAAAAAAGTACAGTAAAAGTAAAAATAACACATATATTTTCACATGTAACTTACTTTTGGTTGACCGACTGGCTGATTAATGGATCCAATATTTAAAATTTTTTCTGATTATCTGCTTAACGATGAAATAAAGCCTGCAATATGCAAAATAACTCGACTTAACTAACTGTATTAAATAAATGTAAATGTCCAATATTTTCATTCAAAATGTAGAGGAGTGGAAGAATTAAAAATACTCGAGTACAAGTACCTCAAAATTGTACTTAAGTAAAGTACTTGATTAAATCGGTCCACTTGAAAAGGCATAAAAGTCGTCACTTCTGATCGGAGCATCGTTAAATCAAATGTTGTCTGGAGCTGAATTTCTTCGAGACGTCTCAAATATACTATAGAAATAATAAATCATATAGAAATCAAGATGCATCGAAAATCATTTTATAATCGCGTCTTAACCGTCTGAACTGATATTAACTCAAATCGTGAAGTGTGAGTGTGTTTATTGTGCAGAGAATTAGTGTTCGAGACGGCGTTTTTAACATCTGTGAGTGTGAAAACTTCTGGATAGTATTAACAGGACGTAGAGTCATTTTCCAGCCATGTTTTTGCGACAGAACTGGGTATTTTAAGCCAAAACATCTTATCCCAACCCGGTGGTTCTGAGCCCTGACCTAACCGGACCACGAGCACTGAGCTGTCACAACATCAGCACAAAGAATAGTAAAGGTTCAACATATCTGTGGCCTGCAGAAATGCACGTGCATTGCCAATATTTTCTCTGGCGATCGATTAGTTATTGCTACGAGTAGAAGAAGAAAACACCAGCAGTGTTTTTTCTTTTTGCTCCATGTTGCAGTCTCCACTGCTGCAAGAGTCTCATTGAAATGAACGAGAGAACCTGTGTTTTTCTGCCGCAGTGCCGGAAACTGTTGTTACAGAGAGAGAGAGAGAGAGAAAGAAAAGGCACAGGAGGAGGAAACCTAGTTTATAATCCTCCGGTCTGTTTAGATTATCTCCTCCGGATCCCTCTGTGGCACAGTGACACAGTCTGAGTTCATCCTACAGCTCTGATGACATCCGGCTTCAGACAAAACGCTCCACGAACACACACATGTACATCTGGAGATCACACAGGACGACTCCATCATGCATATATATTTAATAATAATATATATTTTACATGTTTACCCTGCGTCTGAAACGTTCTCCACGTTTGTAAAAACCTTTCTGAGGTCATTTCGATGCTTTTTTGAAAAATAATGCAACGAGGTCGAGCTAAAAACACACCTTATCTTAAAACACATGACATTAAGGCGACAGCAGAGTTCAGCTCAGCACAGATGTAAACACTTCAGCTGTCACTCGTTTCCTGTAAACAGACGCAGCCTGGGTCAAGGTGTCCTTCTCTGTTTACTTCCTGTCCTCGCCACAAACCCCTGCAGAAAACGCTGACTGTGCAGAGTGCCGAGCTTGCAGCAAGGCAGCGACGGAGAGCGGCGCCTGTGATTGGCCGCCGAGCACCCCACCCATCCGACACACTCCACAATAAAGCAGGAGCACCAGCTGACTCCGTACAGGAGGGAAAAGAGACAGTTCTGCTGCAGCAGCGCCGCAAAACCGGGGCTGGACTGTGGTTCTGATGCAGGGAGGGGCTGTGCAGACTGCAAACTCTGCCTCGGCTCAGAGACACAGTCACAACACCGAGCTGTTCGCTGAAGAACGACCTTACAGGAGCAGATAGAGGTTAAAGAGAGAGACTCGAACCAGCAACTTTTAGCTCACATCCGTCTGCATTCTGTTGTTTCTGTGAGGCTTTAATGAGGCCGGATACAAAAACATGACGACCTTCTGAACATGTTTTCTTCCCAAACTGAGCAAAACACGCATGAAATTAAGAAAAGTATATTTCACATACACAAAAATATACTAGTTGTTCTGAATTTCTTCAAACTCTTAAAGGAACCGTTCACCTTAAAAACGAAAATCCAGTCATCATCTCCTCCCTCCGTGCTGATGGAAAGTCAGGTGAAGTCTCGTAGTCCACGAAACATTTCTGGAGCTTCACAGTGAAAACGACGACTGGACGACCAAGAAGAAAACATAAACTGGCTCCATACAGCTCGTCCTGAGATCCCACACTGATTTTAAAAAAGAGGTTATTCACACCCTCGATGTGACTCCAGACAAGGCGTGCACAAAGGTTTTTAGCTTAATAAAGGGGCGTAAATAACGTCTTTTCAAATACATTTGTGATTCCTGACTCTCTGGACGAGCTGTGTGGAGCCCGTATATGTTTTTTAAAACAAGTCTCCAGCTCCTTCAGTTGTTTAGGAGGAATGCTGCGATGCCGTTTTTTCATGAGAAGCTCCAGAAATGTTTCGCGAACCACGAAATGTTACCTGGCTTTTCATTGGCGAGAGAATGAGCGGGTGACCTTATTTACAATTTTTGTGCGAGCTGCTCCTTTAAACTCCTGACAGTTTCTAAAACTCACTGGAAACACTCAGCTTTCCAACTTCTACAAATTTTAAAGCGATGACATGGATGTGACCTGACTGCTGATCGCGTTGAACACATCAGTCAG
This sequence comes from Lagodon rhomboides, assembly GCA_039737535.1. NCBI lineage: Eukaryota > Metazoa > Chordata > Actinopteri > Spariformes > Sparidae > Lagodon > Lagodon rhomboides. The sequence goes on from CM077786.1 coordinate 33,423,336, forward strand.
CAGCACGCGCACCCCTCATCTAAAGGTTACCATGGTAACTGAAGACCCATCTGATGCCAGGCTGGAGGTGGAGGCGCCAACACCGCTGCACCACCACACCGCTGCAGCTGTGAGACGTCCGGCTTTGACACGCCGGTCACGAGCGCGAGACAGGATTAGAGTCAGGATCCCATACGTTACGTATACGTGTGTCACATGCCACAACACCACTGCTGAGTCCAGCACACATGTAAATGTTAAGGTACTTGTACTTTTGATGCTTCAGTACTTTCATTGCCAGGAAATTACCTTTTATTAACTAAGAACATGTGATATGAGATACTTCAAACTACTATTTCAACATGACATCTTCACTCTCCTTTCCTTCCTCTTCCTCATTTCTCAGTTTCCTTCCATCTTTACCTGCCTCCTTGTTTCCTTCCTTTTCTCCTCATCTCCTTAAAATACTTAAAATACGTTTTTTTATACATCCTTGCTTCCTTCTTCCCTCTCCACATTTTATTTTCTTCTTCTTTCCCTCTATTTTATATCTCCTCCCCTTCTTGTCTTATCATCCTCTCTTTTTTCCTCCTTTCCTTTCCTTTCCTTTCCTTTCCTTTCCTTTCCTACAGAAGCATGTCTCCTCTGCCCTCCTCACCTTTCTTGAACTCCTCCAGCATGGCGTCCAGCTTGGTGTCGTTGAAGACGCAGTGCAGCGGGTGCTTGTAGAACTGCGTGATGGTCTTCAGCGACGTGCAGTCGTCCGGGTCCACGAACGCGAGGTCCTTGACGAACAGGATGTCCACGATGTTGGAGCGCTCGTTCTCGAACACCGGGATCCGCGTGTAGCCGCTCTGCATGATGTCCGACATGGTGTTGAAGTCCAGCACGACGTCCGAGGCCAGCATGAAGCAGTCGGTGAGCGGCGTCAGGACGTCCTCCACCGTCTTGGTGCGCAGCTCCAGCGCGCCCTGGATGATGTTGAGCTCCTCTTTGACCAGGTCGTGGTACGGGTCCGTGACGCGCAGCATCTCCAGGAGCTTCTCTCTGGTGTAGAAGTTGGAGATCTCCTGGTTGAGGATGAGGTCCAGCAGCTTGCTGATGGGGTAGGAGATCGGGAAGGAGAGCACCATCAGCAGCCGCGTCACCCAGATGGTTTTGGAGGCGATGGCCAGGCCGTGACGCGACGCCACCGAGTGCGGAAGGATCTCCCCGATGAAGAAGATCCCGAAGGCGCAGATGACGGTGGAGAGCCAGGTCATGCCCAGGATCTGGCACATCCACACGGCGAGCGAGGCGTTGATGATCGCGGTGCCCAGCAGCAAAGTGCACAGGACGTAGTTGCCGTGCCGACGCACGGACTCGATTTTACGCGCGTAGTTCTGCTCCTTGTCGGTGCCGCTGTTCTGGAGGACCTGCAGCTCCACCGGGTCCAGCGCCAGCAGGCTCAGGTTGAGCCCGCTGAACAGAGCCGACAGCCCGAGCAGCAGCACGGACACCAGCACCTGCAGCCAGAGCTCCGGGGCGGCCGAGCGCTCCGCCACCGCCACCCAGAAGTCCCGGGTCCGGTAGTGTTCCCATTTGGACCCGTCGAAGGCGCACATGGAGTAGTACTTGATCTTCTCCCCGCGCCGCAGGTCTTTGGCCAGCAGCTCCACCAGCACCGAGTTCTGACTGGAGGCAGACTTGAAGGAACCCAGAACCTCGATGTCGGACGTCCTGGCGTTCTTGTCCATGCACATGTTCCTCTTCGGGTGGACTTGTCCCTCTCTGCCGGGACTCGGCTCCTCGATGAAGGCGATCCAGGGCGCGGCGTTGTTGGCGCGAGTCCCCGCGGTGCGGTTGAGCCTCTGCGGGGAGGTGGAGTAGTACACCCGCAGCATGAAGCGGGTCCCCTCGGTGGCTTTCAGCACCCCGTCCGCCACGGACAGCTCCGCCCCGGTCTCCTCCGGCCGAAAGCCGAGCAAGCCGAGCGCCGGGGCGGGCAGCAGCGCGGCGGCCAGGCAGAGCAGCAGCAGGCGGGACGCAGAGAGCGGAGCCCCGCGGGACGGCAGCGCTCCGCTCCGGAACCGCGCGGCCGCATCCTCCGCAGCCATGATGCGGTGTGAGCTGCTCGTTCAGTCCAGGGCTCCCGGGTCACGTGGTGCTGCGTGGTTCCGGTCCATGTGTGTGAGAAGGAGGGACCCGCACATCTCCGCACACGGCGGTGATGATGATGATGTTCGGCTGCTGAGACAGGGACGCGCGCTCCACTGTGCCGTGACGTAACTTTCTATTAATAGCCTCGAGCTCAGAGCGTGAGAGATGAGTACTGGTGAAAGTACCGAAGTACCGAAGTAATCCTGGACGTTACATTTTGATTAGAAGTGGATTCTTTGAGTTTTATGATTATGTGCACTTGTATGGAGGATTCAACCTGCTGACGTCAGACACGTGGCTCATAATAATAATAATAATAATAATAATAATAATAATAATAATAATAATAATAATAATAATATATAACAACAACAACAACAACAATAATAATAATAATAATAATAACAAGAAGAAGAATAAGAATAAGAATAAGAATAGTAATAATATGATAACAACAGCTAACAACAACAACAACAATAATGATAATAATAATAATATGTTATTAAATTATGAGCCAGTTAATTTATTAAAAATGTGTCATAAATAGATATTTTTGCTCTGTATTTATTTACGTTTGTATTAATTAAACTATTTATTTAACATGTACTTTACTTATTTTCCTGTTTTGGCAGGTCCGGGCCTCCGTACTCTCCTGGTGTGTCTGGCTAACAATGATTGCAATGATTTCCGGATTATTTGACTTTCATTTGATTTCATTTCAATTCAACTTTCATAATAAACACGATTAATAAATAGTAAATCCCAAAGCATCAGTTTTAAAACTCAAAAATCAACTTTTCCTACAAATAGCAGCTTTAAACTTTAGTTTAAAGTTAATAAAGTGTTTTAAGAAACACTTTATTAACCATTGTTTTATTGTAAAGTTGTAAATGATGTTAATAAACCGTCACCACTTTAAAATGTGTTTTATTGTCTGTTAACTAAAGTTTAATGAACTCTTATCAATCATGGTTATTAATAGTGATTCACCAGCTGTTCTGAGAGTATTTAAAGGATTACATATAGAAACGATTAACGAGACTTTTCACAGCCAGGAACCAGAAAGTGTTTCTTATAATCGGCTTGTTTTATTTCTTCTTTCTTGTCTTTGTCTGTTTCCAGCTGTGAGCTGAAACCTCTGGAGGAGCTGAGGTGTGTTTCACTGCACGATGGATTGTATAAGGAATTACTTCACATTAATAAACTCACTAGTTTTGTCTCCGTATGATTTTACAAACATTTCCCGGTGGTAAACTATCGTCTCGGTGACTGAAGTGGTTGTAAAAGGATTTCTTACTCTTGGCTTGTTTAGAAACTTTTGATTTTATAAGTCTTCCTCAGTTAAACTTTATATTTGATCACGCTAACTTTCATGTTTGTTTATCAGCATGTCACGATAAAGCGTTTATTAAAGGAGCACGACGTAGTTTTGGGGAAGAAGAGAAATATCTTCATTGATCTGATTATTTTTCTAAACAAACAAACTCTTTTTGTTTTCATTATTGAATAAACAAAGAACAACACAACTTTACACTGTTGTACTGTTGTTTACATGTGGCGGACCCTGCCACCTTTCTACCTTCAAACAGTGTTCTGGGATCTTATTCTCCTCTGAGAACAGCTGGTTTATTCACTCACAAAAGTAAAAAAATAAACCTTTCTGAGTTTGTATTATTACCTTGTTAATGTTGTAAATATTTAAATTCTGAGTTTCTTTGAATTTCTTCTCCAAAAAAATGCCCCATTCTGCACGATCATATTCTACAACTGGGCACTGAAACAAGATCTTCTAACTTGTGGATGAAGATGTTTGTTGGTTGAGTCTCATCCTCAGGTCGAATGAAGTTCCTGGAGGGAGCAGAGTCTGTTATGTTGATATAAAGTCTGGATTCATTTCTTTTTATCCACCGAGAAGTGATTCTAGTTTCTGTCAGAGACGAGAGCATGTCGTACTTCTGTTGTATTCAACGTGCCTTTATGTGATGTGTTCTGTTCAGGTGCCTTTAATTAAGTTTTCTCAGTTTAATGTTTAGAGTTTATTCTCATTTAAGGAGGATCCCCAGTAGAATGGATCTGCCTCCAGTCCTGCTAATTTATAATACGACACAGACACACAAGATAAAAAGTCCACAATATTCAAAATTAGGGAGGAAGAGTTTAAAGGAATGACACACGAGGTGACAGTGGAATACGAGCAGTGCGACAGGACACGGGATCAGAAACAAACAGGGGAAAAGACAAATGTTAACGTAGAAAATACAAAGAAACAAACAGCTTTAATTACAAACCAACAGAGGTTCTTTGTGTTACATCTGCTTCTCCACACGGTGGCAGTAGAGTCGAGGCTATCAGAGGCCCAGCAGCACCATCACAGCAAACTGAGCCACAGCTTGTGTTTAATGTTTAGTTTTATATAGAGATTAACTAATATCTCCATTATCAGTCCTTCTTGTTTGTGTTCCTCTTGTGATTTTATTCTTTTGTCATATTTGTCGTCTCGTCTGTTGTCGATGTGTTTGTTAGTCGTTGCTTAACCAAGAGGTCCGAACGACAGCTGGAGCTCATTTCTTAACATAAATCATCATTTCTGTCCATTAACCCAGTTTTCAAGCGCCAAATTCTCATTCATAAGCTGATGAGCTCATTCTGAGTCTTATATATATATTTATTTATTCTATTATTATTATTATGATGGAATAAATTGCAACAAAGACATTATTTCTCTCTCAGCTCATAATCAGCCAACAGTCTTCTGTAGTCCTTAGATCTTTTACTGGAGCAAAAGTACTCCAATGATGTGATGTCATTCAGTGGCTAAGTTGCATTGTGGGTAATGTAGGCAGCAGGTTTTGAAAAATCAGTTTAATAACAAATGATAACACAATCGATACAGCAGAACCAGAAACATCACTTTACTACACGGTTCTTCTTCTTCTTTTTCAAAACCTGGTGCCTACATTACCCACAATGCAACTCAGCCACTGATGTCATAATAAGCAGGTCTGCACAGGCTGGTTAAAAGTGTTAAAGGTATGAGTGACGTCACTGGAGGAACTGCATATCAGACACAATCAGCTAAATTACACTGGAACTCAAAGTTTACAGATATAAACTGGAACTCAGTCTGGACTTCAAGCAACAAATACTGTGTCACAAATAAAATAAAGGAAGTTTCTTTTAAAATGATGCATTTAATTTATCCCGTCAATCAGACCATCTCGAGGTTTAAAGATATTAATGTCAATTGTACCTTTTGTGAACAGGAGGAGGAGAATATGTCTATATATGTTTTTTGATTGTTGTTATACCTTTTTGTTTTGGAGGGAATTAGAAGATATGTTTGGAAATCTGACAGGCATCAAGATCAAACTTAAGAAAAAAGATATAATTTTTTACGTATGATGGAGGCAAATCCAAAAGAAAAGAAATATATTTGTTGAATCTTTTCATTTTATAAGGTAAATACTACATCCATAAGTGTAAATGGTCATCCAAAAAAACAAGTTTAAAATAGAAATCAGACATTACATGCAGTTATTACCAAATATGAAAGACAGAAAAGCTATAAAAACCTTGGAATATTATAAATTGTTACAAACAGATATATGATTTAATAATACTTATAATATATACCTGTACTGTATAACATTAATACCCCTCTCTATGTATATATGTATATATATTTTCTTTGTCTTTTGGTTTGTTAAAAAAATAAATAAATAAATAATAATAATAATAATAAAAATGCAGCACCACCACCTGCAGACCTGTAAACACCCTCTAACGTGTAAAACTGGTGGAGTCGCCCTTTAAATCGCAGCTGTTCCTGCAGCCTGTGAACATTAACAGACTTTTCTTTAGCTGGTTTACACGCTGACCTGATTTTGTTTGATGGACCCTAACTTCCTGTGGGCGGGGCTTAGCATGTGTTGCGTCATACTTGGAGCTCACGCTGCGAGCACCGCGCGGTGAAACGCGTTTGATCGCTGCTGACCGTCGTGTTCAAACAGGTGACAGGTGAGTGACAGCGGCTGTCACGCAGGTGCACGCGTGAAACCTGCAGAAAAAACCGCGCGTTTCAACACCGCGCGGGGCCAAACGTGCGTGACGCGGGTCAGTGACGCCGCGGGTCAGGTGAGGAGGAGTTGGGACAGTTGCAAAGTTACTCAGAAACGAAACTCTGAAAGTCGGGTCAATATTGACAGAAGCAGTTAGTGATTAACCGTCCCGCGCTGCAGCAGCTGCTCTCGGTCCCAGCAGCGTCACTCTGTCCGCCCCACCATGCAGTGCGCCCGGGCATGGAGAGCTCTGAGCCCGCTGCTGCTCACAGGAGCCCGGCTGTCAGCGCCGACACGAACCCGGAGCTACACGGCTGCTGCCAGGATGGACCTCGGCGGGATCTACCCGCCCATCGCCACTCCGTTCACCGCCCAGGAGGAGGTGGACTACCAGAGGCTGGAGGCGAACCTGCAGAAGTATGCAGAGATCCCGTTCAGAGGTCAGAACCGCAAACTACAGAACCAGACTTCAGGTTCAGAGGCTCCTGGAGTCTGGGTCAGGGGTCAGTTGAGGGTCCAGCTGGTCCACAGTGAGACCAGCTGCTGCGAAGCCTGATCATCAGAACCAGGTCACTGTGTCCAGATCAGGGGTCAGCAACCTTTACTATCAAAAGAGCCGTTGTTGCCCCCGTCCCTCACCAAAAAATCTGTCTGGAGCCGCATTAACATTATTAATAGGCCTAAATGAGCATTCATTTATATTTGGACATGATGTGGCAGCTCTGCAGTGGGCTACTGACGCTTACAGTGTAAGGAACTTGAACTTTGCTTATCCTTTTTAATGCTGCCGTGTTTTGGTGCATCTATGAAACAAAAGAATGAGCCTACAATAAATAGAAATAGAGTAGCAATACAGAACGATATATGCAGACCACCTGTGTTTGTGAAAATGTACAAAATAAAAAGTAGCCTCATTTGATAATAAATAAAACACATAGCTGCAGCCTAGATTTAAAAACAGTAAAACTGTGAAAAGGCTAAAAAAAACACAGTTTTCATTTTATTTTGGTCCATGTCAGTGGGAGTTAATCCTTACAGCAGTCAACCCTCCGACTTGAGCATGAAACACAGTGATATTAACTCAGGATCATTCAATTAATCACAACTTTATAGAAGACATACAATTCTATGTGTAGGCTGTGCATTTTTACTGTCGGAGAATGTAAGAAGCACTGTCGGCCTAAAAGAGTGATGATGATAAATAAAATATATTATTAATTTCCATGTAAAATGTCAAAGCCAGAGGGAGCCACTGCAGAGGGGCAGAAGAGCCGCAGGTTGCAGAGCCCTGGTCCAGATACATGAAGTTCTGCAGGACTGTGGTCCAACCTGAAGGGGTTTTAGACATCAGGTGCACCAGCTGAGAGGCTCACAGTCAGTCAGACAGTCAGTCAGTCAGTCAGTCAGACAGTCATCAGTCAGTCAGACAGTCAGTCAGTCAGTCAGTCAGTCAGTCAGTCAGTCAGACAGACAGACAGTCAGTCAGTCAGTCAGTCAGACATCAGTCAGTCAGTCAAACAGTCAGTCAGACAGTCAGTCAGACAGTCATCAGTCAGACAGTCAGTCAGTCAGTCAGACAGTCAGTCAGTCAGTCGTCAGTCAGACAGTCAGTCAGTCAGACAGTCAGTCATCAGTCAGTCAGTCAGTCAGTCAGACAGACAGTCAGTCAGTCATCAGTCAGTCAGTCAGTCAGTCAGTCAGTCAGACAGTCATCAGTCAGTCAGTAAGACAGTCATCAGTCAGACAGTCATCAGTCAGTCAGTAAGACAGTCAGTCAGTCAGTCAGACAGTCATCAGTCAGTCAGTAAGACAGTCATCAGTCAGTCAGTCAGACAGACAGACAGACAGACAGTCAGTAAGACAGTCAGTCAGACAGTCATCAGTCAGTCAGTAAGACAGTCATCAGTCAGTCAGTCAGTAAGACAGTCAGTCAGTCAGTCAGACAGTCATCAGTCAGTCAGTCAGACAGACAGACAGACAGTCAGTCAGTCAGTCAGTCATCAGACAGTCAGTGCTGAGGGAGCTGACAGAGGACAAAGTTCAGCATGGAGGATCACCTGGAGGCCTGCAGGTGATTGTCTCCCTCTGCTGGTTGGTCGTCGCTACTACAGATGTAATGTTTCCATCAGCTGTAATAGATTACACCACCACAGTTTATTACAACTACTCCAGTTACTGTAATGAAGTCATCTTTGGGGTTCTTGAGTATTTTCTTCAAGTCAAATCTGTAATCTACTCAGTTACTTTTAAAATCGTGTTTATTGAGTTCAGTTTGATTAATAACTGAATCTTTCTCTGAGTGTTTGTATCCAGTAACTGTCTGATCACAGGCAAAGGTTACTGACACTCTGAGAAGAAGGCTTTGTACTATTACTGCAGTATTATTATAATACAAGTAGTTTACTTGTAATCGAGTAACATTTCAGCAGTGTTCTCCACCTCTGCACTCTTTTAATATCATTTCTACTGAAACCATGGTGACACATTAACACCATTAACTGACTTCAGTGGTGGAGCACATTTACTTTATTATCCTGAAGTGCAGGTTTGAGGCACTTTACTGGAGTATTTTCCACTTTCAGCTGCTTCAAAAGCAGCAAATATTGTATTTTTCATTCATTACATTTATGTATTAAAGTTACAGTACATGCCTCATGAAACGTCGGCCTGCGGAGCTAACAGCAGCAGAGCGATGTGTTTTGTGCGGCAGGTTTGGTGGTTCAAGGCTCCAACGGTGAGTACCCGTACCTGACGGAGGAGGAGCGGGTGGAGGTGGTGAGGACGGTCAGACGATCGCTGCCGGCGGACAAACTGGTGATGGCCGGATCCGGCTGCGAATGTAAGTCTGCGTGTGTGTGTGCAGATGTTTATAATGTACAGAATGAACTGCTGCAGCTTTTTAAAGGGATATTCCGGTGTAAGTTTAATCCATGGTCTAACACACCTTGACACCGAGTAAGACTCCCCCTCGAGAGGTCAAGTTAGCTGACCGCTAGCTTAGCTAGTTTTAGCAACCTCAGCAAAGACTGCACGATAACAATACACTGCAGCTTATGTCTCCAACTAGAAACCGCCATCAAAAAGCCACAATTAATGGTGAGAACAGCAGCAAACTTCAGCAACAGTACATGTACAGTCCCAGCACACAGTACGAAGCATCAAACATCTGCTAGCTTTGCTGGATTTGTATTAAAAACACAGCTCAACTCACCCTCTCCTCCAGCAGCCTGCCTGTGTGGGAAGCCTGACGAGTCGATTACTGAGTGCAGTAGATTTCCGCAGCTCAAGGATGAAAATGTCTGATTATTACTCCATGGAACGCTCAGTTCTTATTATCGAGAGCTGACAGGGAAAAATAAGGGAAGTAATGGAGTAATAATCAGACATTTTCATCCTTGAGCTGCAGAAATCTACTGCACTCGGTAATCGACTCGTCAGGGCTTCCCCACACAGGCAGGCTGCTGGAGGAGAGGGTGAGTTGTGCTGTGTTTTTAATACAAATCCAGCAAAGCTAGCAGATGTTTGATGCTTCGTACTGTGTGCTGGGACTGTACATGTACTGTTGCTGAAGTTTGCTGCTGTTCTCACCATTAATTGTGGCTTTTTGATGGCGGTTTCTAGTTGGAGACATAAGCTGCAGTGTATTGTTATCGTGCGGTCTTTTCTGAGGTTGCTAAAACTAGCTAAGCTAGCGGTCAGCTAACTTGACCTCTCGAGGGGGAGTCTTACTCGGTGTCAAGGTGTGTTAGACCATGGATTAAACTTACACCGGAATATCCCTTTAAAAGTCATTGTGAGATTTTAATTAAAAACTAGTTCCACTTTTTCAGAAACCCGACACTTAATTACAGACGCTGGAATAAAAGTCATTATAGAAAACAGGCGAAAACATAAAGATCCACTCATCACGTCGCTGTCAGAAGGTGCACGGACACAAATCACAGACAGAACACAGATTTTTAGATGCACAAAAGGACAAAATGTGAAAACTTTGAAAACACTGACTTCTTTAACGGTGCTGTGATGTAGAACAGGTCGACTCGCTTGCATCCGGTCCGGAGCTGTCAGTTTTGGAGCTACCTTTTAAATTCTGGCCATTTCTTACAAATTACACCTTTAATAACACTTTAGTTCACTCAGAGCTACAAACAAACAGCAGCTGGAACTCGAGCTCGAACTTGAGCTGGTGCCATCGTTCATTTTTATCAGGCTGATAATTGAAGTCAGACGGAGTCCGTCACAGTTTGATGGGCTGCAGAGAGAGCGCTGTGGTCTCTCACTTCATCAGTTACTTCACAGGTGTTTATCCAGTAAACATCGCGGGGACGTATTTGTTTCATAAATTACCTGGCTTCTCTTCGGCCTTTATTCCACGAAGTGCTGTTGATTTTAAACCCAAGGTTCGTCTTTTCAGCCTTTTCTCTTAATTTTTTTTGTTTCGCCTCGTTTCTCCGACATTCAGTCTTTGCTGTGCGTACGCGGTGTGTATGTATGTGAGTTCAAGGCTGTTGCATTTAGCTTCTTAAGTGCGAGGAGAGAAAGCAGACAGTAAATACAGTTGATGGAGCACATATGGAGGCCTTGAGAGCACACACGGAGCACACGCCATACAGACGTGTATTATAAACCAATGCTATAGAAAAACACTGAACTGTGGCGACAACAAGAGCGTAACAAAACCGTGCACCTCCGTCTCCGGTCTTTGTCCTGATTTGAAGGTTTTTTGTTGTGCAGTGACAAAGCTGCAGTTGGTTTGTGACTGAAGTTGTTTTTTCCTTTTGTCCGCTCAGCCACAAAGGCCACCGTCCAGCTCACGGAGAAGATGGCGGCAGCCGGTGCCGACGCCGTCCTCGTGGTGACGCCCTGCTTCTACAAGGGCAAGATGGACAGCCGCGCTCTGATCCAGCACTTCACCAAGGTCAGCGGACGGTCCGACACGCCGCCTCACACACATTTGTGCTTGAATACTTGCGAGGACCCTACGTGACGTAATCAAACCTTAATCCTCACACTGACCCTGATCCTGAAGCCTGGAGACGACTCTCTGCGAGCGCATACCTTCACCCAGTATCACAGTCCCTTTAATTCAATCAGGCCAAATCCAAAATCCACTAAAACATATTTACATCTGCTCGACCGGCCACCTAAATATGCCTGTTTGTTTTCATTAAGATCCACGAACCATTTAACCTGACTCTCGCCAGATGAATTTCGTTCCGCCTCGCTCCACTCATCCATCTGGGATCGCTCCATTGGAGATGTGTTTCAGAAGGCTGGGCCTTATCAAAAATCCTTGCATATGATTGGATAAACCACTTGTCTGTCATCTTTATTGGCGTGCTACTTCAACCACTCACATCGAAACCAACCTGTGACGTCGATGAGAGCGACGTTCTTTTAACGAAAAAATATTGGGTAGATTGGACGACACGGATGAAACAGCAGCATCAATGTTGACGCTTGCTTCCTCGATGCGAGCCGGCATTGTTCTCTGAATCAAAACAGTCGCTTCTCCGCTACGTCAAATATTCATTATTTCCATAAGTGAATAAACAAGCTGTTCTCAGAGGAAAAATAAGTTCCCAGAACACTGTTTGAAGCCAGAAAGGTGGCGGGGTCCGCCACATATAAACGTAAAAGTAAAGTAAAACTGTATAAATTGTGTTTCCTTTAAAGTCAAGTTTGTTTCTTCAGTTTATTCAGTCGTGAAAACAAACAGTTTGATTATTTAGTTTGTTTAGACAGGAAAAAAAATGATTAAAAATGTCTTTCCCAAAACTACGGAGTGCTCCTTTAATTTAACTGGTTTGTGGTCTTGAGTTAAACTCTCAGTGGTGTCGTCTCCAATGTTGAGTTCAGACATCAGAGCTGCATCCAACTATTATCTGCCAATACGTCGACGATGACATCCTGTGCACATCTATTAGATGTGTACAGGATGTCATCGTCAACGTATCGGCAGATAATAGTTGATAATAATAATAGAATCGGCAGATTATTGTCACGATAAATCGACTAATCAATCAATGTTGACGCTTGCTTCCTCGATGCGAGCCGCCATTGTTGTCTGAATCAAAACAGTCGCTTCTCCGCTACGTCACATCTATGAAACTCCCGCCCGGCGGTCCTGATTGGCTCGACCATAAAATCTGGTGCTGAAATCCCTCCCAACGGGAGCGATCCCAGATGGATGTGAGTGGAGCTAGGCGGAACGAAATGCATCTGGCGAGAGTCAGGTTACGAACCATTCCCTTAGAAATGAATGAACATGTGGACAAAAGTTAAAGAAGGTAAGAAAAAAGATCCGTCCCAAAAGTTAACGGCGTCTGTTCTGGGCCGAGATCCATCCTCGAAATCTAACCGACCGACAGACAAACTGTTCTCATTGTTCAGAAGTGTCACTACAACTATATTCAGTGAACAAACACTTAAAGGTTCAGGCTCATCCCTCCGTGTCTCCCCTGCAGGTGGCGGACAGCAGCCCGGTGCCGGTGGTTCTGTACAGCGTGCCGGCCAACACGGGCCTGGAGCTGCCGCTGGACGCTGTGACGCAGCTGTCTCAGCATCCAAACATCCTGGGCCTTAAAGACAGCGGAGGAGACGTGAGAAACGACCTCTTTTTATTATTCTGTGTAATCCTGATCAGCCACATTATCAGGTTGTTTTTTCATTCTATCGAGACGAAAACGATCAACAGAACTATTTCGTTTATTGCACCAACGCTACAAGCTTCGCATCAAAATTTGTACATTTGTAATTTCTAAAATATCTACTTGAAAATACCAAAGCAGCGACGTGAAGTGTCGGTATAACGCTGCACTTTCAGTCGAGACAGAGCTGTGAGCCTTTTGTTCATCTCCTGATCTTCGGTGAACTCGCTGCTGTGGAGAAGAGAGAGCAGACTGCTGGAGAAACCTAAAACTAAAGTGTGTGTGTGTGTGTGTGTGTGTGTGTGTGTGTGCAGTTTTATTCCGCAGGGTTGATTCAAGGGTTACGTGTTGGAAAAAAGAAAAAAACAAACAACAACAAAAAAATAGAAAAGCCTCAGTTTGCTCTCGCTGAGCTCTTAATACCTTATTCGTCTGTGTGGGAAGTGTTTGCAAGAAGTTGCAAATGGATTTCTGATTTGGGAAATAACATGTTTGTCCACTCGCTGGGAGACAGCGGCGTGGGCGTAGTTCAGGCGCAGAGCGACCCCGCTCAATTGTAGGCGTGAAGAGGCCAAACACAGAAAACAATGGGTGATGGGTCAATTTGAGGAAGGCAGACAAGTTGCAGGAAAGATTATTCCGAACAAAACACCAATTTCTTCCACAGCAGCCGGCTCTAGTCTTTATCACAAATATCTGACGGTTTGAGCGGGGACGGTGTCGGCTGGAGGTGAATCCTGTTATGTTTTGTCCAAAGACATTTTTAAATGGGTCTCCGGGGACACGACGACACATTTCCAGAAAATAAATTGGTGTTTTATCAGCAGACTCGTAGGCCTGAAGTCTGAAGCCTCTCACCGCCCGACCGTCTCTGATGGATCTGAGATAGCCTGTGGTGGAAAAGCTTCTTCTTCCACTGCCAGTGTTTCTCCATACATGAGATCACTTGGCTGTATGATCGTGTGTCTCCTGCAGCTGGAGGTCTGCCAGTATCTGAGCTACATCATCCCAGCGCCCCGATGTTCAGTTGACATCCTGTGCACATCTGTTAGATGTGCACAGGATGCCATCGTCGACGAATCGGCAGATAATAGTTGATAATAATAATAGAATCGGCAGATTATTGTCCAGATAAATCGACTTATCATTCAGTCTTTAGAAAAAAGAAATTCTATAAAGACATTGCAGTTTCCCAGAGCCCAAAGTGATGTCTTCAGTTGCTTCTTTTTACCAAACAAAAGTCCCAAACCCAAAGACTCTGCTTCAAAGGTCAGAAAAGCAGCAGATCCTCACATTTAAGAGGCTCTCAGCAGCAAACGTTCGACATTGTTTGTTCAAAAGAAATGACTCTCATAGACATGAGAAGTGGAGACGGCTGAAGAAGTGGTTTGTAAAGTTTTCTTTCTCTTCTTTTACAACCAAACAGCACCTGAAAAAAACTGGAAAAGCATTTGAGTGCTCCGGTCTCTAAAAGAAAGGCTTGAAGAGAGGTGCTCGACTGAAAGCTCGTCTCCGGTTTTATTATGTGTCCAGCAGGGAAAAGTACAGTTCGTCCTCTTGAAGCGTAGAAGTATAGAATAAAATGTGAATACTGAAGTTTGAAACGTTGAGTGTCACTCCGGCTGTGAAGACACAACAAGTAGAAATAGATTTGTGTGCGTTGCTCTGTTTCTGTTTCAGGCACACGAGACTTCGCAGCGGTTTCGATTGCTGTGTTTTAATTTCTCTGTAGAGCGGCGAGGAGCTCACGATGGTCAGTCTTGAATAAACCGATAAGACATGCCGAGGGTGAAAACACGGTTTGCTGGCAGATTCAGTCACATCATTGGTTTAAAATCCTGCTTGAAACAGTCGTCCTCCTCAGATCTTCCCTAAAAGTCTCCACCGTGAGCCTCTCGCTTGTTAACAGATCACAAGAATAAGGATATTTCGGCCAACTTTGATGTGCAATTAAAACAAATTGTTTTCCATAAATAGTCCAAGATTCATATACTGCTGAACTAAGTACTTCATAGACTACTTGCATGCATAATATGAAGTACTCTTACTGTGTACTTTTAGAGTAATCCATGGTCAAAATCCTGACCAGATCACAAGAGTTCTATATATCTATGAAGTACTTAGTTCAGTGGTATATTGGACTATTTATGGAAAACAAGTTTTTTTATTGCACATCAAAGTTGGCCGTAATATCCTTATTCTTGTGATCTGGTCAGGCTTTTGACCCAGGTTTACTCTAAAAGTACACAGTAAGAGTACTTCCTATTATGCATGCAAGTAGTCTATGAAGTACTTAGTTCAGCAGTGTATGAATCTTGGACTATTTATGGAAAACAAGTTTTTTTATTGAACATCAAATTTGGGCGAAATATCCTTATTCTTGTTCTCTGTTAAGGATTTTGACAAAGGATTACTCTAAAAGTACACAGTAAAAGTACTTCATATTATGCATGCAAGTAGTCTATGAAGTACTTAGCTCAGCAGTGTATGAATCTTGGACTATTTATGGAAAACAAGTTTTTTATTGCACATCAAAGTTGGCAGAAATATCCTTCTTATTGTGATCTGGTCAGGATTTTGACAAAGTATTACTCGAAAAGTACACAGTAAGAGTACTTCATATCGTGCAGGCCTACCGTGCAGCGTCAGATCTTCACGTCTCACAGTTAAGATATTTGCTGCTTTTTAACAGTCGTCCCTCGGGGATCGTTAAAGTTTCATCTCATCTCACCTCATCGCCTCTAATTTGATTCCTTCTGCCCACGCTGCCTTTACACACTCACACACACACACACATCAGGGGTTTTTAATTTAAGTCTGTGCAAATCCAGCCTCGCCGCCTCGACACACACCGACTGAATCCAACCCGTCTGTTCAATCCAAACAATTAAGCGTCTCTTAAGTGAAATACTTCCAACGCCTACTGTTCCTTCAGTCGCCTCCCCTCGGAGGAGAGCCAGCATCATTTATCGTTACGCTTTAACAGCTCACACCTGGAAAAATAGTCACACTCAACACTTAAATATGACACGGTAACGCGCCGCGTTTTTGTCAGTCGTCAAAAAGAAACTTAAGATGACAACCTAAATGGAGTCGGAGGCCTCGGCTTCACACTCTCAGCCAGTTCTGTCACAATAACAGCGACTCAGTCTCGTTTCTCATCCTCGCCTTTTGTATTTAATATCAATTAACAGCCGAGAGTTTTAAAATTCACAGCAGCGCCACGTTTCACTTTATTCAACATGTAAATATCAGACAGAAAGTGTTAAACGTGTGCATGGAGCTCCTGAGAAGCAGAACTGTTGGTTTAGATATATGAAGATAATTTTAATATTTACACTCAGTGAACAGGGATTTTCAGTTTGTTGCATCGAGGCAACACTGTGCACAAACTTTAGGCCACAACATGCTCAATACTGGAGCTGTAATCTGGTGTCAAACGTCAGTGATAGGCTCGTCCCGTCGCCAGTTGGTTTGTTGGAGCCGATATTTTTTACATTTTATTTTCCGCCTCCTCTTAATTCAAATTCTGTGGTTTTCTGACTGTGATCAGAAAAGAGTCGAGGAGGAGCAGAGCTGACCTAACCTGACTCTCGCCAGATGAATTTCATCCATCTGGGATCGCTCCATTGGAGATGTGTTTCAGAAGGCTGGGCCTCATCAGAAATCCTTGCATATGATTGGATAAACCACTTGTCTGTCATGTTTATTGACGTGCTACTTGACTGACTAGTGCAAAAAAGGACGACCTGGCGAGCGGAGGATCCGTGCCGCTCTCGCTGAAGCGTTGGGAATAAATTGAACCTACACAGGATGTTCAGAAACTGTTAGAAATGTGTGACGTGCAGCATTTTGTATGCTTATCTTTCAGGCACAAATCCACTTCATCCCAGGCGTTTGATGAGATGTCGCGGTCCGGACCGTCCGTAAAGCCTCGTTCGCTACAACTGAATTGCTACCTTTACGACTGAAATCAGACTTTTCTCAGTGTTTTCTGCAAATCGTCTCCCCGAGGCAACAGAAGGAAAACACCTGAATGGTTTGTGATCACGACCCCGTCTTCAGTAGAGGGTTAGGTTTCCCTTCCCTCTCAAGTTTCACGCTAATGACGCTAATGAGACTTAAAAAAATAAAAGCTAATGAGTGTTTTTCCGTCACCGAAACTCTCGCTGCGATGTTGTTTTCCCACTGGAGGGGGGGTTGTATCAAAAATAGCCAGAGTGCTGAAGCTTTCAGGAGAGCAGCAGGAGCTCCTATAACCCTGATTGATTGACTGATCAATTACAGTCCTGCGTGTTTGAAATGACTGATATGTGGAGACTGATTGACACCCTGCAGTTTAAAAATAGAGCCTCTCCTGTATCGGCGATGCAGAGTGAAACCGGAGGCTGCAGGTTTTCCCTGCGGAGCTTTCAGCGTCTCCCTTTGTGCATTTTCAGGTTTATTTGGATTCTGCGCTTCATATCCGGATTGACGGAGAAGAATTAAAAGAGGCAAAACAAAATAAAAGCGCTCATCAATTATTCATGAGCCTTTCCCTTCCTCCTCCTCCTCCACTTTTGAAGTCGATATTTTTTTTTGTCACTTGGGATTCGTCTGTTCTCTTCTTCTTCTTCTTCTTCCTCTGGTTGGGATCTCGCTCGATCCCCCTCCTCCCAAAACCCTCCGCTATGTGAAGAGTCAGTGCTCGTCTCAATTTGAGCGATTTGTTTACCTTGTGAGATGTTGGCTTTGTCGTCGTCTCTTGTGACGGCCTCTCTCGGGATTAAAAAAAAGAGAAAAACCCGACAGCAGATATTAGTCCTGACAGCGGGGAGGAGTGACGACAATGAAACACTCCTGATTCTTTACCTTCTTCTCTCTGTGTGTGTGTCTCCTTTATCCCTTCCTCAGATCACGCGGATCGGCCTGATTGTTCACAAAACCAAAACGCAGGATTTCCAGGTGTTGGCGGGCTCCGCTGGGTTTCTCATGGCTGCCTATTGTGTCGGTAAGAAGCTCTTGAACAGGACCAGCAGCTTTCTTTCTGTCTTTCTTTCTGTCGTCAGTGTTTTATTTTATTCTTTTTCGGGTCCTTGCTGCAGAATCACAAGAGTAAAGAAGCGTGCACATGCATTTTGCATTCTGGGCTCACTTCCTGTCGTGGTTTCAGATGAACGGAGCAGATCGTCCTGATCAGTGAGTCGCTCGCGTCCCAAACACGTCCTAATTTAAATCTAAATGAAATCTAATTGGATTGAGCTGCAGCCTCCCAAGAAGCTTTTACGGTTTAATCTCGTTCAGCCTCTAAAATTCAATTAGCAAAAAGTGTGAAAAATTACGCGAGATATTTAAATCTTTGACGAAATCGCAATTAGTCGACTTTAATTAATCTGCCGAAGTTATGTTATCAGGCTGAAAGTTTTAAAAAAATGCTCCCAGGAGATGCAAAATAGGTTAATCAAGAGTTGGAAGATCTGTTGGATCTGGATCACTGAGTTCAGACGTACTCCTACCAGAACCCCGAACCACCGTAGAAGGTCCAACGAGAGAACCGATCTTTGGAGAAACCGTCACACCTTTAGATCCGCCTGAATCGTCTCTCTGAGGAGAGATCGGTCCTCAGCGTTTGAGAGAAGACATGAACGCCAAACATCAAACTACAGTTAACCTACAGTACATCGTATACGGTAGATTTCCCTTTAGCATCGCTTCTTGTAGATAAAAAGCGAGAAAGTCCAAGTCAGGAAGTGGTCGAGGTCACTGTGGCGGTTGGATGGGTTATTGATAAGACGTAGCGTATCTCATTTATGACCGAGAGTCGAAGGTGGATTGTTTTTAATTTACGTCACATAAATATCTAACCTGACTCTCGCCAGATGAATTTGGCTCCGCCTCGCTCCACTCATCCATCTGGGATCGCTCCATTGGAGATGTGTTTCAGAAGGCTGGGCCTTATCAGAAATCCTTGCATATGATTGGATGAACCACTTGTCTGTCATCTTTATTGACGTGCTGCTTCAACCACTCACATCGAAACCAACCTGTGACGTCGATGAGAGCGACGTTCTTTTAACGGAAAAATATTGGGTAGACTGGACGACACGGATGAAACAGCAGCATCAGTGTTGACGCTCGCTTCCTCGATGCGAGCCGCCATTGTTGTCTGAATCAAAACAGTCGCTTCTCCGCTACGTCAAATATTTATTATTTCCATAAGTGAATAAACAAGCTGAGGAAAAATAAGTTCCCAGAACACTGTTTGAAGCCGGAAAGGTGGCGGGGTCCGCCACATATAAACGTAAAAGTAAAGTAAAACTATATAAATTGTGTTTCCTTTAAAGTCAAGTTTGTTTCTTCAGTTTATTCAGTCGTGAAAACAAACAGTTTGATTATTTCGTTTGTTTAGACAGGAAACAAAATGATTAAAAATGTCTTTCCCAAAACTACGGAGTGCTCCTTTAATTTAACCGGTTTGTGGTCTTGAGTTAAACTCTCAGTGGTGTCGTCTCCAATGTTGAGTTCAGACATCAGAGCTGCATCCAACTATTATCTGCCGATCTAAAAGATGTGCACAGGATGTCATCGTCGACGTATCGGAAGATAATAGTTGATAATAATAATAGAATCGGCAGATTATTGTCACGATAAATCGACTAATCAATCAATGTTGACGCTTGCTTCCTCGATGCGAGCCGCCATTGTTGTCTGAATCAAAACAGTCGCTTCTCCGCTACGTCACATCTATGAAACTCCCGCCCGGCGGTCCTGATTGGCTCGACCATAAAATCTGGTGCCGAAATCCCTCCCAACGGGAGCGATCCCAGATGGATGTGAGTGGAGCTAGGCGGAACGAAATGCATCTGGCGAGAGTCAGGTTAGGAAATAAGTTTAACGCCGCGAGTTATGTTACGTACGTGACCTCGTGGTAACACAAAGAACGATCTCCCGACGTAACCAAACTGCCACATTGCACAATAACATGCTTTATTTTGAAAGTCTGACCGCGAATGTTTGACCGCGGAGCCCTTCACGTCCAGAACTTGACAGGAGAGGTGGAGGTGGAGCCCGACAGAGAAGAAGAAGTTCTGGTCCTGCGGGGACTCGTGTGATCTTTCATGTGAAGTTGCAGTAAATCAGAAAGGCTCAGCAACTTTTCTCCGTGATGAGGCGACGTCTGCTGCCTCCTCGGCATGTCGGCCACGTACGGCGCGCTGTAAGCCCGGATTAGATAACACGTTGGGGGATAGGCATCAATACGATGCTGAGGAACCTAATGAGTCATGTTCTGACACACACACACACACACACACACACACACACACACACACACACAGCTCTCTGATCTTTGCTCCCTGACATATTCTCATCTCCATAACTGAAATATGGGAGTAATTGGCTGTGTGTGTGTGTGTGTGTGTGTGTGTGTGTGTGTGTGACTGACACAGCTAATGCACAGCAATGTATCGCCACTGAGTGATTGATATGATAATATGTCCACGCTGCGAGCGCATGTTCAGGTTTTGATGTCCGGGTTCGTGCTCCTGACGTCCCCCTCCTCCTCCTCCTCCTCCTCCTCCTCTTCCTCCTCCTCCTCCTCCTCCTCCTCCTCCACAGCGATGCTGGAAGAGGCGGGGCATCTACCTGTCAGTCAAAACCTCGTACAGCCTCACAGCGCAGAGCTTTGATTGGAAAAGTTACGCTCGGTGACTCTCTCCTCTCTGTGGATTTCCCTAATCGGCACCATTTAAACGTTTCAAAGACGTTTCTTTAACGCGTCGACACGTCGACCGAGGAAGAGCTGCGTGTTGTTGTTAGAAAACGAGGCTGTGGACATTTACAGACGTGCTTGTGGTTATTTTCCGGACATTTCTGTCTGAGATCGCTGCGACAGAAGCAGCTGTTTGAAGCCTGAACATGACCAGAGCGTGAACACGGCAAGACAGAAAGACATGTAACTTAAATAAACGTTACTTTTATTGAAACGAAACTGATCTGATGAAGCCGACATTCTTATTCTGACGATTGGGTCGGTGTTGCAGTGGCAGTATATTATCTGAAGGCCTCGATTGAAGGAATAGTTTGATGATGAAGTCATGCAGAGAGGACTGACTCTGTGTGCCTGATATCTGCCACCAATCTTAGTTTTTTAATGCATCCTGCAGCTCGTAGCTCCAGACAGGTTTCTGCACCTCTGTGAACTCATTAAAGGTTGTATCAGCGATTCTGGGCCGAAACATAAATGATCACATTCATCTGCTTTTTCCTCACGATCCGCTCGCTGCCCACCACATAAGCAGGCCGTCAAAAAAACACGTCTCTGTAGGCAGCCTAGGCTCCGAGATCGCACACAAAAGCAAAATAAACAGTGTTCCAACCAACCAATGGGTGTTGTGGTGTTTCACGCACGCGAAGTGGTCGCCAAAGGAGGTCAGCTGACGGTGTTATCAGAAGCTAGAATGGCGGAATCAATACCCAAGAAGAGAAAGAGTGAGAGAATACCAGCGTGTATTTTCCAAGACCAGAATAAGTATCGGGAAGGCCATGGAAAGATGGAAGGAAGTAAAGGAACTAAAAGGATTTAAATCGGATGCCGAGCTCGCGCTGTTTCTTCTGGACATGTGAGTAGCAGCCAACTACTTCTGTTGCTTGTTGACTTGTTTGGATGTGAAATGTGACCGAAGCTCGTCTAAACTTGGATCGGTCTAGCAATCGTAGATGAAGTAATGCTGAACAGAGTGAATATCAGATTTAGAAATGTGAGTTGCGTTTGTTAGCTAGTAGCGTTCATGATCATTTTCCAAACACGGGAGGGAGGGAGGGGCGAGCTGGCTCTGTTTGTTTGGGATCTCGCAACGGAAGTGAGGGCAACCAGGATCGCTGATACAACCTTTAAACAAACAGGTACAACATGTTAATTAATGAGACGTTGGTAGATGTATTTTTTAACCTTGGACAGGCGCCACACGTTAGTCAGTGATCATCAATCCAATGGCATCGCTGCAAAGTGAAAACATCGATTCATATCGCCGCGTCGTTGAGATACGTCTTTATTTTTGAATTCCCACATCACTGTTTCCGTTGATGAGCAGCTCCTTTCTCATCAGTGCTTTGTTTTTAATAAAATGAACCGATTAATTTTTTATTCATAAAATAATATTGGAGTTCAGTAATAAAGCTGTCCAATAATATCACGATTGTTTTAAACGGGCGTGTGACATCGTCTCGTATCGATCTGTATCGTATGGAATCGTTTCCTCGGTGACTGGAGAGGATGTGAGTCACTGAAGTGTTCTGGACCGGTTCTGGCTCCGTGTGAAGCAGCTGATACTAAACTCCTTCCTTCACCAGAGGCCTGTTTCAGTCGGTTGTGGCCTCGAGGCCTCGCCTCCCTGCTCGTCCACTTTCTCGTACATTTTAAATCAAATAGCATCGTTTTTCTTCTTTTCACTGGCAGCAGGTGAGGAGGCGGGGCCGCTCGCCTGTCAGTCGGCCGCGCCGTCAGATAAGCTGCTGTCAGAAACATACATCAGGCAGAATATCCTCCCATCAGCAGCCGCCGGCTCGTCTATCCACAACAACAACAACTCCAAGGCCACGGACGGAGGCCGGCTCGCTGCCTCCTCTCTCCTCCACCAGACACACAATGAGATGTCACACCGAGAGGCCGAGGTATCTCGTTGTCTGGGAGGAAAAAAAAGATGTCGTAAGAAAGTGATGCTGCCGACTGATCTGTCAGGAGGGAAGATAACAGGATGGACCCTGAAAAGCGATGTGAATCATTCATGTCTGTGTTGACAGCCACAGTGTAAAACCAGGAGAGCGATGGACGGATTTCTATAAGAGGAGGCAGAGAACAAACCTCAAACGCTGAACTCCCTCCACATGTGGTCACGTGGGGGGTTTCACGACCTCTCTGCTGCTCGTGGAGGAAATTCTGCGACCTCTCGGGCAGCTGAAGTGCCTCTCTCTTGCATGCTAATGCTACGGTGCACGAATGATTGGTAGGTGGGACGTTTAATATTCCAAACATACTAAGTGCTGCGTTGAGTGATTGCACACAGGGAAATGATCAGACGTGTGATTTCTCAAACCGCCTCCTGCAGCTCAGCGTCTGCAGCGTGGAACCACGTTCATTAACAACCGATCGAGAGGAAAAGGAAACCAAAAGAGTTTCAACGAGTCCAAGCTCAGTCCTGTGGATCAACCTCTCCTCACAAATGTCCACCACGAACACATTGTGGTTGAATTTATGTTGTTGCTGAGATTTCTACGTTCCTGTTAAAGCAACAGTTCACCCAGAAAGGGTTATCGAGTCGTCATCTCCTCTCTGCATGCTGGTGGAAAGTCGGGGGAAGTTTTGTAGTCCACAAAACAGTGATGCAGTAACAACAAGTCTCTGGAAAAAAGACAACCAAAGAAGTGACATGATCCAAGTCTCTGCCAGCCCCGAGATCCTAAATCTAAAAAAATCTTTTATTTTTTAGCCTTGCTAGCTGCTCGACTCTCAACAGCTGTCGGATGTGTTGGATTCATACATTCATGGTTCCCAGAGGAACGATCCCAATGACTTTTGTGTTCCCCTGATCTTTCTTTGATCGACACAGGAGTCCCGCTTACAGAATATTTCAACGGCTTTAAAGGGATATTCCGGTGTAAGTTTAATCCATGGTCTAACACACCGTGACACCGAGTAAGACTCCCCCTCGAGAGGTCAAGTTAGCTGACCGCTAGCTTAGCTAGTTTTAGCAACCTCAGAAAAGACTGCACGATAACAATACACTGCAGCTTATGTCTCCAACTAGAAACCGCCATCAAAAAGCCACAATTAATGGTGAGAACAGCAGCAAACTTCAGCAACAGTACATGTACAGTCCCAGCACACAGTACGAAGCATCAAACATCTGCTAGCTTTGCCGGATTTGTATTAAAAACACAGCTCAACTCACCCTCTCCTCCAGCAGCCTGCCTGTGTGGGGAAGCCCTGACGAGTCGATTACCGAGTGCAGTAGATTTCTGCAGCTCAAGGATGAAAATATCTGATTATTACTCCATGGTACTTCTCAGTTCTTTCTCTCTGTCAGCTGACTTGATAATAAGAACTGAGCGTTCCATGGAGTAATAATTCAGACATTTTCATCCTTGAGCTGCAGAAATCTACTGCACTCGGTAATCGACTCGTCAGGGCTTCCCCACACAGGCAGGCTGCTGGAGGAGAGGAGTTGGTTCGTCAGCAGGATTACACAAAAAACTACGGAACGGATTCACACAAAATCTGGATGGAGGATGTGTCTCTCTCGTCATTAACTTTTGGTGCAGATCCAGTTTCCTTTTTTTATTGAGACTTATTCTATGATGAGAAACGGATGAGGAGTTTGAGAAGGTCAAGAACATTTCTCCGTATATAACAGTTGGTCATCGTGTAAGAAAAACTCGGAAGGAAGAGAAAAAGGAAAAGTCAGTCTTTCATATTGATTCTGTCTCTGATCCGGCTGTCCAGGTGCTGTTGGCGGAGTGTGTGCGCTGGCGAACGTGTTGGGTCGCGAGCTGTGCGAGTTGGAGCGTCTGTGTGCGTCCGGGCGCTGGGAGGAAGCCAGAGTCCTGCAGCAGCGCCTCATCGAGCCCAACGCCGCCGTGAGTACCATCTGCTGCACGCCGGGCGCTTCTTATCCCGCAAATAGCGACAGACTGGAGGTTCGGTCACATTTCCTGGGTCTGATCCGGAGCCACAGATGATCTCACTGGTTGTGATTAAAGCACAGTAGAAGAAGGGCTGAAAACTGTGATTTTGTAGACCTGCAGGTTCCTTTTCCATCAATTCTATCAGGGACAGTTCACCTCAACATCGGAAGCACATCTCTTTCCTCTGATCCGATTCTTTTGGTGTGAGTTGCTGCAGTTTGGACGTAGAGATGTTTCTGCAGAAATCATGAGCTGGTGTCTCAGGATAATCCACAGACCTTGTTGTGAGCAGTTTCATGTGGGAACTATTTTCTTTCCGTATCACCGCGCAGTGCATCTACTCATGAGCCGTTTTTATTCTGGGCAGTAAGCCACCAATCTGCCGTCCTTTTGGCGGCTCGCTCCGCGGATTTAGACAGAAGGCGGCAAATTGGTGGTCTGTTTTGTTCCACCAGTTTTGCCCCTCGGAGGGTAACGTTACACTTATTTGCGCCTCCATTGCTGTGTAAATCCGAGGCGGCAATGTGGTGGCAGATGCTGAGATGGGCGGAGGTGTGGATGACGTGCACTGCTGCGCACCCACAGCCGGGAGTTTTAAAACCAGGAAACAGCTGATCACAGCAGTCAGTTCGTCACTTCATACACGAAGATGAGCAGCTGGAAAGCCGCTGAGATCCGGGAGATGCTAGCGTCTCCTCGCTCTCTGTAGCTGTCTTGGTTGTCCGCTTGTTGTTGTAGCGGCGAGCTAATAGCGGTCGCTACTTTCAAATTAAAAGCCCCCCGCTAAGAACCCAGTTCTAAACTCTGATGGGGTGCAATGTAAAGCTCTTATTTTGAAGAAAAACTGCAAAAAACTGTCCCATAAGGAATGAATGGGACGGGGTCAAAAAAGTCGCAAAATCATCGCGGTTTTTCAAACATCTCCTGCTCTGGCAGACTTTGACCTAGAGACACCATTCAAACTTTAAAATGTAGGCACAAGTCTTATCTATTTGAGTTGTATTTGAACTTTCTTTCTACGATGTTTAGTTTTTGAACGGTGACCCTTAATTGATCGTGAGTGATTTCGAAAATGTGTGTGTATTGCGGAATGTTCGCGCAGCACCAACTGGCAGAGTGGGGGAGCCTGAAAAAACTCTCCGAAAATGTTTCTTTAGATGACGATCCTAGCCACAGATTTCACACTACAATAGTGATATTTTCCAAGAACGTAGCCACACTTGTCTTCTGTCTGGCAACGTGTCCACTTTATCGGGAGGATGTACGGTTTTTGAATTATCTGCGTCTAACCGACACAAACTCCAGCAACTGCCCCATAAGCCCCAATGTTAAACGGGAAGAGGATTCTGGGAGAAAAGCAGAAACTGCCCTGCTTCTCTTCACGCCCAACTTCCTGCTTCACGTCACGTCACATGTTGACGCCTGACCAGAGGAGGAAAAGTGGAGGCTGTTTGGAAAAGGAGGAATATTACACCTCCCTTTTAGAGAGACAAGAGGGATGAGAGGCCAGCATCCGCCGAGTAGGACGCCATTAATGTTTACACCCCGCGCCTTCACGAGCCTGTTGGGACACGAGTAGATGCAAAACGTTCTTCCGCACAGTGATACGGGAAGAAAATAGTTCCTACATTAAAGCTGCTCTGTGGATTATCTCGAGTTAGCAGCTCGTGATTTCTGATTTTTTTAACTCACAGCAAAACACAACACACACATTTTGTAAATCAGGCATTTAAAATATGATCCACAAAAAAAACAACCTGGTAAAACGAATTAACTGTCCAACACTTTCGATAATGGTGTTGGATCGCTGATAATTGGGCTGCGACTGACCGTAAATAGTGATCGATTATGTCAAAGAATTAGTGTTTTGTTCAGAATGATTTGAACAGTACGAACTACACACAAAATAAATAGGTGAAAGTCTTAAAGATACGTAAAATGTCTGAAACGAGACCTTTGTTCAAACAAGACGAATCCATAATTTTACTCGGTTTCAGAGTGAGGAAGGAACTGAACATGACGACACGAGTCACGTAGGATAGATGTTCACCTGCAGCTCCCATGATCCCACGCTGCTTACGTCTTTTAGTTTAGTTTAGTTACTGTCCTTTTAGAATTGCAAAACAATTTAAGCAGTTTTTTAAAAGGTGAGGAGAAACTTCAGCTCGGCTCTTTTGCAGAGAAATTTGAACTTTTCCAGATCCTGTAGACTTCAGAGACGGGGAACGGGCAGATACGAGCGCACTCGAAGGTAAGAGATGTGTGCAGCAGCCGCCGGATGAGACGAGGAGCAGCGGCACTCAGCAGCAGCGCCGAGTTAAATGTCAGAGTTGTGTGCTGTTCGTTCTCGGAGCCGAGGAAACAGAAACAGCGCTGAATAATTAGCTTCAGGCTACAAATGTGTCTGTTAAGGTGTGTTAAATGTCACCGACCGAATAGCATCCGTCTACCACGCAAACACCTCCGCACGCTGCGTCACGGAAAGCTCCGGCGCCGCTCTGACATCAGGTGACACACCGACGAGGCTCGGCGGCCGAACATCGATCACAGATTGTAAAGCGTCGTCATCGATGAAGCTCTGAGTCCTCTCTGCCGTTTGTTGTGTGTGCATGCGGACGCTGATTGGTGGTCTGTGTTGCTAGGTGACCAGGAAGTTGGGAGTTCCCGCCCTCAAGCAGGCGATGGAGTGGTTCGGTTTCCACGGCGGCGCCTGTCGATCGCCTCTGCAGCCGCTGACGGAGGCGGAGACGCAGCAGCTGAGGCGGGACTTCACCTCCAACGGCTGGCTGTGAGCTGACCCGGGCCGGAGAGAGATGTGTGTGTGTGTGTGTGTGTGTGTGTGTGTGTGTGTGTGTGTGTGAACATCTCCTCAAAACACACCAAGAACAAAATCCAGTTCAGATTAGAAGACACAGTTTCTATCAGTCCACTTCATGATGATGAGAGCAGAGATTTGGTTTTGAAATCACGCGTCAGAAAGTTAAACAACATAAACACAACTCGACGGTCGTCATCCGTTTCATCTCCTTGGAAACGTTTTCCACAGACTGGCTGATGAATCAATCATCGTGTCCGTTTAGGTCGGATCAGACGGGCTGCTGGTTGCCAGTTAGTCGACTGATGCATATAAAAAAATCACCTCCCTGCAGTCGGCTCCTGATTGTTTTAAATAAAGTTCTTCTGTTTCCTTCACACGAAAACAAATTACTGTCACTTTTCTTCTTTCTCTGCTGCAAATTGGAGAAATGTAATACAGGAAATGTTGTTGATGTACTTGTTTCAAAAATAAAATTCAATTTTGCTTGAATAGAATAACGTTCAACTTTGAAGTTTGTGTTTTAAGTTACAGCTGAACATTAAAAACTTTCCCCCCTTCTCCTGTTTCCCTCTTCTAACATTGTGTGTTACTTCAAAAACATCTCAGTTTGATCTAAAAACTTGATCTCTGTGCTGTGAGAAGGCAGATTAAAACACCCAGTTGTATTAATGAGTGGGCAGATTTAGTTTCTTGCTGATCCAGTTGAAAGAATGTCGGTTGAGGAAACACACATCAACATGATTTCTACCACTCTCCATCTTCACCTTCATTCACTCCTCCATCAGCGGGTTCTTCTTCTCTTGCAGTGAAGAGTTTCCACAGTTGTCCCAGTGACCAGGCAGAACAAAGCCTCCTCTTGTTTTAGTGTGCGTCGTAATTTGACGTTTTGTTTTTTCCAGGTAAACTGGCAGACTGAAGAGCAGAGTGAAAGTGAAGCTTGTAGGGAACCGTCTCTATGCAGATGATGTCATCTTCATCACATCAGTATTTTACTTCAATGCCAACCGGCACGTCATTCTTCACTGTCTGACATCAGAGGTGGAAAGTCACAAAGTAAAAATACTTTGTTCCTGTACTTAAAGGGATATTCCGGTGTAAATTTAATCCATGGTCTAACACAGCTTGACACCGCGTAAGACTCCCCCTCGAGAGGTCAAGTTAGCTGACCGCTAGCTTAGCTAGTTTTAGCAACCTCAGAAAAGACCGCAAGAAAACAATACACTGCAGCTTTCTTACTTCCGTTCTTTTCCCTGTCAGCTCTCGATAATAAGAACTGAGCGTTCCATGGAGTAATAATCAGACATTTTCATCCTTGAGCTGCAGAAATCTACTGCACTCGGTAATCGACTCGTCAGGGCTTCCCCACACAGGCAGGCTGCTGGAGGAGAGGGTGAGTTGAGCTGTGTTTTTAATACAAATCCAGCAAAGCTAGCAGATGTTTGATGCTTCGTACTGTGTGCTGGGACTGTACATGTGCTGTTGCTGAAGTTTGCTGCTGTTCTCACCATTAATTGTGGCTTTTTGATGGCGGTTTCTAGTTGGAGACATAAGCTGCAGTGTATTGTTATCGTGCGGTCTTTTCTGAGGTTGCTAAAACTAGCTAAGCTAGCGGTCAGCTAACTTGACCTCTCGAGGGGGAGTCTTACTCGGTGTCACCGTGTGTTAGACCATGGATTAAATTTACACCGGAATATCCCTTTATTATATTTTTCAGCACTTTTGGCCGTTCCGATTCAAACGAGTTGCACTAATTTGCTTTTCCATCGAGTTGAGCCGAGCCGCTGTGACGTCTCGCGACTGCAGCTAGCCCGTAACAAGCATCCTTTCCTGTAATGCTGCTTCATAATTAAAGCTTTTAAACGACGGCGGGCTTTTATTGTGAAGTAGTTAGAGTAAATGAAACGTGTTTGTAACTGAATTAGCGGAGCCACTTTGTTAGCTGTGATTCTTCGGTAGCACTGCAGAGATCGAGACGAGAGCATCGTTAGTTTAAGGGCCGACAGGTGTGATGGGATCTGAGCACAGATATCTGAACTTTCTCCTCCTCACATTCAAAACAGGCTCGTTACTTCAGTTTGATGCGTTTGAGGAAAATGATGGATTACTTTTCTTTCGTACGTTTTTTCATTTTAGCCACGATGACGATTTGTCTTTGTGTTTTTGGCCGTATGAAATGGACAACATGCAAACTTCTTTATTTTGGTATTATTTCACACTGAAAACATTACAGAGCTCAGCTTTTGCAACCACCTTGAGATCGACAGGTGCGTAGGAGAAGACCGAGGGCCGAAGGAAAAACCTCCCACACACTGTCCACTTCACTTGCAATTAAGTTTGATGACAACAGCGTTTCAGACCTTTATCAGGTCAGACAGTAATTTCTTCCAACACTGAATATATTACTTATTATAGTTGTGAAGAAAAGCAGGAAATGAAATGGTTATTAGTCGCAGCCTCGTGAAGCTCCGCCCACTCTGGACCTACGCGGCCGATCCAATCAGCACGGCGCCGATCTGGTCGTCAGGAAAAAGGTCGGAGGGTAATTAAGTCTAAAATACAGACGTGAATATTGTTTCCACGAGTACATTTAGGCTCGGCCGCAGGTCGGTCAGAGTCCAGAGCTGCAGGTCGTAGCGACGCTCGGCTGTGAACAAAGTTAAAAGCCGTAATTACGGCGGTAATTGAAGTCAAGTGTGGCAGGTAGCCATGGCGATGAAAGCCTCCAGCTTCCTCACAGAGGCAGTTTTGTCTTTGCTTTGATCCGAGCATTACTCCAATTAGCACCTTTTAAGAAGGAGATTTTTTTTTTTTTTTTGTGCAGATGCTTTGTGGATCAGACGGAGAGGATGTGTTGTGAGCAGGAGGCTCCTGAGGGGGAAGCTCTCGATACGGTGAAGTCATCAGATTTCAGTGAGTCGATGCTCAGCTCTGTGTTTTTAAAGACAATTTTAGCCTGAAAAAAAAAAAACAACGGATTTTTGCTGATTTTAAAAGTTACGGAAGTGTTTTAGAGCCAGGGATGAAGGAAAGAAATTAGAGGAGCAAGGTTGTTTTTTTTCATTGAGCACAAGTCGAAGTGTCGTGAATAAAGTCAAAGTGGTCCCTCAGATCCCTCAGAGCTCGGGCATCCGGTCTCTGACGCTACTACGTTCTTTCAATTTAGGCTGGCTTTACACGACAACGCTCCCGGGTGAAACCGACAAAATATTTTATCAGATGTGCCTTTTGTTTAGACGGCGACAGCGTTTTTGGGGCTTAAAAACGCAAAAAAATGAACCCACCCTCCAGAGTGGAAATCTTAAAGACGCTCCACCGTCGCGTTCCCGTCTAAAGGGCTGAAAACGCAAAAGTGTGCTCTGAGCTGCTCACGCTGGCTATATCCTCGCATACGCGTCGACGTCATATCCACGTGCAGTACAGCCAAACAATAACAAACATGTCGGACTCCTGACAGGACTCTCTCTTGTGCCTTTGTGGATTTGTGATCCAACGTCGTTTGCAACAATAGCTCGACCTCCTCGTCTGTCCAGACAAAGTTGTCTGTCTTACCTCGCTTCTTCGCCATGTTTTGGTTTTTGACGGTGGGCTATTTCGCGCTACTACGGAGAGAAGTAGAAGGAAGTTTCAACGCATGCGCGCGCTCTTGGTGTTGTTGTATGGCAGTGCTTCACAGTACCACCTAGCCACCTGGCATGCACACTACATCAAATTTCACACACTTTTGCGTCACCGTGTGCATGCAGATTTCCACCCAAAGACGCTCGTCTAAACGCGAAATAAAAAGTGGGAACGCAACGCCACTTTTGCGGATTGTGTTCAGATCGTTGTCGTGTAAAGCCAGCCTTAATCTGGCCACCTCCTCCAAGCTTTTGTGGTTTTTCCTTCTGAACAGACAAAGCTTTCGGCACAATCTCTTGTCTCAAAGTCCTCATACTGACAACTACACTTCAGTTTCACCAGTTCATCTACTCGAGGCGTTTTGTTGAGGCGGTCATGTTCACTGTTTGCTGTCGTCTCAACAGGTCGACTTTAATCTTGAAATGTCGACTTTCTTCTCGACATTTAGACTTTTTTCCTCCTGAAATTTAAACCAATGATTAATAAACTTTCAAAACCAGTGTTTGAGGCTCTCTACTCATCCTGGTGAATCCTGTGGATGATTCACAGGACACCTGCTGCGATTAGTTTTCTTTTTCAGTTTCAGTTTTGATGTAAATCTGAGAATGTTTGGTGTTTTCACATCTCAGAACCGTATTTGCGTAATAAAATAACATGAACTACACGTCACATCAACTTCACCTTGTTTGCTTCCCTGCACAAATGTTTTCTTTTGTAAAATTTCCATGATGATATTCGACTTTGAAGTAATTTTTTTGTTAAATGTTGTTACGTGTGGCCAGGTAGTGGAGGTGTTACACACCTGGGAGTGTGTTTTCCTTTTTTTTGTGGCGGCTGCTGTCCTCCCTCCTTGTTCCTTCCTCCACAGGTGGAGGTCAATCTGGCAATCAGGGAGGAGTTAAAGGAGGAGGAGGGAGGCCGGCTCTCTCACTCTGTCTGGGGCAGCAGCAGGGGAAGGTTTGCTTTTTCTTTTGGAGCTGAGCTAACAACTCTTCTCTTTCTCCTCACTCCACCTGTGATGGTGGAGCCGCCTGTTTTGGTTTGTAATTTTAGTTTGAGATGGAGGCCGTCGGTAGTCCTGTTTGCTGTTTTTAGGTTAAACCTGTTTTTCTCCTTCTAGTTAGAGGGGAAGTGCGACGGCCCTGTGTTTCCCCTCTTTTGTTTCTTTTGGTTCGGGTTCTCCATCTCCTTTTGGTTTACGACTTTGTCAGTTGAACTTTTTCCTTTTTCCTTTTATCAATAAAGAAACCTTTTTTGCAAAACTTAAACCCTTGTGTGGCCTCATTGAGCAAGTATTACCGTAATTTAACTTCATGAGGCCGTAAACAAATGTGAACGGAAATAATCAGACATTATAACGACGAGCTGACTTGTTATCAGCTTTTCTCCGTTTAATTTTAAAAAAAAACCCAATTTTCCTGTATTTTCTTTCTCATGGTTTCACAGATGAAAAAAAATTTAAAAAGATCTTGAAAAAAAAAAAATCCCGAAAAATTTGTCCCTAGTTGCACATTTTTACCACTTGGTTTCACACATGACAATAAAATAAAATAAAATAAATAAATAAATACATTCTACTGGAATCAATTTCTTTCATTTTGTTTCATATATGACAAAAAAAAAATGGCTTCACATGATGGAAAGAAAATTCTCCTGTTTTTTATTTTTTTTTATTTTCATGTGAACTTGGAAAGATTAATTATCCCGTCAATGTTCTCGAGTCTCACAGGAGAGAAAACAATTTGGATTCGCCTTTGAAAAAGGATCATCGGAAAAAAATTTTAATTCTGCACTTTGCTGTCATCGGCTGCTAAAAGGTAAAGAGATGAAACCTAAACAACAGCTGAGGGAAATATATTCTGTGCATCTGAAAAAAAACTCTGGTGGAAAATAAATTCATGTGTTTTGACAGATGGAAAAAAAGGAACGTAGACGGAATAATCCTGGTGTCCGAACATCGTTTTCTCTCCTGTGTTTATGACTTGACAACTGGTAGGAAAATATGTTTTGCCAACATCGTCTTTCTGAGGACCTTCATCTTTTTCCGTCTGGAAAACATGCAAATATAAAAAAAAGAATCAGGATTTATTTCTTTTCTTCATACGTGAATCTGAGCATTTTGTTTTTTTAGTCAAGAGTAAAAAAAAAAAGGGAAACGTGTGAAAATAAATTGTTTGCCACTTGGTTTCATGCATGAAAACAAAAATTACCCTGCAAATTATTTTATCACAAATGGGAAAAAAAGAAACTAAAACAATATTCTGACTTTGTTTTCTCTCCTGTGTTTATGACCTGAGAAAAATAAGTCTTTTCATGATAATCTTTTTTTGGTCCTTAATTTTTCTCAGCTGTGACGACCTAAATTTTTTAAAAAAATTAGTAGAAAAATGTTTTTATTTATTCATATGTGAAACCGAGTAAGAAAATAAATATCCTGGAGATTTTCTTCATGTGACAAATCTGACAAATTTAAGTGGAAAACAAATATTCCTCAGGAGATTTTTTTTTTTTTTTCAGGAGAAAAAAATTTGTGAAAGTTTGAAACGGAGTAAAAAAAAAAAAGAGATTTTCGGCAGTTTTTTTCGTAATACTCAGTTTGACCAGAATTTTTGTGAAAACGAGATTTTTTGGGGTCAAAATCAGCCTCACAAAAACTGCCAAAACTTTTTTTTCACTGTTTCACACTGAGAAAAAAGTTGTTCTCCCTGAAGTAAAAACGTACAGCTGCCTATCTACACATTTATCTGATGCAGAGCAACACCAGCGTTCATTTGTTGAGCTGTCTGTTGGATTCAAGACAGATTTTCACTCTCCTTAAAAACTGCCGATACAAAGCAGGCTGAGGTTTCGTCAACCGAATCTCCAGAATAAATGTTCGCTGGGTGATGAGTTAAACGTGAATGTTTCTTTATGTTCCAACTTTTTGTTCCTCTCTTGTCACAGTGCTGTTCATGCTGTGGTTGAGGAACAGAAACCACTTGTGCCGTTTTTCCACCGACACTACCAGCTCGCCTCGGCTCAGCGTGGCTCTACTTGGTTTGGTTTCGGACACGTTGCGTTTCCATCTAGAATCAGTATCTCTTCAACGTGGGCGGGTCGTCATCAGACGTGGGCGGGTCGTCATCGACGTGGGCGGGTCGTCATCAAAGTGGGCGGGTCGTCATCAACGTGGGCGGGTCGTCTTCAACGTGGGCGGGTCGTCATCAGTGACGTACTTATCCACGCGACACATAAACAGGGCTAGCTGTGGGCTACGCAAAACACGTCCACCTTTTCATTTCCTGTCGCACCATCGAGCTCGTTCTGGATGCGTCTTCAGCGACAACACTCAGGAGCGTCTCCACCTCTGCCACGGTCCACGCCGTGTTCCTGCGCGTTGTTCCTTCCATGTAATCGCCATGTTGACTGATCGCAGATGCTAGTTTTTAAAGGTAGCGGGTGTCGGGCTCGGACGTCGCGCTCGTCACGAGTCGTCAAGTGGCGTCGCTCTCTGTCCAATCAGTGGCCGGCTGCCAGCTTACGTCACACAGAAGTATCAGCTCAGCTCGGTTGGAACTTCGGATACTGAAAAAGTACCACTTTAGCAGGTACCAGGTACCAGATTTCAGTAATGGGAACGCAAAAAAGGCGAGCTGAGGCGAGGCGAGGCGAGCTGGTACTGTCGGTGGGAAAACGGCATTAGTCGTGTTCAGGAAAACATCATGGTTTGGATGAATTCACCTGATCTTATAAAGAAACTAGAGGGGTTTGTTTTGGTTTTTTTCACCGTGAACCTGAGAGTTTAGTGTTTCTATTTAAAAAGATGAACTTGGATGTTTGAAGTCTCCTGTCTGCTTCAGTTGTCGAAGTGTTTTGTGGGCTATTAAACCTCCCCTGACCTTCCATCTGCATGTTGGTGAGGAGATGATGACTGATATATATATTTTTATTTTGGGAGGAGGTGAACTTTTTCTTTAAGACAGTTAACACACTCGAGACCGAACCGCATCGAGCGAAAAACAAAAACTACGAAACTAAAAGAAGCACAGAAAGTTCAGAGGAGCTGAAGTTTGTGATGATTTCACTGGAATCGTTTTAAATACCTCTAAAAAAAAAACCCTGATTAGTCGAACTTTAAGGTTTCCGGCTTTTAGAAAGTGAAAAGGTCTTTTCAGAGACGAGTCAACAGCGTCGTTATTTAAAGTTCAGGACGGCGGCTTTGAACCTCTCATTCACCCTTTTAGGAGAATAACCGCGGGAGCGTGAAAAGGCATTAACTCTGTGCGACGGTGAAAACATGTACGAACCGTTTTTATACGTCGAGGCACCTGGTCAAGGATTTCTGAGAGCGTAAGGTGAATTCTTCCCATTCAGCTGTTTGTAAAGCCGCTGCTCAAGGGCGACCACGCTGCTTCAGATTCCTGCCACACAGCTGGAATAAAGGAGGACCTCCAGCAGGATCCGTGGTTGAATACCTGTGTAATTAACCTTTTATTCTCTCAGGCTGCCGCTGCGTTTTCCTCATTTTTGTCATTTTTTGAAGTTTCCTAATTCTCAAAGAAGCAGCTCAGCCTTCTTGTTGATTTGGCCGACCCCCGTGACTCTGAAAAGCTCCATCAGGAGGTCTGAAGGTTCATCATCTGCAGCTTTGTGAAAACCCAGAAGATCACTTGTTTCATCTCCGTCTGAGCTGCAGTGCCTCTGAGCGTCCACACGGAGGCGTCACGGCCCACCACGCCGCTGCTCTGCGTCAAGGGCATCCCTTTGATCTCAATTAGAGGGATCTCGTGCACCCTCCCCCCTTCTCTCCCCCCCCGGGGCGAGTGATGCCAACCCGCCTGGTGGGCACGTAGGGAGGAGGGAGGAGGGAGGGAGGAGGGGGGGGAGGAGGGAGGGAGGAGTATCTCACTCCTGCTTCTGGGGCGAGCAAGTGGCGAGTCAGCAGAAGCTGCCCTCAGCGCTGCAGCGTCACAGACAGGAGGTGATGATGACACGGAGAGGAGTCACACACACACACACATCTCCACACACACACACACACACACACACACACACACACACACACACACACACACACACACACACTGTGCACTTCATCGTCCCTCCACCTGACAGTTTGTCATCCACCTCCTCCTCTCTCCATCATCTCTCTGCTCTCTTTCACTTTCCTCTCCTCCTCTCTCCTCCTCTCTCCCCCTCCCTCTCTCCTCCTCTCTCTCTTCTCCTCTGTCCTCCTCTCTTCTCCTCTGTCTCCCCTCTCTCCTCTCTCCTCCTCTCTCCTCCTCTCTCCTCCTCCTCTCTCACCCTCTCTCCTCTCTCTCCCCTCCTCCTCCTCCTCTCCCCCTCCTCTCTCCCCCTCTCTCCTCCTCCTCTCATCCTCCTCTCTCCTCCTCCTCTCCCCCTCTCTCCTCCTCTCTCCTCCTCTCCTCTCTCCTCCTCTCTCCCCCTTTCTCCTCTCCTCCTCTCTCAACTCTCTCCTCCTCTCCTCTCCTCTCTCCTCCCCTCCCTCCTCCTCTCCTCCTCTCCTCTCCTCCTCTCTCTGTCCTCCTCTCTCCTCTCTCCTCCTCCTCTCTCCTCCTCTCCTCTCTCGTCCTCTCTCTCCTCCCTCTCTCCTCCTCCTCCTCTCGTCCTCCTCTCTCCTCCTCCCTCTCCTCCCATCCCTCCAGGCGATGTGGTGACCTCTCTGTGTAGTGTACCATGTAATGCCCGGTCCCTCTCTCCCTCTCTCTCTCTCTCTCTCTCTCTCTCTCTCTCTCTCTCTCTCTCTCTCTCCCTCTCTCTCTCTCTCATTCTTTCGCCTCAGATTAAAAACCAAGCTTTAAAAACATTCCCAGATTTCTCTCCCCCTCCCCCCTTCTTTTTTTTGCCTTCCCTATCTTTTCTCTCCTC
The DNA here is from genome assembly GCA_039737535.1 of Lagodon rhomboides. Classification (NCBI taxonomy): domain Eukaryota; kingdom Metazoa; phylum Chordata; class Actinopteri; order Spariformes; family Sparidae; genus Lagodon; species Lagodon rhomboides. The sequence continues at coordinate 33,460,127 of CM077786.1, forward strand.
CCCCATCTTTCCCTCCCTGTGGTTAGCTGCTGCTGCCTGACTCACCCTCCTTCACTCTCTCTCTCTCTCTCTCTCTCTCTCTCTCTCTCTCTCTCTCTCGAGATTACATCCACACCGAGCCAGATAAATATAAAATCAGAGATCCTGCTCTGTGTTTTGGCCTCTGAGCTTCACTGTGAGGAAGAAACGGTGATTTGGTTTAAAGCTGCTGCACCGACGAAGACTTCTGTCACCTCTAACACCATCACGACTTTAACTTCACTTCTGTCCAAACATCAGACACGAGCGTTTGATCTGTAGCATTTGATAAAAACTACAGTGGCTTTTTGTTATTTTGAAGGTTTTTATGGAAACAATCTGACAAACTGAAAAACACGGTCTTAGTTTCTAGATGTTTTTCCCTTCTTCGGCTTCATCCGGTCGAACTCATCGCTCCACATCTCTGAGATTCAGAGGGATGAGAGTGTAAAGTGAGGAGAAAACGATGAAGGCTTGTGTGATGGAGTGATGGAGGAGGTGGAGGATGAAGAGAAACAAATGAAGAAACAGATCTAACTGATGGATTAACATCCCGACATTAACATAACCTCTCGCTCTGATGGCTCAGATTTTTTCTCCAGTCTTGGCCGACGGTCCAATCAGAGAGCGGCGAGCCACAAAACTAGCGACAACCTGATTAACAGCTAGTTAAACTGGGTGTTGTAGATCTAAAATTAAGCATAATTGAGCAGCTACGTGACCTATTTCTTGCCTTTAAACGGAGGCAGAGGAGAGAGGAAAATCAGCGCTGATTGTTAAAACGACCTGTTTTTTTTTATTTTACGTGACGACAATGAGTAATTACTCTCCTCGTTCCGGAGCCGGAGCGACAGTAGTGTGATGAAGAGACGCTGTGGGTGTCCAGAACTCAACAAAGAGAAGTGTGTTCAGTGAATTATTGAAATGAATGTTTCAGCGATCGAGCATCACTGTAGGAAGGGTTGCCAGATCTGGTGAGAGAAACCAGCAACCATTGATCAAACCAATAGAATTTTACATTTTTCTTTCAAAATCTAAGATACTTAAACAAAAACCCAGGAGACGATGTTAGCGGTTCTGCAAACCACAGGTACGTCTGACATCTCTTGGACGTAGAGTCACACCACTGGATGTTTTTGAGGAAACCTCAGGGACATTTCCATCCGTTTCTGTCGAGTCAGTAGTGGATGTGTGTGTTTTTATTTAAGGAGACCTACGAACAGAAAGTCAGTCGTCTCCATCCGTCATCATGGCGACCAAGACCGCTATTTTTAAGCCAAACCATTATTATTTGTGTTTTTTTAACCGTTCACCTGTTTTTTTTTTTTTTTTGTAGAAATGTGTTTTGCTGACATTTATTCTGGGTCGACAAAACCAACCGACCAACAGAAAATGAGGAATAAATAATAGTATATAGTGTAACAAAAACGCCGTGTATCAAAATAGAAATGAACCAATAAAACCCAACGCTGGCGCCGTCATTAATGGCACTATTTTCACTTTAAATGTCACCTGTGTTGGTGTTGATTACGGGGTCAGGGTGAGGGTGGAGGCACCGGGGTTGTGGAAGGAACTCACGATATGACAAGCGAACGTTTTTAAAGAAAAAAGCAGCTGCCCTACGGAAGCGTATTGCATTCACTTGATAAATTTATTTTTTGGTTTGTTTTACTGAGTAATTATTTTTCTGTTTTTCTGAGTAATTTTTTTTTCTGTTTTTTTGGAATAATTATTTCCCTGTTTTTCTGAGTAATTTTTTTTTCTGTTTTTCAGAGTAATTTTTTTTTCTGTTTTTCAGAGTAATTTTTTTTTCTGTTTTTCTGAGTAATTTTTTTTTCTGTTTTTTTGGAATAATTATTTTTCTGTTTTTCTGAGTAATTTTTTTTCTGTTTTTCGGAGTAATTTTTTTTCTGTTTTTCGGAGTAATTTTTTTTCTGTTTTTTAGGTAATTTTTTTTTCTGTTTTTCGGAGTAATTTTTTTTTCTGTTTTTCTGAGTAATTTTTTTTCTGTTTTTCAGAGTAATTTTTTTTTCTGTTTTTCAGAGTAATTTTTTTTTCTGTTTTTCAGAGTAATTTTTTTTTCTGTTTTTCAGAGTAATTTTTTTTCTGTTTTTCAGAGTAATTTTTTTTTCTGTTTTTCAGAGTAATTTTTTTTCTGTTTTTCTGAGTAATTTTTTTTCTGTTTTTCAGAGTAATTTTTTTTTCTGTTTTTCAAGGTAATTTTTTTTCTGTTTTTCAGAGTAATTTTTTTTCTGTTTTTCTGAGTAATTTTTTTTCTGTTTTTCAGAGTAATTTTTTTTTCTGTTTTTCAGAGTAATTTTTTTTTCTGTTTTTCTGAGTAATTTTTTTTCTGTTTTTCTGAGTAATTTTTTTTTCTGTTTTTCTGAGTAATTTTTTTTCTGTTTTTCAGAGTAATTTTTTTTTCTGTTTTTCAGAGTAATTTTTTTTTCTGTTTTTCAGAGTAATTTTTTTTTCTGTTTTTCAGAGTAATTTTTTTTTCTGTTTTTCAGAGTAATTTTTTTTTCTGTTTTTCAGAGTAATTTTTTTTCTGTTTTTCTGAGTAATTTTTTTTTCTGTTTTTCAGAGTAATTTTTTTTTCTGTTTTTCAGAGTAATTTTTTCTGTTTTTCTGAGTAATTTTTTTTTCTGTTTTTCAGAGTAATTATTTTTTTCTGTTTTTTGTGAGTAATTTTTTTCCTGTTTTTCAGAGTAATTTTTTTTCTTCTGTTTTTCGTGGTAATTTTTTCCCCCTGTTTTTCGGAGTAATTTTTTTTCTGAAATATCGAGATACTTCGAACTCCCGCGAGAACATCCAACCTGTAACAGACTCCCGTTCTCCTGTGGACCAAAACTGCTATGTCTAGCAGATCTGAATGGGCTTTCCTTCTGAACAGCTGCAAAGTCCTCAGGTGCCTGCGTAGAGTCGACAAACTAATGATAATACCATCTATATGACTTAAAGACAGGACTATCTCCCAGTGTCTTAAACCCAGATCAAAGTAAAACTTGATTAAACTGAACAAGTCGGTCATGTTTGTAACCATGAAGTTGAGCTCTCAATGAATGAATGGATCTTCAAATGCTCTGTAAACTCAGGAAAAAAATTAGTCCGAAAAACAGAAAAAAAAAAATTATTCAAAAATCAGGAAAAAAATTACTCTGAAAAACAGAAAAAGAAATATTTAGAAAATCAGGAAAAAAATTACAGAAGTACTGGAAGCTTATTGCATTCACTTGATAAATTTTTTTTTTGGTTTGTTTTACTGAGTAATTATTTGTGTTTTTCTGAGTAATTTATTTTTTTGTCTGTTTTTCGGAATAATTTTTTCTGTTTTTCTGACTAATTTATTTTTGTCTGTTTTTTGGAATAATTATTTCTGTTTTTCTGACTAATTTTTTTTGTCTGTTTTTTGGAGTAATTATTTCTGTTTTTCTGACTAATTTTTTTGGTCTGTTTTTTGGAGTAATTATTTCTGTTTTTCAGAGTAATTTTTTTCTTCAGTTTTTCAGAGTAATTTTTTTTTCTTCTGTTTTTCGTGGTAATTTTTTTTTCTTCTGTTTTTCGTGGTAATTTTTTTTTCTTCTGTTTTTCGTGGTAATTTTTTTGTCTGTTTTTTGGAATAATTTTTTCTGTTTTTCTGACTAATTTATTTTTTGTCTGTTTTTTGGAATAATTATTTCTGTTTTTCTGATTATTTTTTTTTTTGGTCTGTTTTTTGGAATAATTTTTTCTGTTTTTCTGACTAATTTATTTTTTGTCTGTTTTTTGGAATAATTATTTCTGTTTTTCTGACTAATTTTTTTTTTGTCTGTTTTTTGGAATAATTTTTTCTGTTTTTCTGACTAATTTTTTTTTGGTCTGTTTTTTGGAAAAAAATTTTCTGTTTTTCTGACTAATTTTTTTTTGTCTGTTTTTTGGAATAATTATTTCTGTTTATCTGACTAATTTTTTTGTCTGTTTTTTGGAATAATTATTTCTGTTTTTCTGACTAATTTATTTTTTGTCTGTTTTTTGGAATAATTATTTCTGTTTTTCTGACTAATTTATTTTTTGGTCTGTTTTTTGGAATAATTATTTCTGTTTTTCTGACTAATTTTTTTTTGGTCTGTTTTTTGGAATAATTTTTTCTGTTTTTCTGACTAATTTTTTTTTGGTCTGTTTTTTGGAATAATTTTTTCTGTTTTTCTGACTAATTTTTTTTGTCTGTTTTTTGGAGTAATTATTTCTGTTTTTCTGACTAATTTTTTTTTTTGTCTGTTTTTCGGACTAATTTTTTTCCTGAGTTTACAGAGCATTTGAAGATCCATTCATTCATTGAGAGCTCGACTTCATGGTTACAAACATGACCGACTTGTTCAGTTTAATCAAGTTTTACTTTGATCTGGGTTTAAGACACTGGGAGATAGTCCTGTCTTTAAGTCATATAGATGGTATTATCATTAGTTTTTCAAGGCATGTATGCGCTAATCTGACTCTTGCCAGATGCATTTCGTTCCGCCTGGCTCCGCCTGGCTTCACTCACTGGCGAGAGTCAGGTTATGTATGTGCGGGGCGGGCAGGAGTCGCCATAGGTCCACGACATGGTCCACGGGAGAACGGGGCTGTATTCGAAACCGCATACTACCGTACTGCCTACTACATACTGCGCCGTACTGTATACTGCATACTGAATGTGGGATTCAGTATGCTGTATACAGCAGACTGACGCCGTACACACCGCAGTATACAGTATGCAAGTTTCCCAGAGTGCATTTCGCGGCAACCGGCAGATGTGAAGAGCCACCTGTGGGACCAGCGCTCCGGGAGGTCCCAGAGACAGCAGCCCGTCTCCTGATGTGATGGGCCGGTCACCCTTCGTCGTCATCCCGGGTGTGACAGCGAGCCAGTCATCTTAACCGCAGCTCTTTGAAGATTAACCGCTGGCTGGTTAAATTATTTTTGTAAGATAAATATTGGTATCATAGATGAAATCTAACGATGTGGCAGCTACGTTAGTTTGTTTGAATTAAAAGTGAAGCTTCATGTTTGTTGTGGACAAAAGAGCAGCGCTGCCCCAGCAGCCCTGTATGTACAGAAATCACCACATTTTAATAAATACATTCTTAAAAATGAGCAGATTATATTTTTTCATTTCGTTACGTTTTATTGAAATGCACTCTCTTCCGCTCCAGCGCGTTGCATTGTGGGAAACAGTACGCAATGTAGACTGGTCAGATGCATACTGGAGATTTTTTCCGAATCAGTACGGCATCCGGGAATTTTTCGCATACTGCAGATTTTGCTTTTGTTTGCATACTACATACTACATTTTGGCCAAATCAGTACGTACTAGTAGTATAGTATGCGGTTTCGAATACAGCCCCGCAGTCTGTTACAGGTTGGATGTTCTCGCGGGAGTTCGAAGTATCTCGATATTTCAGAAAAAAAATTACTCCGAAAAACAGGGGGGAAAAAATTACCACGAAAAACAGAAGAAAAAAAATTACTCTGAAAAACAGAAAAAAAAAATTTGTCAGAAAAACAGAAATAATTATTCCAAAAAACAGACAAAAAAAATTAGTCAGAAAAACAGAAAAAATTATTCCAAAAAACAGACCAAAAAAAAATTAGTCAGGAAAACAGAAATAATTATTCCAAAAAACAGACAAAAAATAAATTAGTCAGAAAAACAGAAAAAATTATTCCAAAAAACAGACAAAAAAATAAATTACTCAGTAAAACAAACCAAAAAAAAAATTTATCAAGTGAATGCAATAAGCTTCCGTAAAAAATTACTCTGAAAAACAGAAATTTTTTTTTCAGAAAATCAGGAAAAAAATTAGTCCGAAAAACAGAAAAAGAAATATTCAGAAAATCAGGAAAAAAATTAGTCCGAAAAACAGAAAAAATAATTACCCAGAAAAACAGAAATAATTATTCAAAAAAACAGACAAAAAAATAAATTACTCAGAAAAACAGAAATAATTATTCAAAAAAACAGACAAAAAAATAAATTACTCAGAAAAACAGAAATAATTACTCCGAAAACAAACCAAAAAATAAATTTATCAAGTGAATGCAATACGCTTCCGTAGCTGCCTTCAAGAAGCGAGCCCAAAAAAAACGTAACCATGCGAATCCAATATTTGTGAGAAACTTTACAGAAAAACAAGCTCGAGTGTTATTTTAAATCTTTTCACGTGTTTTGTCTGTAAATCTCTCATTTTTAAAAAATAATCAGGCCGTACACGTGCATACACACCTACATTACGTTAAGGGGAACTGAAGGTTGACCTTTTGTTTAAATGAGAAAATAAAAATAGCATTGAATGGACGTTTCTGTCACATTTCACTGCCTCATCTTTATTCTCCTGTTTTCAGTAAAAGCAACCTCTGTACCTGAAACATACGTGGATGACAGAAACTAAAAGTAAAGTGAAGACTGAGTAAAAGTAAAAATAACAATCAGTACGCCCGCCATGTGTCATCTGAAAGTACCCGTGTGTGTGTGGACTCGACCGAATGAAGCTACCAGATGAAGAAACATACTCGAGTACCTCGAATTTGAGTAAATGTACTCGGTTACATTCCACCACTGCCGAAGTTCAAACATCTCCGAGCCGAAGAACAAAAATCTGTTTCAACGCGTGTGGAATCCAGCGAACGCTGCGGATGGATGAGATGTATCTGAGCATCAAAGTGTGGATTTTCCCTTGATGGGACTCAAAAATGTTGAATATGTAGATCATGTCTTCACATCCCTCTGTGCCCTCCCATCCCTCCTCCTCCTCCTCCTCCTCCTCCTCCTCTCCTCGGGTCTGTTAGCTGAGCTCAAGTGTTATTCCTCCTCTCCAACATTTACACATGCGACTCCATCCCTCTCGCCCTCCTTCAATCTGCTCATCCTCTACTCTGTTTTTTTTTCTTCTTCTTCTTGCGCCTGCAGCACCTGCAGGGAGAAGGCGGCAGCATGTTGAAATGTTAAAATATAACCATAAAATTAATGTGTCCTGGTCTTAAAAATCACGATGGGCTCTGATGACTTGCCCGAGGGAGAAGTGTAATAACGTGAGGAGAAGAACGAAGGTGTGCATCAGAGTCTGACTCCCTGAATTTTGAGGATCTTTAACATTATTTTCAAAATCAAATAAACGCACGTCGCACGATAATTCTCCAGTGTACCATTTATCTGCAAAGCCGGGTTACTTCCATTTTTCTTTTCTTGCTCCAAGGCGTTTTTTTTTTCCTCAGGAAGTCTTTCCTCACTCGAGTCGAGGGTTGAAGGATGGAGGATGTTGTTCATTGTTCAGATTATAAATCCCACTGAGGCGATGTGATTGTTGTGATCATTGTGATTGTTATGATCGTTGTGTAAGTAAGATGTTTGCTCATTTTCTATTCAGTACACGCTCTGAAAGGAAGACGATACAAGTCGTGTTTCCATTTTATAGAAATGACAATACATGTTTTTTTTTCTTAAAATGTTGTTTTTTCTCTTTTGAATGAGGGTCAACGCGCAAAAATGTTTGATGGAAACAGATTTGTATGTATTGAACATTCAGCTCACACGGCCGATGCTAGCTGACATGCAGGAACGATTACAACTTGCCGCATCGCAAAGTAATTCCTGAAGACCTCCCTCCATCTTGTCTCCTGGTTTGTTCACCTCTAGCCTCTGTTTACTTCCTGATGTAGCCACGTAGCCTTCTCTTCCTTACGTAGCCGAGTGCACTCACTCAGAACTGTTTACGGAAACGCACCAGATTCACATTTTGATATTTCTTATTTTTTGCAAAGTTTCAATTGCTAAAGATGACGTCTTCTATTCTAGTATCGACTGTGTCAGACGGCACAATTCAGACACTTCTCAGGTCTAAATCTGAGTTTTTCCCTTTATACGTCCGCTGCACGATGGCGGTTAGTTCTCAGCTGCTGACTTTAATTTCGTCTGGATGTCGTCTGATCTAGTTCTACCTTTACTTGGTTTTCCAGTGTGTTTGTGACGACTAATTTAACATAGAAGCAAACAAAGGAAATGCAGCCTCCTCCTGGCGTCAGTCGCCTACATTTACTGGGTTGCGTCCAAAAAAATCTACGCTAATTGTTGTGTAAAAAAATGGCACTAGTGGGTTTTTTGTCCAGTTACATGACTTTTTTTTAAAAAAGTAGTTGTACCTAGGACCACAACTTATATGTATTGTCACTACCAATGTGTTTATTAAATTCTCTAAAATAGTAAAAAAAAAGAAAGAAAGAAAGAAAGAAAGAAAGAAAACACCATCACAAGATTAGAGCCAAAGTACCATCTTGAAATTTTTTGTTTTGTCCAACGAAAAGTCAAAAACCCAAATATATTCAATCTAAAATGATTTAAAACAGATTAAAGGTTTATAAATTGTTGTCAGTATTTGATATTTACAGCAGTGATATGGCCAGAATCTAACTGAGGATGTTGCGGTTGTATTTTTCAATCCGAAGTATCAATAAACAATCTGCCATCTTCAGCTGAAACCTGTGAATCCTCAGCGATTACGAGACTTTGCTTCTCCTCAGAGTAAAAACGCCACAGAGACAGGACTTCTGTTCTCTCAGCGGCTGATATATGAATTTTAATAATAAGAAGCCAGTATCAGTCTGATGTATCCGTCTAACCCTCCTCCTCCTCCTCCTCCTCCTCTCATCCTTGAGCTGCAGCGGCTCGGAGAGGAAGAGTGCGAGCTGCTGAAATTTTTATTTAGCAGATGAATACACCTATTATATACCTCCCCCAACGCACTAATGCATGCATGTTTACACTCAAACACACACACGGAGGCACAAGCTCCCAAATGTGCCGTTGAGAGTGGTGGGAACCCAGAGCAATTAAAACCAGGCCGGGTGTGTTTCTGTTTATTGTCGTTGCACTGCCAGTTTTTATTTCTCACAGTTTGCGTGCACGGCGGCGGCGGCGGCGTGCGTCTCCCTGCAGTGCCGGGCCTCCCTCTCTCTTATCAGTATGCCGCGGTGCACTTCCTCTCTAAACATGGCCAAAGCTTTTGGGAGCCGTGAAGCTTCACTGATAAGATAACAGACAAAGCCCTTCTCTCTTTAAGGAAGGCGTGAAATAGAAAAATAGGAGATCCCCCCTCCCTCCCTCCCGGTGGAATTAAGACGGAAAGAGAATAAAGCAAAAGAGAAATCATATGTTTGGAAAATTAATTTTAAGAAAGAAGAGTCAGATATGAAGCGAGAGGCGACGGGAGGAAGGAATTCATTATTTTGTTTTATTTATTTAAGTGAAGGAACAAAAGAAAACACACACACATGCACACACACACAGCTGCCACTTCTGGTGCGTTAGGTGAAGATGATCTGCAGAGCATATTTAAATACTTTGCCATGGCAACAGGCGCTATGATTAGGGGCAAAGAGGCAAAACTGCTGCAGCACTTGAGATTGAGATGATACAAATTAAGGCAACTCTGGACGGTTGCCAAGGAGACGAAATAGGCGGAGGGGTTAAAGTCCAACCTAAACACACCTTAAAGCTATTTTAGTGACAGCGGCGCGGAGAGTGGGTGGGGGGAAGGGAGGACGGAGCAAGGTGGGGAGGGGGGGAGGGGAGGAGGGAGGGATTTCTGACAGCCGAGCTCCACAAATAATCACCAGACCTGCCGAGGTGTGTGATCAGAGTTCAAAATCCCTCCATATGTGCGAGTGTGAGTGTGTGTGGACTTGTGGTTGTGTGTACCTTTATATTGTTCAGCGGTTTGAGTGTTTCATGTGTCCCAGCGGCCTCCCCGCACAAACACAAACGAAAAAGAAAAGGAAAAAGAAAAAGAAAAAGCTGGTAGTCCGGTTGAGTTTCATGCATTTTTCTTTTATTGTTCGTTTCCATTTTTAAAAGCCCGAATACTGATTCTTTTTTTTTTTTTCTTTGTGACATCATCATCATCATCTTGCAACAGATTCATCAAAAAACAACAAAAGTGACATTATGGCTTCGTGACAACAACAACGGGCCACAGGTTTCAGTGTTCAGATGCTTTTGTCAGTGTTTTTAAAGGTGCCGAAACAGGGACAGAGCCCCGTGTGAAACATACAACAACATGTGTGTCAGAGGGGTTTGTTCGAACGGTCCCACGTTATCTAGAGTTTATTCACCGGATTAAAAATAGAGGCTACTTTTTGGTATCAGAAGTTGAAGTTCAGCTTGAAGGTGAACGAAAAGCTTTTAGCAATAAATCTGCAGCTTCAAGCCAAATTCAATAAAATGGCAATTAAGCTCCTCACTGAGCAGAAACAGCTCAGCCTTCAACACAATACAAGGAACTTTAAACTGGTTATGAAACAGTCTCAGTTTAATACTGATGCTCGGATATGACCTACATAAGCAAATGAGACCATCAGCAAGAAGACTGGCTATTTCTATATGGTCATTATACTGTAGTTATTCTTAAAGACTGTCACCGGTTCGGATTATTATTTTTTTATGAGTCTTGCACCCTGAGGAGTGAAGCTGCTGTATAGTCTGGTGGTACAGCAGCAGATTGTTCTGTATTACCAGACGGCAGCAGAACAACTGGTTTAAAAACGTGACATTTTATCTCTTAATGGCACCCATCAGATTAGATTTCCAAGATTAGATACATTTTTTAATGCTGAGGATGAATTGAGGAGTCTCACAGCCTGAGGAGTGAAGCTGCTGTATAGTCTGGTGGTACAGCAGCAGATTGTTCTGTATTACCAGACGGCAGCAGAACAACTGGTTTAAAAACGTGACATTTTATCTCTTAACGGCACCCATCAGATCAGATTTCCAAGATTAGATTAATTTTTTAATGCTGAGGATGAATTGAGGAGTCTCACAGCCTGAGGAGTGAAGCTGCTGTATAGTCTGGTGGTACAGCAGCAGATTCTTCTGTATTACCCGACGGCAGCAGAACAACTGGTTTAAAAACATGACATTTTATCTCTTAATGGCACCCATCAGATCAGATTTCCAAGATTGGATTAATTTTTTAATGCTGAGGATGAATTGAGGAGTCTCACAGCCTGAGGAGTGAAGCTGCTGTATAGTCTGGTGGTACAGCAGCACATTGTTCTGTATTACCAGACGGCAGCAGAACAACTGGTTTAAAAACGTGACATTTTATCTCTTAATGGCACCCATCAGATTAGATTTCCAAGATTGGATTAATTTTTTAATGCTGAGGATGAATTGAGGAGTCTCACAGCCTGAGGAGTGAAGCTGCTGTATAGTCTGGTTGTACAGCATTAGAAGTTTACTTTCCTTCACCATCATCATATTACATAGCCACAAATAGATAATAACTTCAGTGCTGGCGTCTTTCTTTCACTCGCTTACAAAACAGCTTCATGCGCAAAGCCCAGGAAGTGGTGCTCATACCGCTTTTGTCCACAGGGGCCGCCAGAATCAACGAAGATTAAAGTTCCTTGTAGCAGCTTTAACTTTGATAAGATCTCTCTCCAGTGTCGGTCTTTATGACACCTGAGTCAGCTACGTTTGCTGTATGAAAACTGTAAGATACGTTTGACAGCTCTGATCAGTGGACCTTTGATCTTTGATTGTCTTTTCCGTACTTTCACAATTGAAGGTGCGGTTTCAAGAAAATACATCTGAGTGTGTGTGGAATAAAAACACATTCATAACTGAGCAAACTATCTGGAAATAACCTTTAACACTCAATTTTGTTTTGCTTCTTTTAGCCAAACTTTTTTTTTTTTTACCTCTGCCTAGGAGGTGTGCATGTTTTCAACTTTGTCAAGGTGTCCATTTGTTGGTTGGTTGGTTTGTGACCAGTATTACACAAAAACTACTGAGCAGATTCCCACAAAACTTTGATGGAGGATGTACCCCATGAACTTTTGGTGAAAGAGACAGATCGAGGAATTTTTTGATATTTTTGGAAATAATTTATGGATCTCGTATTTAGGTGACTCCTATCTATGAGTGAGTACCATTCTAGTTTTAATGTATAAATCGGTAAAGTTCAACTACATCAAAACAGATTTCAAAATAATCATATATATCTCTGCTAGATAACGTGGGACCTGAACAGTTTAATTTCTCGTCCTTCTGTTGTTGAAAATCAAGACATTTCCTGAATAGTTGTATTATTTCAAAGCTTTAACGTAATGCAGTGACATCTACTGTTTTTACTCTCCGTCTTCCAGCTGTTCTGCCTGAAACTGCGCCCAGAGCTGATGTGAAGGCAGCGAGTCGGTCGTGTCATCGGTCATCGGACTATGATCTCACCGGAGTGCGATACATACGTGGTCGACCGCTGCCTCTCCGCCCCCGCACTGCCTTTTTTTTTCTTTTCTTACTTTTCCTCATCAAGCAGAGAAAAGACAAATAGCTTTTAAAAAAAGAGTTACACTTAAGAAAAAGTTAGTAAAACAGTCAGGCAGTATTCAAAGTATTCAAAGCACAGTAGAAGAAGGTTTTTTTTTTTTTCTTTTCCAGGCACTTGTTAAACTCCCTCTGTGTCGTTGATGTACTTTTTTTTTTCTTTCTCCCTTGCAGAACAACAATTACCAGAGCTGTGGAATGCTCTTTCCTTGTTTTGTCATTATAGTGGCGATTATGGTAATGTGTTTGGCTTCTTGTCTGTGCCATACATCAGGCCGGCACAGGCTTTAGTGTGTGTGTGTGAAAGAGAGTGTGAGAGGTGAACACTGTGGAGCCATTGGAAATAATGTCACAGATTACATCTCCAGGCCTCGTGTGTGTAGGATAAGTGACACAAGTAAACATATTTTCTCAACACGGACTCAGATTTTTGCCTCATAAGATACACAGAGAAAAAAAAAAATTACATTCAACTGAAGATTTTGACAGAAAACAACAACAACAACCACAACAACACAGTCCTGGTGTAAAATAAACAGTCATATAGCCTCAATGAAAAAAAAAAAGACAATCTCAAAAATTGACATGTTTTGTTACAATAAGCCAGTTAAAAGGCATCAGGTCTCCTCACGTGGTTTGAAATCACTTCTTAAACAGAATATTCAAATAAAGAGTTTCATTTTTTAAATCTATAACGAGTTTATTAGCGAAGAAGATCACTTCCTGATCTTTAAACTATGATCCAAATATGAGCCGGACAGTTTGGCGTGTGTGTAAAAACATATCCGCTATACCTTCGTTTAAAGTTAAAGGAACAGTCTGACATTTTAGAAAGACACTTTTTGATGATGTCTTACCCAGAGTCAAATGATTGATACAAATGTCATAGGCCCAAGAGGTGTTTAGCATAGTTCTGGATATCTTTTTTTTTTTATCATGACGCGGACAACGACAATAAACAAGTTTCACGCCTCGTTTCCACGAAGCTCTTTCAGTCCGTGATCTAAGATGTATTTTGAGAAACTCCTGCTCAAGTTTGTTTTTTGGTCCAGGATATGCCTCGAGGAGTCTACGGTGAAAAACGGAACTTAGCCTATGCACTTTGTGCCACAGGAAGTTAGCATAAATTAATTAGCTAATTAGCTTTTGATAGCATATTTAGATAGCTAACTTTGGTAGCATGCCAGCTGTGTCACATCGAGTGCATGCATTACGTTAGTGGTTCATATAATAAATAAAATACCTATTTGCCACCATGCATTATTTGTCCTGTGTTTGTCTTAAAAATGCTCCATGTGCATCTAAAAACAGAGAAAATTAGCTTCTTTCTCATGTTAGCGATACCGTAATCATGGAAACGGAACATAAACGAGGCTTAATTCGACTGATTTAGCTCGTCATTTTTGTGAATTACACTTTTTTTGCATTCTGACAGAGAGTTAATTGAGAAGATTATCATCACAGCGGGCACTAATGATAGCTTAGTTTAGCGTAAGAATCTTGCCTGCCTGGACTGTTTTGACTGCAGACTATCCTACGACCCGGTTTACGTTTCTTTACACTAATTAAATTAAACTGACGCCCTGCTGGCTGCAGCTTCATGTATTCTGTGAAAACATCTAATCTAGTCTAATCTCAGCAAATAAGTATATTTCAAAAACTCTGGAACTGTTCCTTTAAGCTAACAGTTAGCTTAGACGAGTTGAGGAGATCTTAATTTGGCAACAAACTGTTCCTGTGTTATTCCGATGGTCTTTGATAATCATTGTTCCTTATAAACATGTTTCAAGATTCATTTTTTGCAGAAAACAAAAAACCCCACTGGTATTCAAGCGTTCTCTTATTTTAGTCCACAGAGCTGATTGATAAAGTGTCTCAATATTTAGATTCCGCAGAAAAACTCTCAGCTTTCGGGAAAAGAAATTTGTAAATTCTGTTTCAAGGTGGATTTCGACCTTCATCCTGGAGACTCATCACAGTGAAACATGAAATCAGTCGTATCGACAGACGGACAGTGTTGCTCGTGACGACCGCGGCTGTTGAGTGAAAACATTTCTGTGTTAATATCAAACGGCAACTTTTCAAGTTGAGATTTTTTAAGGTGCGATTTAAAGGGTTCGGTGATCCCTAAAGGTTTTTTTTTTTTTTTTCTCAAAACTGTGAACGAACGTGGGATCAAAAAAAAAAAACAAAGTCACAAGGTTTTTCCCTGTTAATAACACACAGTGTCCAACTGACTGACAGATCATTTAAGACTGAAAACCACCTCCGCTAACGGCAACAGTCGGCTCCATTTAACGGCGCCGCTGCTCGAATACCCAGAGCCAATTAAAAGGTGTGAGATGCCTCCATCAGTCCGGCTGTTTTCCATGTCGCTGTCAAATTGGTCAGTGGGGAAGACATCAGCCCCCCAAACCACATCCTAAATTAATCGCACTCCGAGATAATCACATAACCGACAATTAACTCCATTTCCCATTTAATATCTCACCCACCCACCCATCAACCCCACAGTACGACTACACACACACACACACACACACACACGTCTACACACCAGTCTCATTACACAGACGGTCGCTGATTCCCAGCAGGCGTGTATGAGATATGTGTTAGTTAGAGCTAAGTCACAAGCTTTAAGTTCACAACAGTGATGCTGACACCTTTTTTTTTGTTTTTTTCCTCTGACAGGGGTGGGGGGGGGATTTTTGGTGATTTGTACACAAACACTAAACACTGAAAGTGACATCATTAATGTGAAAAGTAGAGAAAAAAAGAGAGAGTGGGTTTTTTTTTGCCTCCCAGGTGAAGGAAAGAGCTTCAATTCAAAAACACAAGAAAAGAAGCATTTTGAAATAATCAACGAGTTTTGTTTTGGTAAATTATTCCTGACGTTGAGTTAAAGCACATAATGGATTCCTGAAATGATTGTAAAATATCGAATTTCACGTGAAAAAAAATGGTCCTTTTCATGTATTTCTGGAATGAAAGCCTTCCCGTCCTCAGAGTCATTCGACACCCAGCCTCTGTTTCATCAGACGAGCCTCCCTTTGACCCACAAAGCCTCTTTCACAGACAAAAGCTCCTCATCTCAAAATGTAGAAACACCCAGCTGGAAGGGGGAATCTTTGCTTTCAGGCAGAAATTGCACGTTATTATCAAATTGCACCTCCATAACAGAAATTGCACTCATTACTGTACCCTGGACACTGCAGGCATTTCCTCTACACCCCCCTCAACTTCCTCTGTCACGACGAAGCCACTGATTCTGGATCAGCCGCAGCCTGTTGGCACTGTGTGGTTGGCACTGAGGGGGGGATGTTCCCGCTGATCTGTGATCAGACTAACGGCACTGAGTGAAAGAAAAAAACGACAAAAAGATACTGTTCACATTGACTTCAGCCGAGATCGACTTCCTGAAGAGAACTTATGGTAAACAATCTGTATTTAAATACGAGAGCACCAATAAAAAGGTCAGATGAAAAGGTCCCTTTCAACAGGAGAAGCAGGAAACCCAGTAAAGCACTGATCTGGACGTCTGTAGGTTCAAATATATTATAGTTAAAACTGGGCGAAATGTGGCTGAAAAGAAAGTTTGGTAAGGTTTGATCATTTTATTAGTTTATAAAGTCTTGTTGAAATAACTATTTTGTAATAAAGATCCCACATTATGCTCATTTTCAGGTTCATACTTTTATTTTTGCTACAGCGCCTTTTCACCCTCTGTTTTAGCGCCTGTCTCTTTAAGGGCCCAGTCCACCCTGATTGGTCAGCTCTCACAGGCTCGAGAAGGCCCCGCCCACTTACAGACGTCCCGATGGCTCATTTAAAGGCACAGATTCTGTACATTTTGACACTTCACAGTATTTATTTAGCACCTGGAGCTGCTTTATAATGCAAGAATGTTTTATTTCTGTTATTTAGGTTTATTTAGTTTATCAATTAATATTTTAAAATTCTATTTGACATACTTGATGCTTTCTTGTGGACACATTTTTTAGTTTCTCGCGCTCAGCTGACAAAAAAAAAACTAATTATGTGGCTCAAAATCACAAATTATTACTTTCCCCTCACAGCGTTTTAGAGTCTGTACAGTTGGAGACACACCCTCTGACCTTAGACCCTAAATCCAGATCAGGAAAATTAAGAGTTAATTGGAATTAATTAACTGAAGGTGCACCAATTCCACACTTTTTCTGCGTTCGTTATAATTAGTACCACATGACATAGTTCCTCCTGCGAAACTGCCTCAGAGATTATTGGGAAGTCGAGTTTCATCACTTCAGTTTCAGCAGTCGGAATCTTTTTAACCACATTATATCGACAGTTTAAGCTTATTAACTTTAAAATATGTGTATCGTTAATGACAAAGTGCGGAAATGAAGTCAAGGGGAGCTGTTATTTCAACGTGTCAGACATGTTTCTCTTCTTCTGCAGCTCATCTCATCTTCAGGTTGTTTGTTCAGATTAATTGGACAGCCACTAAAAAAAAAAAAAAGTTCTTCCTGCTCCGGCAATGAGAGATAATTACAGATCTAAATTGGTTTTTAGAAGTTTATAACTTTGATTGCTTTCAAAAGTTGGAAAAACTGAACCTAATTAGTCTCAATAAGTGATTCAATCAGGGATTTTAATGCGGATTCAACACAAAGACTCAGATTTCGTCACTTCAAACTTTTCAGCCACATTCAGCCCAGTTTGAAACCGGAATCTCCAAATCAAAAGTTTACCGGAAAACAACAAGTACGCACTTTTGAATCCAGAGTTGTGTTTCGTCAGGTTCTCTGAGCCTGAAGCAGATTTAGCACCAGTGTGTCGACTGAACAGAGAATCTTTTGTTTGGCTCGGCTGATCCCGAATCAGTGGCTTCTGATCAGGTGTGGAAAAAGAAAATCACATATACAACAAACCCATGTCGGCTGATTTCTACTCCAGAGAAAACTGAACGTATGAGACATAAAATAAGAAAGAAAAAACACACAAGTACAAAACCTAAATCTCAAAAGAAAAAACATCGTCGTGAAAAACATAATCAGCTGTTCAAACCAAGAGGATGACGGTGGGAGGAGGACGATCCTGGTACTGGAGCATTGTGGGTAATGGCGGGTCACATGGCCAGCGCTCGGGCCTTGGCGGCGGCCGCCTGCGCTCTCTGCACGGCTCCCTGGCTGTTCTCCCTCCTCATCAGCTGGTTGGTCTCGAACAGGCCCTCGTGGCTGCAGCCGCCGCCGCCGGGGCCGCCGCCGTCCGAGAACGTCAGCACTCCTGCGATCAGACGTGACGTATTTTAATCGAAAGCAAACGGGAGCTGACGTGCAACTTTCTAAACGTGTTCGTTCAGTACAAACATGGCCGCTCACTCATGACATCATAAAGAGTAATTTAGCATTAAAGTGCAGTAAAGGGCCCCCACACACCGGGTCCGACGTCGGACGTCTGAAGCGTTAGGAGAGAGTCGGACTCTGTTCGGTGTGTTCAGCTGTGTCGGAGCCGCGCGGAAGCACGAGGACGGCGTCTGATCCGACTGAACATGCGAAGTCGGCCGTCTGAGGTTGGACGCCGTCGGATACTCTGATTGGTTGTTAGCTAGCTGTTCAGTGACCATTCTGATTGGCGGTGTGCCAGCGAATCAGCGCGGCGTGTGGGAGGGGCGGCGGAAGTGACGACGGTAAACAAACCACATAAACAGAGACGGCACAGAGTTACAAACAACACTTCACCGTTCGTTATTTTGGGGATAAACCAGCGTATGTTTGGAAGCCATGGCTGTGTGGACCGAGGACTTTGAGGAGCAGCTGGCTGCCCTGGTGGAAGAGAGACCACCGTAATACGACATCACGCAAGTAATGCTGAGCTAACACTGTGTGTGCTTTGTTCTGATAAGCTGCGGTCCGCACTCCGTCATTTCCTGTTTTCATGTTTTGGGTGACTGGCACGAGACTAGCGCCACCCGATGTTTAGGAGACTTATTGCATCTCGCGCAGGCGCAGAACGTATACGCTGCTGTGTAGCCAGGGCGGTGTGTTTCAGTGTGACTTTTCAACCGAACGGATCTGACGGAGTGGTCGGATAAGGAAGTCGGATAAGGAAGACGTCGGACCCGGTGTGTGGGGGCCCTTAGATGTCTTTTACTAAAAATTGAACTGAACTTTTCCCGACTGCTCTTTGAACTCTCTCTCCATCCTTTGTTACGTCTCTTATTTGAGAATATCTGGTGTAATATTAGCTGAACTGAGACTCATGCGTCTCCCATTAATCTCCTGTCATCTCGTTCCCGTCATACAATGGGGTTATTGGTTAACTGTTACCTGAGCTCGGGTTAATCTTTAACCAGAAGGTGCATTGAGGGAGTGAAGCCCTTCCTTTTAAAAATACCACTCGGCTGTTAGATCTCAGGAAACAGAAGGAATCTTTATGTTGCACCTTTTATTTTTACAAGCACAAAAAAAATGAGTCGCTGTGACACGTCGTTCCACCCCGGCCACCCGGCTGCCTTCAAATAAAAACGTGTTGATTGCCTCCAGAGACGCGGAGCCGCAGACGCACAGCGGGCTCCAGACCAGACAATTAACATGTTTCACAGTTGAATATAATTAAAAAAGTATTTAAAATGTTTGGTGCCAGAACAAAGAAACAGGGAGAGATCGAGACGCTGAGGAGCAGCGAGTAGACTCAAAGGTCGTCGAATCGAGACATAAAAAAACACAAATGTTCTTTTCTGATACACCATCTTTTTGTAACGAGCCTCTGAAGGGCTACGATCTTTTTACCTTCATTAATAGGGTGGAAATTAAAGGAAAAGTTCACCCCGAAAATTCAAACTTCATCACCTCTCTTCACGCTGATGAAAAGTCGGGTTAGTTTCACACTCCACAAAACATTTCTGGAGTTCACAGCGAAACTCTTCAGACCTTCACATTCAAAAGTTACTATCAAAGCGGCGCCGTAGTATTTTAAAAATGGTTAATTTGCTCCTTTTATTGAGGACAATGAGTCGAGGAGTCTCACCGTAGCCGTCCACACAGCCGCCTTTAAACTCGCCCTCGAATCTCATCCCGTCGAAGCGAGTGAAGACGCCGACGCCTTGAAATTTGCCCTGAACAAATTCACCTTCGTACCTGAACAGACAAAAGACATCCACACGAAAACACATTGATAAAAGTTTTCAAAAGCACGAGGAATGCTTTTAATGCTACGTGAATAAAAACGGAGGCTCGGCTGCTGCATTGTAGAAATACTGGCCTTGAATGTTTGGAAGTTTAGGTATGAAACACTATTTGTGCTCGGCCTTAAATATGTACTGAAGAAACAAAACTTTTCCTGAATCCTCCGACACGTAGACATCATGAATATGCAACACGTAACCCAGCAGGGACAGCCGTCTGTTTTCGGGGGGAATCTGAAAAAAGCACTTCTTGTTGCTCTCTTTCAGGTTCTTAAACCCTAATCATTAGAATCACACACAGAAGGTGATTAACGCTGCATCTTTTAGCACTTCTCGCACAATCTGCTGGTTTAGAAACAGTAAATTAGAGTTGACAGAAACATTGCAGAAGAGGAGCGGCCCAGATAACACAACCTTACAGCGCGAAGTTGTGCGGTACGTGCAGCAAAATTTTGCTGCATATCCATGTTTACTGTTTTAGGCGTACACAGAAGTCTACATCTTAAAGGGATATTCCGGTGTAAGTTTAATCCATGGTCTAACACACCTTGACACCGAGTAAGACTCCCCCTCGAGAGGTCAAGTTAGCTGACCGCTAGCTTAGCTAGTTTTAGCAACCTCAGAAAAGACCGCACGATAACAACACACTGCAGCTTATGTCTCCAACTAGAAACCGCCATCAAAAAGCCACAATTAATGGTGAGAACAGCAGCAAACTTCAGCAACAGTACATGTACAGTCCCAGCACACAGTACGAAGCATCAAACATCTGCTAGCTTTGCTGGATTTGTATTAAAAACACAGCACAACTCACCTCTCCTCCAGCAGCCTGCCTGTGTGGGGAAGCCCTGACGAGTCGATTACCGAGTGCAGTAGATTTCTGCAGCTCAAGGGTGAAAATGTCTGATTATTACTCCATGGGATGCTCAGTTCTTATTATCGAGAGCTGACAGGGAAAATAAGGGAAGTAATGGAGTAATAATCAGACATTTTCATCCTTGAGCTGCAGGAAATCTACTGCACTCGGTAATCGACTCGTCAGGGCTTCCCCACACAGGCAGGCTGCTGGAGGAGAGGCTGAGTTGAGCTGTGATTTTAATACAAATCCAGCAAAGCTAGCAGATGTTTGATGCTTCGTACTGTGTGCTGGGACTGTACATGTACTGTTGCTGAAGTTTGCTGCTGTTCTCACCATTAATTGTGGCTTTTTGATGGCGGTTTCTAGTTGGAGACATAAGCTGCAGTGTATTGTTATCGTGCGGTCTTTTCTGAGGTTGCTAAAACTAGCTAAGCTAGCGGTCAGCTAACTTGACCTCTCGAGGGGGAGTCTTACTCGGTGTCACGGTGTGTTAGACCATGGATTAAACTTACACCGGAATATCCCTTTAATATCCGTAGAGTTTTATACATTTGGCCCCTGGTGTTTATTCCTTGTTCTGCCTGTCTCACAGAAAGCCATATTATTTGTCCAATATCTGATTAAATTATTCAAAAGGCACCACAAAACACGGCCGGAGGCTCCGTATCAAGTGACTGGAATTAGCTGAGCCTTAAAATTCCCAACACAGGCGATACAAAATACGATGCAGCGCAACAAACATCACAAATCTGTATAACGTATCGGACAGTATCCCACTAATAAAGCTGCTTTTTTTACAAGCAGGAAGAAAGTTTGTATTTTATTTATTAATGGCGTGCGTTCAGTTTTAGAGTTTTGCAGACTTTTTTTAGCTGAAGTAGTTTAATTCAAAGGGCAGGACCTCCTATCATGAATACAGAGTCACACAGCGACACACTGACACAACACTGAACCGTAGGAGGGCAGGGGAAGATAAAGTAAACACTTTCCTGTGTCGTGAGTTTAATTTATTATTAATTCATAACTATGAAAGACAAATCAGTTTGGCCGCCGGTGTCATTCGCCTTCATTTAGAGATAAAATGAAGTTTGACTGAAGCTCAAACATCAACAGTTCAACAGCAGATTCTTTATTTCCTCCAATAACACTTCAGCTGGAGTTCATCGCGGGAGCAGAACTAAACTTTTTCAGAGCCTCATTTCAGGTCTTTCTCGAAGGACAGAGTTCCTGCTTTATATTTATTATAAAAAAAAAAAACATAAAAAAAAACACGTTTCAAAAGCCTCTTGAAGAATTAATCAACTGCTCTTTCTCAACAGCCGGCCTTGAACAGGAAACACTTTATGTTTCTTCAACATCCTCAGCTCGTACTTGAACATTTCACCTCCCCGCTAAACGGAAAAGAGCGGATGAAAACGTTTGGAGGAGCAGAATCTGAACTGGGGAAGAGCTACTTTCTGTATCCGTCAGGGTCGCAGAGCCACGACCTTTAATTAAATTCTCCTCCGATCGGTAAACAAAGAGAAGCAGCAGATGTTTCCGTCTGTTATGTTAGCCTTGAAAATAATCAACAGATTAATTAATAATAATAGTGAAAGCAATCAGAAGTGGCAGCCTAAGTTTCATCAGAACACCTGAGCTCACCTTTTACCGTCCTGCTGTCAGTGTATTTATACTTTACATGAGTATTTCCATTTCCTGCTCCTTGCAAATCTGTACTTTTTACTCCACCAAAGTACTTTACTGGATACTAAAGTACATTTAACATCGGATACTTTTACTCAACTACTTTTACTGTCATAATATTTTGAATGTTAATGATTAAAAATAACTGGTAATCAATTTTGTAATTAATTGGGGGAAAAACAATTCTGTTTCCAGCTTCTAAAATGTGAGGATTTGTTGCCTTTTGCTGTTTTATTTCATTTTTAAATTAAATATTAATTGAATTGAACATTGAACTGTCAGTCAGAAAATAGACAATATCTGAAGATGTTTTCACCATTTTAATTTCACAGACTGAACAATTAATTGGTTAATCATAAAAATAACCCACAAAATAATACAATAGTTAAAATAATCTTCGGTTGAGGTCCTACAGTACACCATGGTCAGGGGTCTTCAACTGATATTACGTGCATGAAAAGGCAAATAAAGTGAATAAATTCCCCCAAACTTCTGGTTCCATCTTATCAGAGGACAGGGTTAGATGATTTTCTTGTGAAATATCACTTTAAACTGATTATCTTTGGGTTTTTTGGACTAGTTAAACAAAAGAATATGTTTTAAGACAACCCCAAGTAATGTATTTTTAAACGATTAATCAATTCAACAAACATACGATCGGCAGATTCATCGATAATAAAAATAATCATTAGTTGGAGCCCTGAAGTCGACACGTCTCCCTCCATATCAACAACAATATAAAATATATGCTCTAGACATACAAATCAGCCGCTGTAACTACTGTCAGGTCAAGCTTTGGAATCATTTTTAAATGAGTGATTTTATTTTGAAAGGTCAAAGGTCAGGTAAACAGGAAGTGAAGCGCACAGACATACCTGGAGCCATCGGGGAAGACCAGCAGCCCACAGCCGTTGAAGAGGCCGTTCTCAAACTGTCCGGTGTAGCAGGTCCCGTCGCTGAAGGTCAGCTGACCCAGGCCATGACGCAGACCTGCAGCAGCAACACACACACACACACACACACACACACACACACACACACACACACACACACACACACACACAAACCGAACACACACACCTGAGTTAAGTGCTTTTGAGAAATTAGGTTCAGTTTATTTAATTCTGTTTTCCCCCTCATGAATCAAAACGAGGGCTGATGGAAACTCTCGACTCACTCGTGTTGAAGGAATGAAACCTCAACCTCCAAGACGACAGTAGGTAGTTCTGAAGTAACAAAAACTGAATGGAGCCTTAGTTATATGATATTATATTTTATTATATTATATTATAGATGATATCTTCTTTTCTTCAGACCATGTTTGTCTCCTCAAGGATATCTGATACAATGGGACAAATAAGAGAATTCCATTTTCCTCGAGAGCTCTTCTACGGTCGATGTGAACAGAACAGAAACAATCAGCCTTGTTGCAATGCTCAGATATTGTACTTTTATTGTTGTAATTATTCTTTATAAGAAGGGACAATGTTCAAGGTAAATGTATTGGACCTGTGAGAAGATACACTGAGGAGTCTCACAGCCTGAGGAGTGAAGCTGCTGTGTAGTCTGGTGGTACAGCAGCGGATACTTCCGTATCTTTTGCCAGATGGCAGCAGGATGAACAGACTGGGTCGGGTCTTGTCTTTTAGTATCCTTTGGGTTGTCGCCAATGCTCTGTAGATGGTACCAGTGAGGTTCTGGGCAGTTTTAATCGAGCCTTCCTGTCCTGGACCGTGCACGAACCAATGCCATTTTCCACTCAGGATGCTTTCTTAGCTCTAATTTCTAAGTTTTTCCAAGGAAGTAGAGTCTTCTCTTCGTTTTTTTGTTTTTTTAACCAGGTTGGTGATGTGTGGTGACCAAGACAGGTGCTCAGTGATGGTAATCCCAAGAAACGTTGGTTCTGCTGATGTTGAGCAGTAGATTATTCTCTGTGCACACTGAATGGGTCAATACAGCCTTTCCACCTCTCTTAAACAACAAAGCTACAGCTAATACATCAGTATGGACGCACTTTGCTTCACCTAGCCACTTAAAACACGTTTAAACTGTAGAACAAATACTCTACGTCTCTAAAGGAAGAAATACAGACACAACTACATGAATTGGTTTTGCAGTAGTGCTGCTTCTTGTTATATTGACTTGAATGTTTGACTTGAGCATTTTTCAAACATTGTGCAACTTGAGTGTAGTTCTGAGTATTTATGATAAAGGTTTTATAATCCCAGTGTTAAATACGAGATATAACTCAACCCAGTGTAGACGTATCCTTTTGATTTCACACGACTCAGCGTCTGAGTGTTAATGTTTTTAATTACGTGCTGTCCTGCATGGTTGTCTCGCCACTTATCTTTTATGCACCTCAGTTTTATTTGTATTCCGTCATATTGCTTCTTATGCTATAATTTTTATGTACCTTTTCTGTTTATTTGCTCTTTGATTATGTTAATTTTTTCTGTTTGTTATCACATTTTTGCACCTATTCCTGTTTTTTTATTTATGCTCTCGACGTCACTGAAAATGAAGGCTTGCCGTCGATGATTTTTCGAGATTTAAATAACTGACTATCAACTGAGAGTCTACAGTCAGTTCCTGAAATAAAAAATGTTAACTGCGATCCATCATTTCAGAAGCACAGTTGATTCTGTCCTAGAAAACATAACAAATTGGAGGTTTCTTACGCCTCATACCACCGACTGTATCCCATCTGTTCATTCCATTTTACGTACGCTGTTACTTTTGAGCAACGTTGGCCACTTTTGATATGACAGAAAAGTCTGACGCCAAAACACAACAATTTGTAGTCCCTTTGTGCTACAAAAGAAACACTTTTTTTTAAATGGAGGAGTGTTGAGGATGAGTTAACAAGTCTCACAGCCTGAGGAGTGAAGCTGCTGTCGTCTGGAGGTACGGCAGCAGGTACTTCTGTATCTTTTGCCAGCAGGGTGAACAGTGGGTGGGTGTTGTCTCTTAGTATCCTCTGTAGGATGCTCAAAGCTTTAATTCCTGTCAGATAAAACGATAATAAACTGCTTACGATCATATCGAGGCTGCTTGTTAGCTTGATTGACAGGTCTGTCAGCCTACCACAGTCAGCTGTGATGGTTAATGCAGGCTCATCCCGCCTCAGCCTCACCCTGAAGTACAAATTTGGATTTCTTTCTCGCCTGAGACAATTGAGGAACTGAAGCGCTAAACCCAAACCACAGGCTTCCAGATGTCTGTGATATCACTCCCAGATTTCCATGCAGGTTTAATCTCAGCGTAAGTAACACATTCAATATTTTAGAGCATTACTGGAAGCTGTGAGGAGTTTTTTTTTATGTGAAGATGTTTTCCAGGCAAGCACATCATTATTTTAACACGTTAATTTAGAGGTAACAGTTGTAATTGGTGCTCTCTTTTATTTTACGCCTCCTAAAACGTTCCCATGGAGGTGAGACCTAATTTTCCCTCTAATTCTGTGACTAATTTGGAGGACCAGGGAGGGACGGCAGTGGAAAATAGAAAGGCAGGGAAAGAAGTGAGCATTTCGTCTTGCCAACCTCTATTAGCAGGCCCAGCGGGAATTAGGAGAATAACTGGATGTGAGGCGCAGTTGGACACGGGCTGAGGAGGTCCCGGGTTCCTCGTGGCAGCTGTAAGCGAGGAATAGGATTTACTGTGAGCTCGCCAAGTGGCATAAAACCGATGGAGAGGAGAGAAGAGGGGAAGATCTGGCGGTGGGGGGGGGGACCCTCGCAGCGGATTGGGATTTACAAGGGGGGGGGGGAGGACTGCTCGGCAGGGGGTGAGGCAAGGGTGAGCCTAGCGAGCGCTGTCCCTTGCTCCCAGCTAATGGCAAAGTAAATTAGGCAGTCCATCTGTCAGGGCTGCTTAAAGTGCTGCTCTCTGCCTAATCTCAGCAGGGTTTTCACGGGAGATTTGGAGAAGAGATTTGGCAGAAACTAAATCTGGAGCTCTGCGTTCCGTTTTCAAAGTCTTCTTTGCATTCTGCATCCATATGTGCAGATGTGTGTGTGCACAAGCAGGCCTCGATTAAGTGTATATATATATATGTGGGTAAAGAAGAGGGCCAACAGGGGCTTATATCCTGCCCTTCATCCTAACAAGCGAGTGAGAGCCCGAGGAGGGAATTTCACGGACTGGCCGCTGAAAAACGACAATCTGTGGCATGTCAAAGAGGCTGCGGTCGTCTGGCTACGAATGCCAAGAGGAGTGTCTTCCATCAAGGATACGGAGGGTAACAAAGTATGAATGGTGTTATTGAATCTAATGAAATCAAGTGACAAACGTGTAAGCGCTTTACAGACCGCTGGGACGCTAACTTTTTTTTTTCTGGAGGGGCAGATTATCAGCGGACTGGCTGCAGCAAGGGACAGTTATTTCCTCTCCATCTCTTTGGATTTGATCCCTCCAGACAGACTCTAATCTGCCGTTCAGCTCCTTTGTAACGCCTCCCTCCAATCTCGTGTCGGGTCACGGTCTCTGCTAATTACGGTTTAGCTGAATTTGTCCGGCTTTTATGTCAATCAATAGCGGTAATGCATCGATGTTAAATGACTGCATGGGCGAAGTACAGTAGTAAATGCTTTCTCGCTGTGCCTCGGCTGTTGTGGATGTACCCACCCTACTTCCTGTAACCCGATAGCCCCCGGGGCCTGTCTTCAACCAGCGCTCTGCTGAATTATTCATGTGACACCACAGACCTCTGTCCGACACACACCTTCATGTTTGTGTGCAAACAGTGACTTTGCATGCATGGACACAGAGATGCGACACGCATCAATCCGTGTCCATGACATCACGTACAATTAAATCAACACGTGCTGTTAAATTCAACAAAATGTGAACACACATATTTCGGGGCATGCAAAAAAAAAAATAAGTGTGTCTTCGGGAAAATGTGTGTGAGGTGTTTCCCCAGGAGGAGTTTAACTGTGTTTACAGAGGCAGTGTGGAAGGTGGGGGGGAGGTTGTTAATTAAAAAGCTATTAACAGCAGGTAAAAAATAAACGATTTACACGTAAATGTGTGAACAGGGAGCCATCTGAAAGGATGTAACATCCAGATATGGTTAAACAAATCTCTCTCATGATAACATACAAGAACTAGAAGTAAACAGCGCTGAATGAACATTAGCCACGTTTTTACAAAAGGATCTTTGCCCAGGGACCTTTGGACGAAGAAAGAGGGAAGATTTAATTATTTTACAGCCCAAAAAAGTCCCTGACTGGGGGGTAATACCAGAGACAATAAAGAGAGAGCCAGACCACTGAAGGCATTTGGAAAAGAGACGGCAGTTGTATGACCTGCTCCTCCCACCCAAAAACCAATCCTGTGCTTTATAGCCGCCGAACCGGAAAAGATATTGTGAGCAAGATTTATGACGGTTTCAACTGATTTAGTGCTGCTGCAGAGGAGGAGATCATGCAAATACATGTGCTTACTGAGAAAGGTGAGGTTGTGCAAGGATTAGACACTAAACTTGCATTTGTTTCAGGTCATTACTCCACCACCGTCCCCCTCCACCTCCCGATGTGACAGTCAGTTAATAAACAGTACAGTACACAGTAGACTTGTAGTCAAGACCGCCTAAACCGAGACCAAGACACTACCAAGACCAGAGAGTATCAAGACCAAGACTTGTTCAAGCTCAAGACAGACCAGTAGACCAGATACCGAGACCAAAAAAAGACTAGTTTTTTGCCATTTTGCATGAGTTGTAGAACCCGCACGCAGGTGCACCAAAAAATGCATTAAATTAAATGCAAAATACAAATAGTTTATAGTACAAATAGTACAAAATTGTACTTCAAATTGTCCATTAACAAGAGGAAGAACTGGTCACCTTGATGTGTGCAATGGCATCTCAATTATAACACACTTTATCAAGTTGTAGTTGTAGCTGTAGTTCAGTGGGACAAGAACAATATAACACAGACATCACAAAGAACAGATACATAAACATATACATTCAAACTGTAGAACAAAAGGCATACTACATCATGAATGCATTTATGTCTTGAGTAGACTTGTAGTCAAGACCGCCTAAACCGAGACCAAGACACTACCAAGACCAGAGAGTATCAAGACCAAGACCAAGACCAAAGACTGTCGAGGCCGTGACAAGACCAAGACCACGGAAAAGTGGTCTTGAGACCGAGACCGGTCTCGAGAACTACAAGTCTAGTACACAGCCTACGCCACGTCAAACTTGGACGTATCTGTGGCTTTGATGAAAAGATACCTGCTAACATTAAATCCCTGCAACCAGGCTGCAAAGTACCAACACACTGCCAAGAAATCCTGGCTGTTCCCGACAGCCAACACAGAGCTGCATGAGCTTCATTAGTGGACTAATTTCTTACTCACTAATCACTGAGAAACGCCTGTGCTAAAAAAAAAACACCCAGACATCGCTGTGGACTAAAAACCTGCGAGCGCATCACAGCCAAACCAGTTTGACAGTTTTTTTTTACAAACCGTGCAGACACCATATGTTTCTCCCCGCAGCTTCACGCTCGCTCCGGTGCCAAACTTTTGTTCTTTGTTTAACCTTGCCCTAAAGGTTGTCAAAGTGTTTTTGTCAAACTGCAAATACGGGTTTAGGTGGTGTGATATCCCGGCTCAGCGGGCCTCACGGTCTCCAGATGGTCTCCGTGTGCACATCTTCCTGTTTTGCAGACTTCAGCTTGACACCCAGTTCTGCTTTTTTGCCAATTAGATGCAATCTGTGTGAGAGCAGGTTCATTTAAGAGCTAACTAGTTTTACTGTTCTCCTGCAGTCATTCCTGAACAGCTGCCAGAGATACCTTTGTTTTAGCAGGAGATCTATCGTACGTGCCGACATTCTTATTATATCTTGATACTGTAGGCATCCATTCATTAAAACGCCGTCTGGGGCTGTGCTGGTGGGGGCATGTTGGTGAGACGGGAAATACGATCCAGGAAGTTTGAGTAACAGATTAATGTGTTTAAAGATTTATCAGACACCGACGCATTGCACAACCGCGGCAGCAACAGTTTTATGTTCTACCTGCATGTGTGCATCAGTCTACAAGCTGGAACTAGTCCCGTCGTTATGGTACTGATAACATCGGTGTGTAGATTCTCGAGCCTCGTTGATTCACGTGTGCTGTTCCCTTCAATTTAAACGTAAGGGTGCCGGGTGGAGTTTTGTTGTGATCGAACAAAAGTTTTTGTGTCCGTACAGTGTTACTCGCCAAAACGTATCAAATATTTGTGTATTTCTACGGCGTAAACATCTCTCCAGCAGTGAAATACTTCTTTGAAGGAGACCTATTATGCTTCCCTTTCCTTTAATGTGTTACATTAGGTCTGGAAAATTAAGTCCACACCAACAGGAGTCAGTTAGGGCTGCTCCATTATGGAAAAAATCATAATCACGATTATTATTTTGGCCAATATTGAAATCACAGTTATTTAAACGATTATTTTTGAGTTTGGAAACATGATGCATTTATTTAACCTGACTCTCGCCAGATGCATTTCGTTCCGCCTAGCTCCACTCACATCCATCTGGGATCGCTCCCGTTGGGAGGGATTTCGGCACCAGATTTTATGGTCGAGCCAATCAGGACCGCCGGGCGGGAGTTTCATAGATGTGACATAGATGTGATTCAGACAACAATGGCGGCTCGCATCGAGGAAGCAAGCGTCAACATTGATGCTGCTATTTCATCCGTGTTGTCCAATCTACCCAATATTTGTTCGTTAAAAGAACGTCGCTCTCATCAACGTCACAG
This sequence comes from Lagodon rhomboides, assembly GCA_039737535.1. NCBI lineage: Eukaryota > Metazoa > Chordata > Actinopteri > Spariformes > Sparidae > Lagodon > Lagodon rhomboides. Next base: position 33,489,958 of record CM077786.1, read on the forward strand.
GTTGGTTTCGATGTGAGTGGTTGAAGTAGCACGTCAATAAAGATGACAGACAAGTGGTTTATCCAATCATATGCAAGGATTTTTGATCAGGCCCAGCCTTCTGAAACACATCTCCAATGGAGCGATCCCAGATGGATGAGTGGAGCGAGGCGGAACGAAATTCATCTGGCGAGAGTCAGGTTAGCATTTAATAGCATTTCTCTCCAAAAAAACCATGTTGTGTTTTATTTTGAAAAGTGAACGGATGTTATGTTATTGTTGTTTTGGTGCGTGACTTCCTGTCTGCTATGTGCTAAATTTGGCTTATTGCTACGTCGTGGATCCGATCCGGAGGGCTCTGGACTGCCGGAGCTGGACGGCGGACCTGGTGGAAGTTAACACACAGACGAAAGTGAAACTATCAGCTCTGCTGACGTGGCTGAGCTGTAACACAGCGGACACGTATCCAGTCAGCGTGGCCGCGGTGTTGAATGCTTTGGGGGAGGGATTGAATTGCACATGAGCGTCTCTTTCAGAAAATCTCTCGGCCTACTGTACAACGAAAAAAAGCCAAATAAATCGTTTCAACTCGATTATATTAGTTTGGAGATCGTTTGACCCAAAAATCGAAACTGCTCTACCGTCAGTAGTCTCGCCTTTAATTCTGTGTCTCCTTGACATCACGCTACATCACCATGTCACACATGTACAAAATGCGCACAGGTCAGAATGACTGACCTCCGCCGGACAGAGGAGACAAGAGCCTGGCTGGTGATCCAGGCCCGTAACGGGAGCTTGAAAGGCGAGCTGGCCTGTAACACGGGGCGATGGGCCGCTGCTGCGTCAGCCTGCCACCAGCAAGCCTCCGTGTGGCTGTGACAGAAAACTGCTGAACTCGACTAACGCTCTCTGAGCGGCTCAGCGGGAGCACTCGGGGAAGCCCTGCCCACATCTCTGCCAACCGTCACCGAGATCTGAGACCGAGGCCGACAGCTCCAGATTCACTGTGACATGCTGAAGGCTCCGGATGCCGTCTTGGTCGACACGACTCTTCAATGTCGACGCGATTGTCAGTTTTAAAGCGGTGAACCGGAGGCGGTGCTCCAGTTATTGAGGTTGTCACACTGCAAACTGGAGCGGAAGCTCCAAACGATGTGAACCAAACTGTAAATATGTAAACGGTTGTTTTCTGTCACTGACTTTCAGACTCAGATATGTCTCAACAAAATAGACCCATCTCCTCAAATTCTGTTAATTTTTACACACTTCCTTTAAATACTTCACCTTTACTGCAAAATGTATTGATAACAAGAAGAAACCTGCCACATCAGAACCATCTGGGAAGTCGTTTGGACAAACTATCGTGCTATAACCGTCTATTCCAGGCTGACTTCAACCAATCAGATCAACAGTAGCGGAGCCATGAAATAAACTATCCCGTTCTGATATAACTGATGCTATAGCAGCTACGCTAACATCTCAAAGAGCCGCCATTGTTGTTTTTAAACAACCAGTCGCTCGTCTCGCCGGTCATCTGTCAACCTCGCAAGGTGAACTTTTTTTTACCTTTTCCGTAAAAAAAGAGTTAATGCACCTGATTGGAGATGGATAGAAACACCTTTATGATGGAGCGAGTATTTAACTGACTCGACTGATCAGCTGTTTGTTTCCAGAAGAAGAAGAAGAAGAGTTATATAATAATTACAACTCGCTCAGCAGGACAAACATTCCTCCATTCTTCTCTCGAGGATCTCAGAGGTTACTAGTTTTGTTTTCTTCTTCTTTGAGGTTTATTGGCGGCTGTTTTTTTCCCCTTTTCAGTTCCTCTACGTTCCTTCTTCTCTGTCTGTTACAGCCACGCATGAATCTTTATTATCTTGAGAACAGAAACAGTGCTGACTTTCTTCACCACTCAGTGAGCTGAGTATCACGAAACGCCTTTAGGCTGAACATGTCCTAACTGGTGTGTGTTAATGCAGATAAAGTCTGAACACTGTGGTTTGACTTCACTTCACGCAAAAGAGCTTCATTACATGAATCAAGTACAAGTGTGATGTTTACATGGAGTGACTTACATGCATCGCCGTGTTAATGACATTAAAACATGCATGCAAATGATGTGGCCAGCGGATGGAGGATGACGGACAGGTGAGTAAGCGGGTCGGTCTTGCCTTCTTTCCATTCGCCGTGGTACTCCTCGCCATTGGAGTAGCTGAAGGAGCCTCGTGTCAGGGTCATGGGTCCTGCTGGCACACAACAACACACAGAAACCGTCACGTAAGACCGCCGGAGGAGCTCCTCACCGGACGCCTTGAGCCAGTCTGGCTTCAAACCGCCGACCGAGCAGCTTTCATCGGAATGAATGGGTCCAGATTTTAATACCACGTCCTCGATTTCCCTCCCTACACCAGCGCCAAACGTAACCTGACTCTCGCCAGATGCATTTCGCTCCGCCTAGCTCCACTCACATCCATCTGGGATCCCGATGGGAGTGGTATTCGTTTCGGCACCAGATTTTCAGGTCGAGCCAATCAGGACCGTCGGGCGGGAGTTTCATAGATGTGACGCAGCGGAGAAGCGACTGTTTTGATTCAGACAACAATGGTGGCTCGCATCGAGGAAGCAAGCGTCAACATTGATTGATTAGTCGATTTATCGTGACAATAATCTGCTGATTCTATTATCATCATCAACTAATATCTTCCGATTCGTCGACGATGACATCCTGTGCACATCTAAAAGATGTGCACAGGATGTCATCGTCACAATCGGCAGATAATAGTTGGATGCAGCTCTGATGTCTGAACTCAACATCGGAGACGACACCACTGAGAGTTTAACTCAAGACCACAAACCAGTTAAATTAAAGGAGCACTCCGTAGTTTTGGGAAAGACATTTTTAATCATTTTTTTTTTCCTGTCTAAACAAACTAAATAATCAAACTGTTTGTTTTCACGACTGAATAAACTGAAGAAACAAACTTGACTTTAAAGGAAACACAATTTATACAGTTTTACTTTACTTTTACGTTTATATGTGGCGGACCCCGCCACCTTTCTGGCTTCAAACAGTGTTCTGGGAACTTATTTTTCCTCTGAGAACAGCTTGTTTATTCACTTATGGAAATAATGAATATTTGACGTAGCGGAGAAGCGACTGTTTTGATTCAGACAACAATGGCGGCTCGCATCGAGGAAGCAAGCGTCAACATTGATGCTGCTGTTTCATCCGTGTCGTCCAATCTACCCAATATTTTTTCGTTAAAAGAACGTCGCTCTCATCGACGTCACAGGTTGGTTTCGATGTGAGTGGTTGAAGCAGCACGTCAATAAAGATGACAGACAAGTGGTTTATCCAATCACATGCAAGGATTTTTGATAAGGCCCAGCCTTCTGAAACACATCTCCAATGGAGCGATCCCAGATGGATGAGTGGAGCGAGGCGGAACCAAATTCATCTGGCGAGAGTCAGGTTAGCATTTATCAGCATTTCTCTCCAAAAAAAACACTTTGTTTGTGTTTTATTTTGAAGTGATCGTATGTTATGTTGTTGTTTTGGTGCATGACTTCCTGTCTGCTATGTGCTAAATTCGGCTTATTGCTACGTCGTGGCTCCGATCCGCCAGAAATAGAAGTCCGTAACTCTTCCGGAGGGCTCTAAAGATGACAGACAAGTGGTTTATCCAATCATATGCAAGGATTTCTGATAAGGCCCAGCCTTCTGAAACACATCTCCAATGGAGCGATCCCAGATGGATGAGTGGAGCGAGGCGGAACGAAATTCATCTGGCGAGAGTCAGGTTACGCGAAACGTGCACCGATGGCAAAAAACTTCCAGATAAAACACCTGCAGCAGGTGATCTGCTGATGGAGTTATAAACTACAGCTGTGTGTTGTCGTCACTGCATTTTTAATCAGAGCATCACCTGGTATGCGAAGGTGCTGTTTGTGACAACAACAAAAAAAAACAACCACTGTTAGCTGAGGTGTTATTGTTCATTTATTTGTCTGCTCTTGTGGGAAAACATCCCCCTTTTAGGTTTTCGCCTGTTTGCTTCTCGCTGTTTGACATTTTTGAAAATCTTCAGTTTCACTCAGACGCATGCTGAGCAGCTGTGTTCACTGTTGTCCTCCTCTCTTCTCCTCTCTGTTGTTTGAAAGAAGGAGCCTGTGGAACAAAGTGCCGTCGACACGAGCATCAAACACACGTTTCGGGCTTCACAACACAACACACACCGTCAGCGGCCTGTTCGTTATCAGGCTGAATTATCGCTCGGATGCCATCAGGCGCGCTGTCACCGTGCTGGGGAGGAGGAGGAGGTGGAGGAGGAGGAGGAGTGTGTATCCTCCATCTAATGTTGCCACAGTAACGGCGCCCAAATCCCTTTCATCCTGCCGGCGTGACGCTGGCAGCCTCCGAAACACACACACACACACACACACACACACACACGGAGAGAAACATAAACGCTTTACCTGTTTCAACACACAGAAACTCGGTCCTTTGTCTCTACATCACTGAAAACAACCAGCAGTTGGAGGATTTCTGCTCCTCTCAGCGGCTATTTCGCTTTTTTTCCGTTTAAGCTAGCTGCCTCAGCGTCGCTCCAAGGTGCCGCGACGCGATTGGCCGCCGCTCCGCCACCTCGTCTCAAGGCGCGCTCTGATTGGCTGCAGCGCCCCCCCGCCCCTCCGCGGGAGACATCTTTGTCGAGGGCAACGGGTTCAACGACTTCATTAGCCGGAGTGCTCCTCCGTTAAAAACGTTTGCCCTTGCCTCTTTTCTTTTTTTTTATGTGCTGCCCGCCGCCTCCGCAGGACCGTAAAGAGGCAGCCGAGCTTCCTGTTAATGACACCGTGTCGTTTCACCTCTCAATTTGGTGATTAGACCCGCGTTTGGGCCACTTTTATGGAACTTGATTTATTGTTCCTGCTGCTGAGGTGGTGAGTGAGGGTCGGTTCGATGAGATGGTGTATGGATCCGAAGCCGATACGGGTTTAATCCAGTGTGAAGCTAAAAGATGGAGGAATCAGAGTAACACAACTCTGATTGATCCATGTTCAACATTAAAATCCATGTTTCTTATCACACTGATCGATGACAGCAGCTTCACAGTCAAGCCTGATATGATGATGTAATAATATAATATTTGTACTTTATTAATAATACTAATTATTTTATGTGTCTGTATTTCTACTCTTTTTCTTCTGTAGGATGTCAAATGAAAGGTTTAATACTTGTCATCATGGTTCCTCCAGGTTAACTCTTATTTACGTTGTGTTTTGTAGCTATATTGTGTTACATTATGTCAAGTTTTGTGATGTAGGCCTATGTGTCGTTTTGATATGTTATGTAATGTTATTTATCTTATACTGAGGATATGGAGGATGAATAAACGAGATGTTTGAAAAAAGATTTTGGAAAGGAAGCCAGTAGGATCTCACGGCTGAGATGAAAGGTTTAATACGTGTCATCACGGTTCCTCCAGGTTAAATTTTATTTACGTTGTGTTTTGTTGTCTTGTGTTTTGTTGTGTACAGTTTTGTGATGTAGGCTATGTGTGTTATTTATCTTACACTGAGGATATGGAGGATGAATAAACAAGATGTTCGAAAAAAGGCTGAGGTTTGTTTGGTTCATTAAAATTAATTCAAATAGAAGTTTGTGTATTGAATGATGTGTTTGTGTATTTGACAGGGACAGAGCACAGCTTATTAACCGTCCAGAGCTATAAGCTCTTCTTTTGTTCGATGATATAAAGACAGTCCTCGAGCACACCTCCACCTCTTTTTCATGAGTTTAGCTACGAGCTGATTTACTTCTGTAGTAAACTATAACTATAAAATATCACAACAGAACACTACAGCAACAACAAGCAGACGTCTTGAGATTAAATGTTTGCATTTATGCATGATACGTCCATGATTGGGTTGATTTTATGTTACATGTAAAACCAGTTCTGCTGCAGAGAGGGGTGATTTTTAATAAAACAACCAGTCAATAAATAAAGTTAATTTTGACCGATGAGATCATGTGGGTTTGAGCAACCGTGGGAATTCATAAACTTAAAAAAAATGTATTCCAGTATTATAAGTCCCAGTAGTTTAATTCCTGGCAGCAAGAAGAAGATGCTGAAAAAACATTTCAATGATGGGAACCAAAACTTTAACACAGGTCAGTGAAGAGTTTTTTATTATTATTATTGAGTTAGTCAAATCAAATCAATTTTATTTATATTGCCCAAAACTTGGAGGACGAAGCCACACAAGATAATAAGCAGTAAAAAAAAGAGAAAGAATCAGAGTGAAGAGGTGTCAGATTCTACAGAAATACAGATACAAGGAGAGATCCAATGATCCAGTGGAGCCGATCCGGATCCGTCAGTACGTGAGGCAGCAGGAGCCAGGAGAGGTAGATGATCCCAGAGGCCTGTGGTCCATCAGAGGAGGAAGAGGAGGAGACAGAGAGAGAGGGGTCAGAAAAACAAAAAGAAAAGTCAGAGAAATGAAATGTTAATCAGAATAAACTGAGACTGAGACTGAGACTGACCCACCGAAGAAGTCAAGGACTCATGAGTGAGTTAGTGATGTTGTGTTTAGAGTGTTTGAAGTTTATATAAATCTGGATAAGAAAACTAAAAATGTTGAAAATACCACATTTTCTTCATGTTCTTTAATATGTGGTGAGGAGAAACTGTCATGGAAAAGATGCAAAGACATGTGTGGAAGAAGCCAATTTATTAATTCAATTAAGACCACTCAGTGACAAAAAGCAACACAATCCATTAAAGGAGACCTCGTAGTGATCCTTTAATTGGTTAAATAAGAGTATGAGTGTTGTAGCTGATGGAGCTGACTGTTTCCTGGTCCGAGCTCAGGGAGCATCGGGGGTTTTTTGGGGCCGTGAAGCTTCAGGCTGTTCTTCATTTTCATAAAGTGACACTGAGCGTGTTTTTGATCACAGAGGCTCTTTGTGCCTCTGACTGCAGCTGATCAGCCTGTCAGAGCCGCACTAATAACATATCTGCTAATTTAAACAATGCAGCGTCTTTATGCGCATTTTTTTTTTTTTTCTTTAAATCCCCGCGCCCTTTGACACACATATAGCTCTGAGGCGCCATGTGCTGTGTCCTACACAACATTAAAACAGACAAACATCCCATTAAACGACCAATGACAGCACATCCTCGCGCGCAGAGATGCTGGGAGGGATGGAGGAGGGGGAGGAGGGAGGAGGAGGGAGGAGGAGGGGGAGCTTTTGGTGGGTGGGACAAACGAGCGCTATAGAAAAGGGGGATGCTGCAGCCCCGTCCCCCTCATATCTCACTCCACCCAGCCCTAGAATAAAAAGCACCGGTGACGTGCGCGCAGGGAAGCACCCAGCAGTATGTGCGCGCCCACGGGAGGGGCCGACAGAAAATGGCGAGTCTGTGCAAAAGGCAGCAATGCACGGTAGAGAGGCGCGGCTTTCGGCAGGAACTTGACTCTTGGAGGCACAAACTCATTCACTGTGTAGGTAAGCTCTCTTGGCATTGTGTGTGCGCGCGTGTGTGTCGGTGCCGGCGGCTGCTGGACTTGTTTTCGGGGCAGAGAGCCGCGGCTGTAAGGTCCGCTGGAAAAAACCTATAGGAGCTGTCATTTTTTTTTTTTGTTACGCACTGCTGTTGCCTGGCGCTGCTGCCTCCCTCCGGACACAGCCGAAAAGAGATTGAGCTCGAAGTTTCTGGGCTCGTGCCGGGCAGCTCGGCAGGTGTTACACCTGCGCGCTTTGAGCGTGCGTCCTGCCGGGCTCCGGACTTTTAGTTTCAGTGAATGTTGGGGCTGTTCGGGGGCCGCCGGAGGAGGTTTTATACATTATTCTATGGCTGTTTGTTTATTGTAAGCAGGAGCACGTCACGTGTGCAGATGGAGCTGCGCCTCGGCCAATCAGCGGGCCCGCTATAGGCAGGCCCGTGCACGAGAGCGCGCCGCCGGGGTTGAGTTTTTGGTCGGAGGCGCGCGCTCCGTCTCCAAACATGACGCCCCCTCCTCCTCCTCCTCCTCCACTTCCCTAGAAATGAGCTTTTGGGAGCGCGCATTGCTGCATTGGGGGAAATGTCAGGAAATAATTTTGTATTTTGAGGCGGAAGGTGGAGGAGGAGGAGGAGGAGGGGAAGCCTCTCCTCGGCCTCGGTACTTGTTGAAATCGCCGCTCCTGCCTGGCTGCGGTGGTGGAGAGCTGGTGCTCGGGCGCAGTTTGATCATGAAGACATATTCCTGGTTTGTTTTTTAACGCACATGACAGCAGAGGCGCGTGCGTGTCTCAGGTCAGAGCCGCGGCCATGACATGTGTCAGTCTTTGTCCTGTGATCAGACCTCTCCTCCCTGCGCTCCTCAACACTTCATGTCGGCTTTTATTTTGGATTTTTCTTCATCTATACATCCCTCACACCCACTGCTGCTCCTCCTCCTCCTCCTCCTCCTCCTCCTCCTCCTCCCTCAGTCCTCCATTTCTGCTGTATTTCATTAGCTCAGTTTAATCCGGTTACATTGACCTATCCCGATGTTATGGCAAGATTATCATCCACTCTTCGCCTCTGATCTCCTAACCTCTCTTGGTTCCCTCTCGGTTCTCTGCCCGGCTCCTAATCTGGCAGCATAAAACACCACCAGAACCACCAGAACCAGCACCAGCAGCACCAGCAGCACCAGCAGCAGTGTTGGTGGTGCTGCAGCTCCCCTCTTGGTGTTTTTGGATGCACTTGTGTCCAGATGTTGAGCGCTGACCTGTCACCTACTTACCCATCCGACCGCTGTATAATAACTCACATGGCCTGATTCCCAGCAGGCCAGCGGGGCTTTTTTGTTTTGTTTTTTTGAAGTAAGACAAAACAAACAGCCTCTATAATGAGGAGATGCAGAAGTGTTGAATTAAGAGGTTTGGTAATCTCTGACCTCCAGTCGCTGTGATCAGCAGAAGGAATCCTGTAAACAACAGGACTCCATCGCTTCTCTGACGATCAGCTGACGGATTTTAACACCAAAAATGTGTTTTTCTACTCATTAAAAGCGAGTTAACCTATTTCCCTGCCGTCACACATTAACGACGAGCGCCGTGTCCTGCTTCTGCCCACATTTAGAGCCTAATTAGTGCTGTTTTAATGATTTTGTGGGTCACTGCACGGCTTTAAAAAAAAAGTGTGACACATTTTTGGGAGGCTGCAGCTTCCTCTTATAATGAAAAGGAGCTTTATGTAAACCTGTAATAAACACGGGAGGGTGTGTGTGTGTGTGTGTGTGTGAGAGCGTGAGTCGCTTTAGGAACGCTGTAATGACGCCGAAGTCGAAATAGACGCATGATAAATAGACGGTGAGCTCGCTGTGTGCACCTTGAATCCATCTGGTGATATGACGATGATACAAACAGCACAGAGCAGAATAATGACTTTAGCTCTGTGTGTGTGTGTGTGTGTGTGTGTGTGTGTGTGTGCGTTAGTTCGGCATATTTCCTCGTTTCTGGTTGTTAACATTCATCGGTTCGCTCTGCTCGAGGAGTTTTAGGGCCGGTCGGTTATCAGCCGTCGGACTGAAGTCTGACATGTTTGTTTGTTTGAAGGCTGATCGGCCGGAACATCATGAGACGAGTTCGTCTTCTGACCGGCTCGAGAGTTTGTTCCCAAAAGTAGTTGACTTCTATTTGATTTCATCAGCCGTCCTGCACGTTTGGGTTTTTGGTGTCATCAGGGTCGCAAGTGACGATGATTTGGACAATAAAATGTCATAAAGTCGCAATAAAATATGTCTTTTGTCTGAGCAAGAGTTCAAAACCTAAATGTGTTGAATGTATAATCATGTAAGACAAAGAAAAGCAGACGAACTGTAGGAAATATTTGGCCTAAAATAGACGAATTAATGAATTAACTAATAGTTTGAACACTAGATGTCTTTAAAACTTTGTTTTATGTTAGTTGGGAGAAGACATGAGGTTAAAAACAGTTTGAAACTCTTGATTTGAGTGTTTTACAGCTGCATTATCGTTTATCTGCTGATTATTTTCACTGTTTAGTCCATAAAATGTCAAAAATTGTGAATTCTGTTGAAGCCACAGCTGGTTCTGCAATGACTTCTATTGGATTTTATCAGCCGTCCTGTACGTTTGGGTTTTTGGTGTCATCAGGGTCGCAAGTGACGATGATTTGGACGATAAAATGTCATAAAGTCGCAATAAAATTCGTCTTTTGTCTGAGCAAGAGTTAAAAACCTAAATGTGTTGAATATATAATCATGTAAGACAAAGAAAAGCAGACGAACTGTAGGAAATATTTGGCAATTCGATTGGAAAATGACCTAAATAGATGAATTAATGAATTAGTTAGATAGTTTCAATGGTTCAAATGAGGTTAAAAACAGTTTGAAAGTCTTGATTGAGTGTTTTACGGCTGCAACATTATCGTTTATCTGCTGATTATTTTCACTGTTTAGTCCATAAAATGTCAAAAATTGTGAATTCTGACGTCTTCGAAAGGCTTCTGTTGTCAAACCAACGGTCTCAGGCTCAAAGACTCTTCGTTAAATGTCATAAATGAAAAAGAAAAGCAGCGAATCTTCACGTTTAAGAAGCTGGAAACAGCGAATGTTTGACATTCCTGCTTGAAAATGTGCTGAAACGCTTAATTATCAAAATACTTCACATCTCTTTCAATGCACTTATCGACTAATCAGCTAACGTCTGATGTTAAAGTGTTGACATCAGCAACACAAGAACTAGAATGGCTCTGCGTAGAGTGCATACCTCCGCCAAGGCCAAACAGTCAGACCTTTGTCGTCGCTCGTAGACGACGGCCACCGTAATGCAGGTGATTGTTTTCATCGAGCGGACGCTTAAATTCTCGAGAAATTAACAGAAGCGAAGGTGACGTCACGCCGTATGTTTTGCGTCTAACGGAGAGGACAAAGTGCTCGTTATGTCGGAGACGTTCTGGTCTCAGAAGGTCAGCGAACAAAGGTGGACATCTCGCAGTATATAACAGCTCCCGGTGATGTGAAAGGATGCGGCTTGTCGACACGGCCCGGCGTCGTCGTCATCATCTCCCCTCGCCGCCGATAATAAAGTACGGGCCTATATGCCACAGAAAGGTTAACATTATTAGTTGGTAGCAATTACAGCACCAACTGCTGATTCCTCTGGCACCACATTCTGGGTGGAGAGGAGTGCAGCTAATTTGATTGCAGAAAGGTTGTGGCAGAGACAGACTGCGAGGGAGAGCGAGGGAGAGGAGGTGTGAGTCTGAGCGGCAGATTGCTGCTTCGCTTCCAAAACCGAAGCCTCCGACGGCGGCTGAAGCGCTCCGTGCTGCGGTTACCTGGCGACTCGTTCCAAGAGCGAGGCTCGTTCTGGACAGGTTCAGACGGCGTGATGATGCAGCGAGAGAGAAATTTAACACACTTTTCTGCTGGCTTTCCCTTTTAATACCTGCGGCTGCAGCCTGGAAATGCAGCGAGGACACAGTTGTAAGACTGCCAGCGGTGATGGTTAAAGGGTTTCTGCATCCGTGTGATTGAAGTTTATTCACCCGGTTACTCAAACAGACATTTACAGCTGTTTTCTTTTAACGGTTTATCAAAAAATACATATTAATATCACAATAAATCTACATATAACTGATTTTCCCGGCACTTTCAAGGCTTTGGAAGCTAAGTGGGCTGATTAAAACGAACACGTTTAGAAGTATTTACGCAATAAAAGTGGTTCACGAGATGTTCACGAATGAATAATGCATCGTAGCAAAGGATTAGCGTCCTGTGTCGGAGTCGTGCACGTGATCACGAAGGCTGTGAATAAAGTGGAGAGCAAAATAAAAGACTTAAAATAACAGGAATGTATTTGCTAGCTTGTCATCCATCTTTCTATGCGTTTGTAGTCACTAACCCTGCCTAAGACAGTAAACGTTACTCTAATATGACGTCTTTTTTCAGTAACGACTAATCTAACGCGTTAATATTTCCAAACCAGTAGTCAGATTAAAGTTACTTAAATCAAAGTCACTGTTTGTTACTTTTTTTTTTGTCATTTTCCTTAGTAAAGTAGATATTATCAGATTTATTTTTGTCTCTGAGAAAACGGAGAGTGACACGAAACGTAAACAGCGATGGAGGTGGGAGAGGGAAGCGCGCTTTCAAAGTGGAAATACAGTCATTATTTTGTGTTTCTTGGCGCTAAAAACAACAACATCAAGGTTCGTTGTAGACTTTGTGCTGCCGGTGGAGACAAAGAATTATCAACCTACAAAAACACAACATCAAATTTAAAAAAACACAGTTGACTCGCCCTCGTTTCGAGCTATGGGGTGTTGTCGGGAGCTGCTGAATGTAACTAATAAAGTAACTTGTAATCTAACTTTGTTACTTTTAAAATCAAGTAATCAGTAAACTAACTAAGTTTCCTTTCTAAAGGAGTAATCAGTAGTCAGTAATCAGATTAGTTTTTCAAAGTCACTGTGGCAACACTGTTCACGAATGAATAATGCGTCGTAGCAAAGGATTAGCGTCGTGTGTTGGAGTCGTGCACGTGATCACGAAGGCTTTGAATAAGTCCTCAAATAACAGGAATGTATTTGCTAGCTTGTCATCCATCTTTCCATGCTTTCTAACTGCTAACTCTAACTAGCATATAAACAAATGCTAACGAGCTACTTGGCCCAACGAGGCTCGCTAATCAATCTTTTTACGTATTAAACCAGGAACTCTCGTGAGATACATTAAAGAAATAATAACTAACTAATAATAACTTTCAAGGCTTTGGAAGTGTCGAATACGTTTAGAAGTATTAACGCAATAAAAGTGGTTCACCGAGATGTTCACGAATGAATAATGCGTCGTAGCTCATCGCTCTACGAACGAGGATTAGCGTCCTGTGTCGGAGTCGTGCACGTGATCACGAAGGTTTTGAATAAAGTGGAGAGCAAAATAAAAGACTTCAAATAACAGGAATGTATTTGCTAGCTTGTCATCCATCTTTCTATGCGTTTGTAGTCGCTAACCCTGACTAAGACTGCAACTGCTAACGCTAACTAGCATATAAACAAATGCTAATGAGCTATTCGGCCCAACGAGGCTCGCTAATCAATCTTTTTATGTATTAAACCGGGAACTCTCGTGAGATACGTTAGAGAAATAAGGCCAAAATGGCGCCATGGAGCTAAAAATTAGCTTTAACTTAGCACTTAGCTAACTAAAAATGGCCGACACCACGGCGTAGAGGCTACAGGTCGACATCGAGGCTCCTTTTTCTCCTTTTAAATCTATAAAATGTCAAAAAAATAGAGCCGAGTTTGCCGTCAAATGTCTCGTTTGAAGGTAAACCAGCAAACGTTCATGATGGAAACCGAGAAGTTCAGGATTAAATGACGATTATCTACCGACGGAGTAACGGACTAATTGTCGCAGCTCTGCAGTCGTCGCTCCCTGCCGGCGTTCATCACCGCCACATGATTGCGTCGCCGCCTCGAGCCGCACGTTTCCGCTTTATTTCCTTTCTGTTTACCGCTGATTGTCGAACGAGTCGGAGACGATCACGCTGCTTTTGTTGGAGGATCCGACGGCGTGGGTAGAGTCTCTGACGCCGCCTCCTCCCGTCGTACCTCGCACTTTAAATAGCGCCGCTTGAGATCATCCATTTTGGTTTAGAGTGTCATTAACCGAGCAGATCTTCCTGATTTTCCCCCCTCTATCTGTTTATCTAGTCCCTCGATTACCCCGCTGGTACTTAGAGTCAAATCCTCGTCTTATCCAGTCAACAGAGCCCCCCTCCCTCCTCCACCCTCCACCCTCCTCCACCCTCTCTGAGCTGACGGCTTTTATTTCAGTAATGGACAGATGGACGTCTCCAGAGATCCGCCTGCTACTTTCTCATCTCGCTAATTCTTCTTTCATGGGTTTTTTTAAAAAAAAGGAAAACAAAACATGGCACATTTGGAGCCGGTGGGGGGAAAGTGGCAGCGGTCCACCCGTTTGACCGGACCGGGTGCCAACGCTGTAAATCTCTGTGCACCCTTCACACACACACACACACACACACACACGCACGCACACACAGAGTGTGTGTGCGTGTGTGTGTGTGTGTGTGTGTGTGTGTGTGTCGGGGGCCGATCCATGCCAACCAGGAGCCCCGTGGGAGGACGGCTGCTCTCTTTGGGGGGGTTTGACTGCAATCTGTGGAAAAAGCAAAATACACCACTGGCACTGAGTGAGTGTTGACAGAAGGTGTGTGTGTGTGTGTGTGTGTGTGTGTGTGTGTGTGTGAGAGTGTGTGAACTTCTGTTTATCCAGAAAACGTCCACCGAGCGCTCTGCCTTTTTTTTTCCTAGCGTCGTCCTCCTGACTCACGTTCAAACGACGCTAACGCCGGGAGGATTCAACCTGCCACGATTCTGGTTCCACACCTGCTTCTTTTATCCTCCACAGGCGAGCGTCTATAAAGTGTTTTCTTTATGAGCGTCAGGGTCTTTTTTTTTTTTTAATTGTTCCCAATGGAGAGAGAGAGAGAGAGAGAGAGAGGAGAACGTGAGGGCTAAGTGGTATATCGCTTCAGCGTGGACGTGGCGATGTGTGCGTACGCAGCGGTCACGACGCAGGACGTGCAGTGACTCATCTATAAGAGAAGTTTGTCTGATGTCACAGTTTACTCTGAGTTAAAGGTTTTTGGACGCACAGTTTGTTGGCAGCGAGCGTGTCTCTGAGAGAGTCGTCAGGTTTCGGGTCACGTTGTAAAGACGGCGTCATCGTAGCCAGTTCTGCTAAATCTAGAGCCATGTTTCTGGAGTCCGGGTCCGGAGGAGGATTCAATTTCCAACTTCCGTCCTCCAGGTGTGAAGTAAAAACTTGTCTGACCGTATCGTGAAGTCTTCTGACTTTAAGAGGTGTTCATCTGTACTTTTACTTTTCCTCGAAGGTTGTCGGACTTTTTAAAGCTTGTTTTTGCGAGCATCCTCAGTAAAACCCGGAGCGAAAGTCTGGACTGGAACTGAACCGTTCTGGGATCGACTGAGTACCGTGTGGATCGAACTCTAGGAGAGAAGTTTGTCTGATGTCACAGTTTACTCTGAGTTAAAGGTTTTTGGACGCACAGTTTGTTGGCAGCGAGCGTATCTCTGAGGCGAAGGACAGAGTCGTCAGGTTTCGGGTCACGTTGTAAAGACGGCGTCATCGTAGCCAGCTCTGTTAAAACTAGAGCCGTGTTTCTGGAGTCCGGGTCCGGAGGAGGATTCAATTTCCAACTTCCGTCCTCCAGGTGTGAAGTAAAAACTTGTCTGACCGTATCGTGAAGTCAGGGGAGGTGTTCAGCTTTTACTTTTCCTCGAAGGTTGTCGGACTTTTTAAAGCTTGTTTTTGCGAGCATCCTCAGTAAAACCCGGAGCGAAAGTCTGGACTGGAACTGAACCGTGTGGATCGAACTCTAGGACACAAACCAAGACTGAACGGAGTCTGTTTGATTCTTTGCGGTGCTGGTTGTTGTTGACGTATATTTCGTGGCTGGTTGTTATTTGCTTCATTGTTCTGTTGGGTTTGACGGAGCTGCTTCATCTCTTATCTTCTACAATCGTGCCGTGGAACCCTTCAGCCGGAGAACAACACTAAACGGACTCGCGCCTGGAGCCTGAATCTGTTTGAGGACTTAAACCGTTTCATGTTGTTTTCTGCTGAGTTTCTGAGAAACAAGTCAAATCTTCCAGAAAAGGAGCCTTTTTTGTTATTCGGCCTGTTGAAAGCGGCCGAGCGTGACAGCTCCGAGAGAACAAACTATTTTTGAGTCTCAGGAGAGCAGACTGTTGTCATTCTGCTCCGTATCTGTTAGAAAAAGATGCTTCTTTGTTGTGTTTTATTTTATTTTGGCGGAGTGTTTTTGCAGTTTTCCTCCCCGGAGACCTTCACGCTGGATCTGACGGGGGAAAGGGAAACTTTTTAATTGTTGTTTTTCAGCGTTGGAGCATCTTTAGAGAGAAACGTACGGAAACCACAGGAGGCCAAAAAGCAGGCTGATGAAACTGGTCCAACAAAACCTCCATTTAACGTCTGTTTCTTCATCTTCATCTCTCGTGTTTCATCAGTGTTTGAAGGCAAAAAGCCAAAAATCCAAAGTTTCCTCCTTCTTCAAATGTCTTCCGGAGTAATGAATGGAAATCTCAGAGTTTTGGATTCTTAGTTGTGTGAATTAAAATCATTTTTTCACATTTTACAAACCAAAAATAGTCACTGATTGATCAGGAACACAGTCCCGTCCTGCATTTATTCTGTTTGCTGATTTTAAAACATAAAAACAAAGATGCAGTTTGGCCTTTGAGCTAATAAACCGGTGACGTCGACGATAAAGACGGACTTCTTGATATTTATACGGCTGATGTTTGACGTCCACTCGGTGTGAGTGCCGTCTCGATGAGACACTCTTCACCCAATTACAAGTCGCTGTACGTGAAAAGTAACGCTGCTTTAATAATGTAACTGAGTGAGATATGATGTCATACTTTCTTACAACCTTAAAACACATTTTCTTCTAGTACAATATTTGAATTATGAATCTCGGCAGATGTTTTAACCTCGAGGAGTCTTTTTATCTTTTTATCTGCAGGCTTTAAATCCTGCAGATATCTTTCTCTCTCTCTTTCTCTTCTCTCTCTTCACTCACGCAGCGACCAAAGTCCTCCACTTCCTTTAACTTTGTACACGGCGTCCCTGACACGACCCAAAATTTATGTAAGCGTTCCATTGTGTGTGTGTGTGTGTGTGTGTGTGTGTGTGTGTGTGTGTGTGTTCCTTTTGTTATGTGAGCCACCTGACCTCCTTGGTACAGTTCTTGTGATACGGACGCCATGTGGGCTCGTGCACGCTTGTGTTTGGAGTGTACACACACACACACACACACACACACACACACACACACACACACACACACACACACACACACACACGGTCGTACAGGATTGGCGAGAGAGGTGTCGAGGCTTTCGGAGCGGCAGGAATGTTTACGTGGACCCGCCTTCAGTGGATTCTTCCTGGTTCTTCAGTAATGGCTGCTTTTGTGTGGAAGGTCACATCTGAGCAGTTTGCTTTTCATAGCATTTGATCGTGTGTGTGTGTGTGTGTGTGTGTGTGTGTGTGTGTGTTCTGTCTTTGTGCCTCGAGGACATGTTTCGGAGAGGGACGACTCTCCGCCTTATTAGTTTAATGAAGGAAGTCTCCCTGAGAATTCAGTATTGGTGGATGTGCAGTGAAAGTGTGCGTCATTCAGCCCGTCATTAACAATTAATTAATACTAAATGGCACTCCGGTATATTCCTGAACGAGAGGAACCAGCTAATGAGATAATAATGGAGCTGAGCAGTCGGTTAAGCAGTGTTAAGCTGTCACGGTTCAGTTAAAGGGACAGTCCGCGGGCAGCTGCTCCCAATCATTACAGGAATAATCTGCAGCTCTGTCATTTGGATAAATGTCTATTATCTTGTTCGCTGAGTGATGTGAAATTTAGTCCAAAGCAAACTCAGCAGGAAGTGATGCGTCCGTGTTTAGACCAGAGCGGCAGCGACGGGTCAATCAGGCAACGACTGAAGTCAGCGTTCAAGAAGAAAGTTTCCCAGGTTTATATCGTCGTATAATGAGTGTCGACTTGAAGGTGCCACCTTTGGGTTTCACACCGTGCTGTCACATTTTTCTGACACCAAATGATTAAAGTTCGGGAAGGTGATGGTGAGAAACACGGTCCATTGTTGAGTCGTCACATACCGACGCTTCAGCCTGAACACTGACCCCCACAATCAGCTGCCTTTCTCCAGAAGCACCTTTAAATCAGGACAGTTATCATTAGTGAA
This sequence comes from Lagodon rhomboides, assembly GCA_039737535.1. Classification (NCBI taxonomy): domain Eukaryota; kingdom Metazoa; phylum Chordata; class Actinopteri; order Spariformes; family Sparidae; genus Lagodon; species Lagodon rhomboides. Next base: position 33,507,777 of record CM077786.1, read on the forward strand.
ACATGAGCCTCAGCTGGAGATTAAGATACAGCACCTGTGAGACACAAGGTGACTCAAAGTGCTGAACTGAGACAAAGAAATGGACAAAATTTAACAGGATTAAAGGGAGTCTTTCTTATATTATCATGATATGTTGCTGAACATTCGGCTACAAGTGACAGCTGATTCCTGGGAAAAGGAAGGAATATTTACCTGAAGCTAGGCTACGTTAGCTCCTGGTCGTACCGGGCTGATCTGAGCGATGCTGCATTTTATCAGGTCATAAAGTCGACTTTTTACTTGTGAGATGAAAGAATATTATTATTATTATAATCTGTGTAGAAAGTTACACAGTCCGGCTCTCACCATGCAAACGATTGGATAATATACAAACAAAACGATGATGATTTAAATCAAAGATAAAATGTAATAAATAAAATTTAACATCACTGATCACAGCAGTCAGTTCGTCACTTCATCCACGAAGATGAGCAGCTGGAAAGCCGCTGAGATCGGGAGATGCTAGCGTCTCCTCGCTCTCTGTAGCTGTCTTGGTTGTCCGCTTGTTGTTGTAGCGGCGAGCTAATAGCGGTCGCTACTTTCAAATTAAAAGCCCCCCACTAAGAACCCAGTTCTAAACTCCGATGGGGTGCAATGTAAAGCTCTTATTTTGAAGAAAAACTGCGAAAAATTTCCCATAAGGAATGAATGGGACGGGGTCAAAAAAGTCGCAAAATCATCGAGGTTTTTCAAACATCTCCTGCTCTGGCAGACTTTGACCTAGAGACACCATTCAAACTTTAAAATGTAGGCACAAGTCTTATCTATTTGAGTTGTATTTGAACTTTCTTTCTACGATGTTTAGTTTTTGAACGGTGACCCTTAATTGATCGTGAGTGATTTCGAAAAAATTCAGAAAAATTCAGGATTTTCAATGAGTGTGTATTGCGGAATGTTCGCGCAGCACCAACTGGCAGAGTGGGGGAGCCTGAAAAAAACTCTCCGAAAATGTTTCTTTAGATGACGATCCTAGCCACAGATTTCACACTACAATAGTGATATTTTCCAAGAACGTAGCCACACTTGTCTTCTGTCTGGCAACGTGTCCACTTTATCGGGAGGATGTACGGTTTTTGAATTATCTGCGTGTAACCGACACAAACTCCAGCAACTGCCCCATAAGCCCCAATGTTAAACGGGAAGAGGATTTTGGGAGAAAAGCAGAAACTGCCCTGCTTCTCTTCACGCCCAACTTCCTGCTTCACGTCACGTCACATGTTGACGCCTACCAGAGGAGGAGAAGTGGAGGCTGTTTGGAAAAGGAGGAATATTACACCTCCCTTTTAGACAGACAAGGCGGCACATTGCAGCCTTTACCTTGCTGCAGATGTGCCACCTTTTCTATCTGAAAGGGGCTACTGACAACCCCGAGTCTCTGTACGCTTCACAAGTCAGAACAAACAGCAGAGAGAAACAAAAACGTGGAGTTAACATGATATTAAATGTAAAAGCACACACACACATGCACACAGGTAATAGTGTGTGTGTGTGTGTGTGTGTGTGTGTGTGTGTGTGTGAGGTGGTGGGGTTTAATGTGGGCATGTTTGTTTAAAGACTCGGTACCCGCCGGGCATGGCATTGTGCCAAGCTTGCTGCCTACAGGTGCACCCTGGGAAAAGTAGTTCCACAAAGAGAGGCAGGGGGGAGAGACAGATGATGGGGGAGTCTGAACAACAGAGAGAAGAGCCGGCGAGCGGGAGGATGAGAGGATGAGAGGAGGGAGTGTTCGGTGTTCAGCGAGGTGTGCTGCTTACAGACAACAAACCCTGCGAGGACACATGACGGACGAGCCGCGCAGAAACAAACGACACGGAGACAATGAGCAATTATTTGCAATTCAAAGACCGAGCGGGGCTTCATTATGATGTGGCCTTCGACACCAGAGTGCACACGGAGACGCCGCGGGTAAAACCCTCCGCCGCCGCCGCCTCGCTCACAGGAAACTGTGCTTTATAAGAGCGCCGAACGACGTGACGCTCAGCAAAGACACGAAGTCAGAGATGATTCGATTAAAGAAGGTTTATGGAAAGAAATTCACCCGGAATTAACGTGACGTGGAGCTCGTGTGGATCTTTAATCGCTCAGCCATATTCAGTCTGAATAAATCCATGCTGTTCAACTATTGGAAGCCAAATTTAGATTCTCTACAAAAGAAATCTGCCAAAGTAGAATAATAAAAAACTGGAAACGGTTCAAATTAACAATCTGATGGAAAGAATAAGAGAACAAGAGTCTGAATCTGGCCTGACGTTCTTTCAACGCGTCACAATTTTATTATTTGCTGACACCGAACGATCAAAGCCAACTGGGTCATTCCATGAAATCGGTGCCTTTTCAACTTTGAAAAGTTAAAATTTAAATTATATTTAATTGCTATTTTTTCAGTAGCCAGGAATTAAAGACAGTTTAAAATGACAAGAAATTATATTGTGCCATCTCAGCTATGGAATTTCATATATCAACCCTGTTACTGTAAAGGTAACAGGGTTGACAGTAACAGGGTTGACCATTTCAAGCTAATTTGCCCATTGCTAGCTAAAACAAATGTTAGCTAAAGCACATGCTATGTACTTTGAAAGGAAATTACATGTACATATTGATTATATTATGAGAAATAAATAATTGTTTGGATTTATATGTTACAAAATGGTAACAGGGTTGACGTTGTATGCTTGTCCCCCCTGGTTCAACCTTGAAAAAACATCAAAAATAGCACATCAGAGATGAGCAAAACTTACTTGTCACTGGTTCAGAGATGATGCAACCTCCTGTAAATCATGTCAAATCTAGAATGTACCGTTATTTTGATAGGGTTTTTTGGTTAGGGTAACAGGGTTGACATAAAATTAGGGGACACCGATAAATTGGTAAATATTTATTACAATTAATATCTATTTTTACCAAAAACACTGTTTCACAATAAGATCATACTTAAAACAATATGTAAATGTGAACATTTTAACATTTTGCCAACATTTTACAAATTAAAAGTCCTGCTGACGTACAACAACAACAGTGAGGGACAGGCAAAAAACCTCACCCTCATCAGCTTAAAAATCATTTTTATTATTTAAAATAATATTTAATTGATTTTAATTTGATGTTTTATTGAGGAGAGAAGACATGGTAATGTTATATTTTCAAATTACATCTTTGTTTGTTGTTACTGTAATTTTATGACTGATAATTTCTTGGGGACACAAAAGGCACCGATTTCATGGAATGACCCAGCTGCGCTACTGGAAGATAAATGTTTGGGATCCAGGAGTCCGGACAGAAAGTGAAGTCCTATCGGCTCACTTTTTCAGCTTCGCTCGGCTTTTATCGCCACAAAACTCTTTTTGTTCTGGTGTGTTTTGGTCTTCGTCTGCCTGACAGCCTGTCGAGACGTCGAGCGCCGGCAGGAAAAGGCTCGAGAACACAAACTGAGCAGAGAGTGAAAAACCTCTCTGAGCGCCAGTCGTGCGTTTCCGTCCACATGTTTCCGTGCACATCTCCAGTTTGTGTGTAAACAGTAACCAGCTCCTCACAATCACTTAGCTGCTGGATGGAAAAGCGCAGAGCCTCGTCGCCTCTCTGACTGTCAGCACCATCCTGACCCTTTTATTCTCTGTGGTTAATTATCTTTGCAAACAAATTTAACCTACACGCTGCGAGCGAGCCTCAGCACGAGCCTTCGTCAGCGCTCTGTCACAACGAGCTCGCTTTTCTTTCCAGAGCGATCGCAGCGTTCGACAGCACGGAGGGGTCTCGGGCCGCGTCAGCGCCGTTAAAACCACACAGCAGAACAGAGCGTCTTCTCCTGCGATGGTTTCTGACGCTGACTCACATCGCTGTCGATCCTCCGAAGCTTCCCGCTCTGTTTGGACCTGTTGTTGCTTTCTCACGGTAGCGGCAGATATTTCCCCTCCAGCAGAGGATCATGATGTCCTGTGACCTTTCCTTCTGCCACCACGAAGCCAAAAGTCTCCCCGCGTCATACTTTCAAACATAACGAGAGGTTTGCACGACATTTTCTAAAACTAAAACGCTCCTTCATCGCTACAGTTGGATCAACGGAAACAAAAACGAGACCTGACTGATGTGAGGAATATCTGAGCGATAACATGGCTCAACGTTAATTTTTAAAACGTGCCTTTGCAGAAATAAAGTGGACATTGCTGTGATTTTAGCATCTAACTGTGAAAAATGCTGTCGTGAAAGAAGAAAGCGAACAGAAAGGAAAATCAAAATGTTCAATATAAACTTAGAAACAACCTTTGTGGGCATTTGACTCTCAGCGATTCGTCTCAAAGATTTCTTTGGGCTGATATCAGTTCTGATGTATTCTGTGTAATCGCCCACGTTCTTTTCCATAAAGCCATAAAATGAAGAAACAGTTTTGATCACGATCGCTTAAAATATGTCAGCTAACAATCTGGTGAGTTGAACGATTGCACAGCTCAGAAATAAGCTCGGCGGCGCTCAAACCGTGTGATGGCGTCACTGTTTCTGTTATATCTCGCCGATTGCATAATACATCTAACCTGACTCTCGCCAGATGCATTTCGTTCCGCCTAGCTCCACTCACATCCATCTGGGATCGCTCCCGTTGGGAGGGATTTCGGCACCAGATTTTCAGGTCGAGCCAATCAGGACCGCCGGGCGGGAGTTTCATAGATGTGACGTAGCGGAGAAGCGACTGTTTTGATTCAGACAACAATGGCGGCTCGCATCGAGGAAGCAAGCGTCAACATTGATGCTGCTGTTTCATCCGTGTCGTCCAATCTACCCAATATTTTTTCGTTAAAAGAACGTCGCTCTCATCGACGTCACAGGTTGGTTTCGATGTGAGCGGTTGAAGTAGCACGTCAGTAAAGATGACAGACAAGTGGTTTATCCAATCATATGCAAGGATTTTTGATCAGGCCCAGCCTTCTGAAACACATCTCCAATGGAGCGATCCCAGATGGATGAGTGGAGCGAGGCGGAACGAAATTCATCTGGCGAGAGTCAGGTTATAATATATCTGTGACGAGCTAAAACTTGCGATGCGTCAGCCGAGATCTATGAGAGAAGTGGCTGAACTTTCCTCCTTCGTACCCGCAGTACAGTTCCCAAACGACAACAGAACAAAGACATGGATAAAGTATTCTGTGGTAATTCGTATGTAACATAAACTTTAGTTTTTAATGACTCTGTGGCTCTTCATGCTGCGCTGCCCTCTGGTTAGGATCCAAGGAAAGCAACAGCGTCAGTATTTAGTTTGTTCCGTCACCTTTTAGCCTCTGCGTTCAGCTGCCGGGGCTTTACGTTTTAGTTTATGATAATTAACGAGAGCAGAAATCAACTGTTCGGAGCTGAAAAGGGTCACATCAAGAGAGCGTCTGGATCTGAAGCCGACGGTTTGGTGACCGAGGTCTGACGTTAGCGGCAGCTCGGGGGGCAAAGAGCCTCTTTAAAATTCATAAAACACCGACGTGATTAAAAATAAATGGACACAAAATGCCTCGACACTTTCAACAAGCCCGCTTTGTTTTTCACTTTGCTCGTATATTTTATTAGCGGCGTCGACGCACTCGAGTGCAGCTGTCGTCCCCTTCGGGCCGCAGCAGGTGATCGAGGCTTTTCCTTTTAAATATTTGGGTACAAAAATAATTGAATGGTTTTAAATCAGAAAACCGAGCCGGGAGGAGAAGCCGGCAGAGGATGAACCAACCAAATCCACAAAACAACAACAACATAGATAATCAAACAACCGACATCATGAAAAGACTCAAAGACGGGAAGTGGAGCCTGTTTGTAAGTTAAATCTTTGTGGCCCAGATGGAGGAAACAACAAACCGCTTGTTGTTGTAGCGGCGAGCTAATAGCGGTCGCTACTTTCAAATTAAAAGCCCCCCACTAAGAACCCAGTTCTAAACTCTGATGGGGTGCAATGTAAAGCTCTTATTTTGAAAACAAACTGCGAAAAACTGTCCCATAAGGAATGAATGGGACGGGGTCAAAAAAGTGGCAAAATCATCAACGTTTTTCAAACATCTCCTGCTCTGGCAGACTTTGACCTAGAGACACCATTCAAACTTTAAAATGTAGGCACAAGTCTTATCTATTTGAGTTGTATTTGAACTTTCTTTCTACCATGTTTAGTTTTTGAACGGTGACCCTTAATTGATCGTGAGTGATTTCGAAAAAATTCAGAAAAATTCAGGATTTTCAATGAGTGTGTATTGCGGAATGTTCGCGCAGCACCAACTGGCAGAGTGGGGGAGCCTGAAAAAACTCTCCGAAAATGTTTCTTTAGATGACGATCCTAGCCACAGATTTCACACTACAATAGTGATATTTTCCAAGAACGTAGCCACACTTGTCTTCTGTCTGGCAACGTGTCCACTTTATCGGGAGGATGTACGGTTTTTGAATTATCTGCGTCTAACCGACACAAACTCCAGCAACTGCCCCATAAGCCCCAATGTTAAACGGGAAGAGGATTCTGGGAGAAAAGCAGAAACTGCCCTGCTTCTCTTCACGCCCAACTTCCTGCTTTACGTCACGTCACATGTTGACGCCTACCAGAGGAGGAAAAGTGGAGGCTGTTTGGAAAAGGAGGAATATTACACCTCCCTTTTAGACAGACAAGGAGGCACATTGCAGCCTTTACCTTGCTGCACATGTGCCACCTTTTCTATCTGAAAGGGGCTGGTGTTGCACAAACCCCGCTGGAAAAAGTCCCAACATGTCGTTGGGCGACGACTGGGCTGATGAGCGAGTCATCGTTGGGTTTGATCTCTGTAAATCACCGGACCAGAATTATTAGAAGGATTAGCTCCTGAGCTGTTATTCTGATTGTTCTGATTCTGTTGTCTCCACCAAACGCTGCCGTAACGTCTGTCAGATCGTTCTGACAGTCGATGCAGCGATGCAGATTCTCTCTCGGCGCCGCCTCCGGCCCACCTTCACTCCCACCTTAACAGCCATTTCTGCTTCTTTGGCTCCGAACCTTCAGTCTGTCATTCACCCTGTTTTGTGTGTTTCTTCTTCTCCTCCCTCCTCTCCTGCAGACTGCCTGCTGCTCTCGCTGCTGCTCAGATGTGTAGGCGTACACAGTCGCATAGGTTTCTCGTCCTTAATTATCAGAGTTTGTGAAGCAGCTTATTGTGTCCGTTTCATATGTGAATATGCTCCATTGTCTGCCGGCGCGAGAAGCGGCTGAGAAATGAATCGGGTTTTCGGCGAAGTCGCGGAGAACATCTCAGTCTTTTGTGTTCTCTCGAGTCGTCACCTTGAGGTAACGGAGAGGCTACGTCGCACATAATGACCCGCCGACTCGCTCGATTTGTGCATAAAATGAGAAGCGTAACCTTTGTTCCTGCCGTACTAATGTTTCTCTGCGGGCTCGACAGCGAACGTGTCGCGTTATTACACCCTTAAAAGACAGATGGAGCATCGTTATAACACCATCGTTATGATATTGTTCTCATGAAGACAGACTGAATATCTATCTATCTATAGAGCGCTAACCAGGAAGTTAGCAACACCCTGGTTCCCTCGATGAAAAGCCCCAATTAGATTTTGGATTATCGCCGAACATCTGTGACAAACACAAGTTTATGATCCTTACAGTGAGTGTAAACTACATGATGGTCTCCTGACTTCATCTACACACTTCTGTACCATAATTTTATCGATCTGCAAGTAAAGACAGACTTAGTGAGTAGATGAGTCTCCGTGATGATGTTAAAGGAATATTCCGGTGTGAGTTTAATCCATGGTCTAACACACCGTGACACCGAGTAAGACTCCCCCTCGAGAGGTCAAGTTAGCTGACCGCTAGCTTAGCTAGTTTTAGCAACCTCAGAAAAGACCGCACGATAACAATACACTGCAGCTTATGTCTCCAACTAGAAACCGCCATCAAAAAGCCACAATTAATGGTGAGAACAGCAGCAAACTTCAGCAACAGTACATGTACATATCTGATTATTACTCCATGGAACGTTCAGTTCTTATTCCCTGTCAGCTGGCAGAGAATAAGAACGGAGCGTTCAATGGAGTAATAATCAGACATTTCCATCCTTGAGCTGCAGAAATCTACTGCACTCGGTAATCGACTCGTCAGGGCTTCCCCACACAGGCAGGCTGCTGGAGGAGAGGGTGAGTTGTGCTGTGTTTTAAATACAAATCCAGCAAAGCTAGCAGATGTTTGATGCTTCGTACTGTGTGCTGGGACTGTACATGTACTGTTGCTGAAGTTTGCTGCTGTTCTCACCATTAATTGTGGCTTTTTGATGGCGGTTTCTAGTTGGAGACATAAGCTGCAGTGTGTTGTTATCGTGCTGTCTTTTCTGAGGTTGCTAAAACTAGCTAAGCTAGCGGTCAGCTAACTTGACCTCTCGAGGGGGAGTCTTACTCCGTGTCAAGGTGTGTTAGACCATGGATTAAGATGTTCCCGACAGCCTCTGTCGTCTCTGTAGAACAAAAAGTAAAAATAATCTTCACCACAGACACATTTAAAGAAAACAACTGAACAACTTCTACGTGAGGGAACAGGAAGTGTCTGATATCTGTTAGACTTTTATTCTTTTGGTCGTGTCGCTCTACGTACAGTCGACCGGTCAGCCTGAAGTTTAAACACGGACGGAGACTTTCCGACCTCGTTGCTGTAACGCCGCGCGGGCTCTGATTTAGAGCGGCCATTAGTCGTCAGGATCGACCAACAAACCTGGCAACCTGCGGGTAATTTATGGCGACACAGTGCAGTGGGACAGTAATATTATTTAATGCACCTGAACGCTTACAAGCCTCTGGATCTGGCTTTCACCCAACACACACACACACACACACACACACACACACACACACACACACACACACACACACACACACACACACACACACACACTAGCTGTGCGTGCAGACTCGGACCCGGCCGGGATAAGTGGAGGTGACAGGGCCAGCTGTGCTGTGTGACGGCCGGGCTGGTCGGCAGAGCTGCAGGCTCTCAGCTCTCCTCTGTGTGTGACCGTGTCACCCTCAGTCGGTGTCAAGCCCACCAGGCTGCTGCACACACACACACACACACACACACACACACACACACACACACACACACACACACACACACACACACACACACACACACACACACACACACACACACACGGCAATAAAACTGAAGGTCAAGCAACAAACGTCGCTCGCCGCCGCCGTTACCACCAGGAGAAATGTCACTTGTATTTTTATCTCCTCCTCTTCTTCTTCTGCTGCTTCTAACTCTTTTTCTTTACTCTACATTATTTTCAATATTTTTGATTGATTGATTAGTTGTTTGGTCCAAAAAATGTCAGAAAATGGAGACAGATGCCCAGAGACGGCGTCCTCAAATATTTCATATTTTGTTCAGTTTCCTGTCACAGTCGAGGAAAGAAACCTGAACATATTCACATTTGAAGAAGCTGGAATCAGAGTTTTGAGTTTTATTGTCCTAAAAAAAGGACTCAAACTGATTGATCAAGTATCAGGATGATTAGCGACTCAGTTGAGAACCAAGCCGTTCATCTTCACATCTCCTCCTCTTCTTCTGCTGCTTCCTCTTTTAATTCTCTTTTTCTTTACTCTACATTATTTTCAATATTTTTCAATCCGTTGGCCTTTGATTTGATTGATTGATTGGTTGTTTGGTCCAAAAAATGTCAGAAAATGGGGACAGATGCTCCGAGACGGCGTCTTCAAATATTTCATATTTTGTTCAGTTTCCTGTCACAGAGGAGGAAAGAAACCTGAACATATTCACATTTGAAGAAGCTGGAATCAGAGTTTGGAGTTTTATTGTCCTAAAAAAAAGGACTCAAACTGATTGATCAAGTATCAGGATGATTAGCGACTCAGTTGAGTACCAAGCCGTTCGTCTTCACAGCTTCTCCTCTTCAGTCCTCTTCATCACCACCTCCACGTCTGTCCTCTCGTCTTCTCTCCCCTCATCTTCCGTCCCTTTTGTCCTTTTTTTTTTCTTTCCACATCTACTCTTTGCTTTTTTCACTCCGCCTTTCAGTACTTCCAGATTATTACGGACGTATTACGTCTCATCTGGTTCCGACTCTGTTTCGAAGGCGGGGATAAAAAGAGTCGGTCGGCCGCCGCGAGTCCGTCCGCTGAAGGATCTCTTGAATTTCTTTCCATTTCTGCCAAGAGGCCCTTGTGTTCAGCCACTTTTTATTTTATTCTGGTAGGTGTTCGAACACCCACCCTCGAACGAGTGTGTGCGTCTGTAGACACACACACACACACTGGCGCTGAGTGTGTTGCAGTGGTAGCTGTAGACATTTTCGTCTCAGACTTAATTGAGGCGTAGGCAGCTCGGGTTTTTTTTTTTTTTTCTCCTGTCTGTTGGTGTTTTTTCAGAGTTGGCCTTTAAGTACGAGACACTTTCCTTCTTCTTATTATTAATATTAGATCTTCTTATAGGCGCGTAACGACGTCACGCCACTGTGCTGAGATCAAGTACAAAAAGAAAAAAAAGTCTGTTCAGCAGCTACACGTGAAAAAAACACTGTACAAACATGTGATTTCATTATTAATTGTGTAAAAGTGCACAATGGAGTAAAAAAAAAAGAAAAATCGAAGTGCAATTTCTGCGTTGAGTTTTCTAACGAGCAGATGAATTGTGGAGCGAAGGGTTCTCGGAGTAATTGCTTTTTCAAGGCTTAAAAAAAAAAGTGTTTGGCGTTCGGAGCGCGTGAAAGAAAGCAGCAGATATCTGTGCTGATGTGATTTGTAGTCATTTCGTATGCTTCAACTCGAGAGAAGCAGCATGAAACACATTCTCTCTGCGCTGAATTAACCCGACAGGCTCGACGAGTGTTTCTGCCGTTCTGACAATGAAACAATGAGAGCCCTGTGTGAGGAATGTGAAGGGTCAGAACCAGAAGGACGAATTCCTCCGGAACACCGTCTTAAGATGGTGGTGGTGATGTCCGGGTGGTGGAGGAGAAGGAGTGGGTGGGGTTATGTTGGTGACGGACGAACAGCTGCTTCAGTTTGTCCTCCAAAAAAAACTGGATGGACGTGAAGCTCGATCAGTTTTAATCATCATCGCTGCAGACGGTCGAAAGAATGTGTTGACGAGAAGGACTACAACTCCCAGGGAGCATTGCGGTGAGCATCGTCAAAAAACGATTACGGACCGCTGAGAATTTCAGTTTCCGTTGATCGATAACTCGTTTCAGTCTATTACTTGCAGGTTTCGGCCTCTTAAATCTCAGAGTTTTCTGCTTTTCTTCGTCATTTTCCGACGGTGAACGAAGAGTTTGGGGCTTTTTGGACTGAAGAAGCGATTTAAGGCGTCGCTTTGGGTTCTGGAAAATCGTGACGAGCATTTTCTTACAACCTTTTGTCGATTTCTTTGGAGTTTCGGATCGTGTGAATGAAGCGAGAGATCAAACGAAGAGTTTGGGGCTTTTTGGACTGAAGAAGCGATTTAAGGCGTCGCTTTGCGGTTCTGGAAAATCGTGACGAGCATTTCTTCCAACCTTTTGTCGATAAATTAAAAAAAACAACAGATGAATTGATAAATAAAGTAACCGTCCCTAAATGGATATATAAGGGCTGCTACTAACAGCTGTTTTCATTATCAGTTATATAAATCCATCAACTCGATGGAGACAGAAAGTCATAAAATGGTTGAATAGAAACCGAGGTGAAGCTTTACGATTTTCTTAAATAAGAATGAACCAATATCTAAACAAGCGTCGACACAGTTTAGCTTCACCGCGCTCTTCTTTTTGTTCAGTGTTGTTACTCCGATGTGAATCCTTGTGGGAGGAAGTGGTTTCAGAGTATTAAAGAATAATATCGGTCTCTTTCTTTGGAGTTTCGGATCGTGTGAATGAAGCGAGGGATCGAACGCGAGTTTGGGGCTTTTTGGACTGAAGAAGCGATTTAAGGCGTCGCTTTGGGTTCTGGGAAATCGTGACGAGCATTTCTTACAACCTTTTGTCGTTTAATTAAAAAAAACAACAAGGGGTGGCTCTGTATAACTGAGTCGCACTGAGGGAGCCATCGAACGTAATAAGATAATGAAATTCTGATGTAACTTTGATTTTTGATGAAATTCTGAAATTGCTATTTTTTATTTTTTGCTGTTTTGATGTACTTCCTGGTACCGAACTATGACGACCCACAGAAATTAATAAAATAAAGTTCTAAAAAAAGAAATAATAAAAAAAAAACAACAACAGATTAATTGATAGATAAAGTAACCGTCCCTATAAAAGCTGCTACTAACAGCTGTTTTCATTATGAGTTGTGTTTCCAATAAATCCATCAGCTCGATGGTTTACAGTTTCACAGTTTAGCTTCACCGCGCTCTTCTTTTTGTTCAGTGTTGTTACTCCGATGTGAATCCTTGTGGGAGGAAGTGGTTTCAGAGTATTAAAGAATAATATCGGTCTCTTTCTTTGGAGTTTCGGATCGTGTGAATGAAGCGAGAGATCGAACGAGAGTTTGGGGCTTTTTGGACTGAAGAAGCGATTTAAGGCGTCGCTTTGGGTTCTGGAAAATCGTGACGAGCATTTCTTACAACCTTTTGTCGTTTAATTAAAAAAAACAACAAGGGGTGGGTCTGTATAACCAATTATTAGTACTGAGGGAGCCAACGAACGTAATAAGATAATGAAATTCTGATGTAACTTTGATTTTTGATGAAATTCTGAAATTGCTATTTTTTAATTTTTGCTGTTTTGATGTACTTCCTGGTACCGAACTATGACGACCCACAGAAATTAATAAAATAAAATTAAATAAAAAACAGCAACAACAACAGATTCATTGATGAATAAAGTAACCGTCCCTAAATGGATATTTATACTAACAGCTGTTTTCATTATGAGTTACGTTTCCAATAAATCCATCAACTCGATGGAGACAGAAAGTCATAAAACGGTTGAATAGAAGCGGAGGTGAAAAGGTTTAAACGAGCGTCACACAGTTTAGCTTCACCGCGCTCTTCTTTTTGTTCAGTGTTGTTACTCCGATGTGAATCCTTGTGGTTTCAGAGTATTAAAGAATAATATCAGTCTCTTTCTTCGGGGTTTCGTGTGAATGAAGCGAGAGATCGCAGTTATTTTGCTTCCTCGCTTAAAGAGCTGCGTTAAACACGTTCTCTCCGGCTCATTATCACGCCGTTATCGCTGCTCTCGGACAATTTGGACATTTTTTTTTTTCCTGCACAAACAATGAATGTTCTGTGTGTCACAGCGACGAGCGGCAGCTTGGATAAATCAGTGTACAAGATCAGAACCACAAGGACAAACTCATGTGAGTCGTATCAAAGAAAAACAGTCGTCAGAGAGAGAAAAATGTCGTTCTGACGGACGGAGGGTCGTCTGCACGGCCACGTCTCTGCACTTATGCTGAAGGAGAAACAAAGACCACAGAGGATCCTCGTTTCTGATCGTCTCAAACAAACGGATCAGTCAGTTTTAAACGTTACGTTACGTTGGACAGCGTCTGAGTTCCATCTGCAGGCCCCGCTTTCCTGTCGTCTCTTTTTAAACCCCTCGTCAATTATTCAGAACAATAATGTGGAAATTATGTAAATGTTGGCAGTATTATCATAAATGTCATTTGTACACAGTGTTGGATGGATCCGTGATGAAGTGGTTGATATCATTTCCCGGGAAGCCTCGTCGCGATCCTGACGCGAGATTCACAATATTTTTTTCCGACGCGATATGATTTTATCACCAAATTAATTTATGTTTTGCGTCTGTACTCGAGTGAATAAAACCGCAGTTAATCAGGGCCGAGTCACATCAGATGATCACCTTTAACTGGTGGATTCCTGATGTGATGTCACAAGAAGACATATTTAAACACTTGAATCTAGAACAGAACCAAACTGTTTCTGTGATTATTACTAAGAAAACATTTTAAAATCCATCGGAGAGAAACTGTGAAGCGTTTGGGAGTTTCCCAGGTGATTGGAAACCTGCACGTTGCTCAGGTGTGTGTGTATCCGTGTCACACATTGTTTTGGATGTGGTTAATGAGTGAGGAACATTTTGTGAACTAAGGTGTGTCGCGGCCTATCAGCAGCTCTTTGGACCGGGCCACCTTTGGACCGGACCGCGAGGACGAATTGGGCAGGGAGGCGGTTTAGGGAACAGTTCAAGGATAGACGGCAATAAAAAAAACACTGAGAGGGCTGACTTCCTGTGTGTGTGTGTGTGTGTGTGTGTGTGTGTGGGCGGAGCTAACAAGAGAACATTCCTCCATATCAGCGGTAATATCATCTAATATTAATGTGAGGAGGCTCCTCTGCTGCTGCTGCTGTGTCAATATTGAACTCTAGATCTGCTCACACACACACACACACACACACACACACACACACACACACCTCTCATCAGACCTTTGATTTGCTAAAAAGGGAAATATTTATGACCGGTTGTTAAAGCTCTCGTGGGTACAGTGTGTGAGGCAAACACACAAAACACTTTAAAATGAGACTGTTTTTTTTTTTAAAAAAGATGACAGCTGCTTTACTCCTCATCTTTTTACAATTTAATTTGAAATGTGAGCTACATCTGTCGGCACGTGTGGTCGTGTGTGTGTTTTGAGGTGGAGGTGAAGTGTTCACTCGGCCAGGCGTGGACGGCTGTTTGCATTAATCTGCCTCTGTGTGTGTGTGTGTGTGTGTGTGTGTGTGTGTGTGAGGCAAACACACAAAACACTTTAAAATGAGACTTTTAGCTGTTTTTTTAAAAAAAGATGACAGCTGCTTTACTCCCCATCTTTTTACAATTTAATTTGAAATGTGAGCTACATATGTGTGTTTTGAGGTGGAGGTGAAGTGTTCACTCGGCCAGGCGTGGACGGCTGTTTGCATTAATCTGCCTCTGTGTGTGTGTGTGTGTGTGTGTGTGTGTGTGGAGGCAAACACACAAAACATTTGAGAAAGCACAAAAACAAACTGCTGCGAGTCGACACAGAAAAACAGATTTGTAGGATCAGATCCGAGCGTTTAAACTTCAGCTCGTAAGATCCGAAAGGTGCAAACCGTCAAAACAAAAGGAGGAACGATAACGACTCACGTCGGTCGATGGCTGATGCCGGCACACACGTGTGTGTTTTTTTGTGATCCAGGATGTTGTGGTGGAGACGGGTCTCTGTAACGACGTTGGCACAACAGTCACTGAGTCCATTTCATCTTCCTGCAGCTGGACATTAGCCAGGAGCAGCTCCAGGTCCAAACTGGATTAGCGGGACTCTTATCCCGACTCGCTTCCTCTCCTGCCCGCGGCGGTCCGGCCCGTCACAGGTTGCTCGGTCAGAAGATCGGCTTCTGCATCTTCTTCTTTTATTCAGTGATTTTCTTTAATAATCTTTAATAATAAAAAGATGAAATGAGAAAACAGCGTGATAGCAGCCTTGTTAGCTTTGTGCTAACAGGCGCTAACACAGTCAGGAGCTACTTTTAAATTAAACTGACTATACTAATATTTTGTCATCACTTAACTTTCATATATGTGTGTGTGTGTATGAAACACACCCATATTTTATATTTTTATGACTTCCTGTGTTTGAGCCACGCTCGCTGAAGGTTAGGTGTGTGTGTGTGAGACTACTAAAAGCCGCCATATGGTCATATCTGTGTGTGTCTGCACATACACAAGCTTATATGCGTATGTGCGTCTGCAATTATATATGTATATGTGTGTGTGTGTCACATGACCGCCCTCTATTAAACTCAGCACAGCCAAAAATGGCTTCAGATCTCAGCCTCTCAACATGCCACGGTGTGTGTGTGTGTGTGTGTGTTGTGCAGGTGCATGAGGAGTCGTCTCGTTGTGGAGGAAATCGTCTCTCTGCTCGGCTGCTCGTGCAGAGCTGTTATTATTTTTTTCTGCAAACATCTGCAGGACATGTTTCACTGCTTTTTCTAAGTCAGACCAACAAAAACTTTGGAGCCACGACCTCCAGAATAAATCCACACGAGAGCTCACGTCGATCTTCATCTGAGCTCAGATATCTAAAAATCCTCTTTATCTGCAGATATCGGTCGCTGAACACATCAGCCGATCGTGTTGGTGTGTTTTTAGGGGAATTCTGTGGTAATAAATCCATACATCCTCCTCCGACATCCTCCTCCTGTCTGTGAATCGCCTCCTTTGTCCTTCAAACTTTAAGCAGCACGACTTCATGTGGAAATCATATGATAACAAGAAGCTCACACACACACACACACACACACACACACACACACACAGCACAAGTCCAAAAATATGTCTTTTGTCCCGGCAGCTCTGGGCCTCCTGACCTCGTTAACTCACCCAGATTTCCACCAATCCTCACATCTGGCTGACGCTAAATGATCCCTGTGTGTGTGTGTGTGTGTGTGTGTGTGTGTGTGTGTGTGGGCAGATGTATAGCAAACAGCAGCTCTCTGCTATAAAGGCTCGGCAGTGCAGTTGTGTTTTGATTCTGTTCGTAGGTGAGGCCGACATGTGTCGCCTCGATTTGAGAAACTGAACTTCCCCAAAGGTTCGTTTGTTTTTTAACTTTAACATTTTTAATTTTGGTGAAGATTATTTAAACTTTTCTGACTCTAACCTTCACAAAACTGTCAAAGCCAGGATAAAGTCTTCGTTGTAAATACTCCGATCTTTTCTTTATTTTTTGAAGAATAATTTGAAAATTCAAACTGACAGTTGTCACGACATTAAACCAACGATCTGTTGATCTTCTCTAATCCAGATGTGAAAATAAACTTGAAACAACATGATGTTTATTCTGTGTGATCTATTCAAACATAAGATTCCTGCATCATTCCATCAAATTAACATATTTCTTCATGTTTCGCGCATCAATTTCTACACATTTCCCCCCAAAAATCTGCTGTTCACGGAGAGTTTAGGAAGCACATTATTCATACTCACTAATGCCGTCAGTACTGGACACAGAGAGAATTAATGTTTATAGTTTTCTTCTTGTTTCTCTCCAGTAAATCGGATTCAAGGTCTCGCAAAGAAAGAGATGTGATTAGTTAAAACGAACACAGTCGAGGTTTTTAACTTCTGAATAACAAACTGCTGTTTCACGTGTCATCATCTAATCGTGCAGAGTCTGATCTGTTCAGCTGATTTTAAATGAAATTATGAACATTTCAGCATAATTAATATTCTTGCTTCTAATTGAAGATGTACACGTCCTCACAGGTTTCTTCCTTTAAAGCTCAGCACATCGGTAGATCTCGATATCAAAGCACTTATTTTTTAATGCCTTATTCTGTGCAACAAAACCCTGCTCGCATTTAAACGAAACAGAATTGTAATTAAAAAAAAAAAACAACAAAAACATCTGTGTAGGAACTTTGCCTGAATCAAACACAGTATAAAAAAGGCAAAATTACAATTTAATCCAGCAACTTTCTGATCAC
Organism: Lagodon rhomboides; assembly: GCA_039737535.1. Lineage (NCBI taxonomy): Eukaryota > Metazoa > Chordata > Actinopteri > Spariformes > Sparidae > Lagodon > Lagodon rhomboides. Next base: position 33,525,232 of record CM077786.1, read on the forward strand.
TTTAGAAGAACTCAGACAGCTGGTAACGTTTCGTTCGATTTCCTTTAGGTGAAACATTTGAAGCTACTTTTACTCGTCATAAAATCTTAAATACATTTTTTTTTTTTAAAAGACAATGGCTGAAATCCACTGAAGGCCGAAACACGGTGAGCTGTGATCGGCAACATTTCTAAACAGAACAGTCTGAAATTTGGCAAAATTATCATTAAAGTCAACAACCGTCTGATCGTTGTAGAAGCATCCAGCGGCAGGTTTGAGATGTACAGTCAGGTGGTCATGATTCTATTTCCCAGCTGATATTCTCTCTGCTCTTTGTGTCGCCTGTGACAGTTTCCTCGGTCTGTTTATGTCAAAAAGAAAAAAACAAACAAACAGGTAAAATGAGACTTTTAGCTGGTTTTTAAAAAAAGATGACAGCTGCTTTACTCCTCATCTTTTTACAATTTAATTTGAAATGTGAGCTACATCTGTCGGCACGTGTGGTCGTGTGTGTGTGTTTTGAGGTGGAGGTGAAGCGGCTGTTTGCATTAATCTGCCTGTGTGTGTGTGTGTGTGTGTGTGTGTGTGAGGATTTTTTTTTTTTTTGGATTAAATACTGCAGCAGCTTCACTCCGATTCCTGTTCATCAATCGACACACTTGGCTCACTGGCTGTCTTTAAGTGCATGTATCCTGCACAGCACACACACACACACACACACACACACACACATGCATATACATAAATATAGAGTTAGTCAATCAGTCAGTCAGCGTGAGGCCTCAGTAAAAGCCTGCACCGTGTGTTTTTATGGAGGGAGGGGGAGGAGACGGATGGAGCCTCTCAGCGGGGCAGCTCCTCTCTCGGCTCGTTGAGGATCGCTGCTCCATCAGATCCTTTGTGTCGCACTACAGAAAGGAGACGCCCTCTTCCTCCTTTCTTTCCAAATCTGATATAACTGAGTCTGAACTCTTCAGTTTGTCCGAGTGAATCATTTGGAACGGGGGACGCTGGCTGCTGGGTGGTCGATGTCATAATACCAGTTTAAAACCATCAATATTCAGACAAATGTTTTTTATTTTAGCAGCACAAATGTCACGATGTGAAAGTGATTCAGTTTCAGTGTAGAAAGTAAAGGACGTAGATGCAGTGACGGTGTAAATATTGAGTTCAACATTAAGTCTTTTATGATTAAGACCTGATTTAGATGACCTGATCTTCTTCATCCTGTTCTTGTTATAGACTTGTCATTCTGTAGGAATAATAATAATAACAATAATAATAATAATAATAGAAAATTGTGAGTATTTCTGGTCTGTAAAAAAAGATTCTGTTCACTATTTTGGAGAAACTGTTGTTTTGAAGAAAGTTTTGCTCATTTTTTGAGCTGAAACAATTCGTTGATTATTTGATTAGTTTACTGACGGAACGTAAATCTTTTTAATAACGTTATTTTATTTACTGGCTAAATAAAAAAGGTTCTTGCTTTTCAAAAAAGACAAGATATTTTTGATGGTTTCGTTTGAGTGTAAGCTAAAAAAAAAAAATTAAGAACAAAAAGCAGTTTGAATGTTTCGATGTGATTTTTAGGAAATCTCACATTTTTCTGCAGTTTTTTGGGCCAAACCTCTGAATCAGCTGATCGTAGAAATCATCTTAAATCGCAGCCCTTCTGTTTCTTGCAGCAGGTTTGGAGGCCTAAACACATTAATTTGATTTTGATGTGAATAAAACACATCTCAAAATTAAAACATTATAGAAAACACTCTGTCTGCATTTTACAGGCAAAAAGGCCGAAATTTGTCTTTTCTTTCATATCCGAAAAAAAGGTTTGTGAAATATTTATATAGCAACAAACGAGGACTTAAAAAGAACCGTTACAAAACCAAAGGACAGACTCTTTAATTAAAAAAAGAAAACTATGTATTATTTAATTTGATTAACAGCAGCTCATCAGTTTCATTTTCTTTTAAAATAACTCTGAAAATCACAAATAAATGTATAGTAAATTAAACTTTAGTAAATAGTTATTTCACTGTTAACAAACACTAAAACCATTTATTAAACATTAAACAATTGTTTAACTGAAGTTTGAAATACTTTGTAAATTGGTTAATTAATACTCTGAAGCTCGTCTGTAACAGGAGCTCAAACTTTTTCCGTTAGAGGGACAAAAATGAAATTTATCGGAGGGCAAACTTTGTAAAATGAGGCAAACATCCCGAAGTCCCTTAATTTTTATACGACTTCTTCGGTCCTCTGCTCAGATTCTGAAAAACAATTAATAATTCGTGATCCAAATATTTCTACCTCAAACAAAAAAGAGCAACTTAATTTTTACACTCTTTTAAATTTGAAAACATCTGGTGAGACAAACTGAACTAAATGGTTTAAAAACCTTTTATTGTTTGTTTAGAGTAAAATAACTGCTTACTGAAGTTAGATCGGCTGTAAATTTACCATTTATCAGTTCTGTCCGGAGCAGAAGGTCGTTTCTGTTCGCATTGCCGTTAAATTCCTGAACCAGAATGTGACCTAAATCTGAACGAGAGTATTTCAGTCTAATCTGACACTTGAACCAACTTTAAGGCGTTTGAATAGCGACAAAACAAAAACACAACTGAAGCTTTTTTTTAAGATGAAACATTCGATTGATGGAAAGAAAATTAATCAGTATTCATTAAGTTAATTTCTCTGCGACTAAATGTAATGTAGTTATCAGCTCCAGCGTCTACAACAAGAGAATTTTCTCCTCTTCTGTGTTTCGCGTCTCTCTTTGCTCGATATCTTGACACCTGACACGTTAAAGAGCGAACCGTTAGTTTATTTAACGGCGGGTGTTCAGAGACGGCCGCCGGGTTGAAGGACAGTCGCTTCAGCTGAGAGAGGAGAGGACGGAGGTATGCGGCCGTGGACGCGGAGCCGGAGAGGTGTAATTAAAGACGAGAAGAACGAATGAATATAATGGAAGTAAAGAGAGAATATAAAGGGAGACGACTGAGAGGGAGGAGGGAGGGAAACATCAGGCGTATTGTGTTTCTCCGGCTGAAGGTCGCCTTCAGTCCGTCCTGCCTCAGTGTGTTCTGCTCTCTTTAACCCGAACACACTCGGTAAATAAAACTCTACAGTGATCACATAAGCCTCCTGTGAGTGTGTAAGTGAGTGTGTGTGGGGAGCCCTCTCGCTTTTCTTTTGTCTCATCCGACATTTAAATCTCATAAGGAATTTACCCACGTGCCCCGGCGGGGTCCACAGGAGAGAGATGGAGGGAGCTGGGGGGCCCGGTTAAAGAGGTTTAGTCCGCTATCAACCTTTAAACCCGACAAAACACACAGAACCGGCCTGAAATGTTCTACAAAGAGAAGAGCGACCTTGAAGTTTTATCGGCGATGATGATGATGAAACAGTAATCGCGAGAGGACGGACAGATGTAAGTGTAGAAGACAGAGACCGGATCGGCACAATAGGCGATGTAGTTTGTTGCCCGGCAGGCGTCGGTGCTGTTTGGACTGAACAATGAGGCTCACACGGAGATTTCACACATTAAGATTCAGTCGGGTCTGCGAGAGACGTGGACACCCCGCTGTGTCGCCAAAACAAACTGCAGGCCCGATTCTGCTCGGTTGTTTTTCGGGGGCGTCACGCTGCAGCTGTTTTGTGTGAGATTCCCCCCGCGAGCAGAGCGTGAAGACAAAATATAAAAATGCATCTTTTCTTCTGTTTCGCTTCATGAAACTGTTTCCACACCTGGAAAAATGGTGATTTGGGGAAAATGGACTCGCTTCATCGACACAATCGCTCACGTAAAACCAGAAATGTTTAGGATTTGAAACGAAACAATCCGGATTAACGCAGCTCATGTGAAAGTTTGAAGTCTTTATGCTCGGAAGGAAGAATTTGTGGAGACGTTATTCAAGTTTTAAGCAAACGTTCACTTACAGCTAACCGTGTTAACGAACTCGTACTGTTAGAAATAACAAGTGGGAGAAAACGAGGGAATCCATCTGAAGCCGCGGAGACGTAAACAGCTGCAGGCAACGCGAGCTCTTTGTTCTGCGGGGAGTTAAATTAGAAAACCTAAATAACGAGCTCGACTGTTCATTATTTAATGACACAACTGTGCGTAGGCTTGTTGTTGTGAGGCAGGTTATTATATATACTCTCATTTATTCAACACATCTCACACTTAAAACTTGCTCCAGGTCTTTTTTTTGTGTGTTTCAGGAGTTTTGAACTTCTGAGCGAGCCTGAAGTCTTCCTGTGGTGCGTTCAGGGGCCAGTACAGTTCAACTTTAAAGCAAAATTTAAAAAGGATGACCACAGGAGGCGACGACTACAAGTGTTCCTGGAGTTTAATAACCCATGAAAAGTCTTTAAAATTTAAGAACAGCCTGAATAAGATGCATCCAGCGGGAGATTAAAACGAACCGCTGCCTCACATCTGTCCACTCGGCCAGAATAAAAAAAAAAAAACCTACACATTTATTCGGTGCTTAGCGGAGACCCTCGAACCTCCTCGCCTCGGGCTTTAATCACTGGCATTAAAAGCTTAAAAAAAAAAAAAAAACCCTCGGCTGCTGTGGTTCGACCGGAGGGTGGAGGGTGTCGGGCCCCTCGGTGGGAGAGATAGGTGGCCGCGGTCCTGCCTGAGCAAATTGAATTTCCTGCTGTCCAGTAGCTCAGCTGTTCGTTAAGCATGATGTCACTGCAAATCTCTCTCTCTCTCTCTCTCTCGTGCACAGGGCGAGTTTTAATTCAGATGAAATGTAGGTCAAGTGGGGACCAGATGAGATTGTTTAGCGCAGTAACGCAGCCTGATGCCGCTGAAACAAAACAAATAGTGTGTTTTCTTATGCAACGTGTGTGTGTGTGTGTGTGTGTGTCGGGCTTGTGTGCTGAAGCGCCGCATCTTTACTCAGTTGCGTGTGTGATGGTACAGTGAGTCACTGAATCTCATTAGGTGTGTGTGTGTGTGTGTGTGTGTGCTCGAAATCTAGTTACGTTTTAAAAAAAAAATAAGCTCTGAACTGTTGTTGGATTCCTTTTCTCTCCTCTGAGTCCAGAACCGGGTCAGTAGTTTAATCTGCTCCTCGACAGCATCTGTGTTAAAGGACCATTACGCCTTTTTAAAAAATTTTTTGTATGTCCAGGATTTTGCTGCAGACTTTTTTTGGGGGATTGTTGCGACATAAAATGACCGATTCTGACCAAAACTACCGTATTTCACCAATTAATAGCCCGGGCGTTTAATACGCAAAATCAACTTTGACCCCAGGCGTACTTTTTATTTTTCTTCCTTCTTACGTTATCATTTATGTCCATTTGATGTCCATCCTCCTCCGTGTTGACCTCCGGTTAGTGAAGGAGGGGCGTTAAACTCGCGCTGACACTTCCGTTTTTTGTCAAAATAAGAGTGAGTCGGTCATCTAAGATTACGGTGCACCCTTTTCTAACGTTAGCTACTTCTCTTATTTTGACAGAAAACGGAAGTGAAAACCCCCCAAAATAATGCAAATATTCGCCCCGGCGGTTATTCGGGTGGGCGTTTAATACGCAAAAAGGGTGCTGACCCCAGGTGTTTAAAAGAACCAGGCGGCTTTTTGCGGCCCGGCGATTAATTGGTGAAATACGGTAGTCAGAAACAGCAGTTTTCACTCTGATGCATCACACTGAGTCTGTTAAATATGCATGTCTCACATTAAAGAGTTAAAGTGTTCGTATCGTGTCCGTAGAAGACGGGTGAATCTGCTTCCTATGTTTTGTACTTTTTAAAGAGAGCACATGTTTGTTGTGTATTATTCAGAACAGGAAGTAGAGATGGTGAGTTCTGATGCATGAAAACAAACAAAGTGTAAAGTCTTTTTCAGAAAACATCCTGTTACACAGTAGTAAAATAAATTTTCCTGTTTAAGTTCCAGATCGCTGATTGAATTTGGGATTACATCGCATTAATAATTAGATTCTGTTGAACATTTAACGACTCTGTTTTTGTTGCGTGTTGTTCGGCTCAGCTTGTACATGTGAGAGACATCGACATTTGTTTATTTAAGAGAAGCAGACTTGTGACCAGAACATCGCTGGTTTAAAACTCTGAGGCGGATAAACAGAAACCTGCTGTTCAGGAGTTCCTGAGGAAAAGAATCACAATCGAAATCATCCAGGAAACAAATCTAGATGTGTTTCCAGATGAACAACAATAAACTCCCGTCTTGTCTCTAAAAGTCGAGTTCTGTGGACTGACCGTGCTCTTCATGGTGCATTCAGGGGCTGTTCGGGAATTACAAACATTGGGTCTCATTCCATTCACATCCAACTTTTCAAGGACTTTTTGCTGCCTTTCGTTTAAAGAATCATCTTAATAAAGTTTAAATCAAGTGTTTTTAGGGTTCGGTGCGTCTTGTGTACACGGGAACATTTTGGCACGAAAGGAAAAGTCAGGGATTAATTGAAAATAGCAGGAACATCCACTGCAGATTGTAACTTCCTGTAGCTGCTTCACAATAAAAGCAGTGAACCTGTTGACCTTTCAGGTGTCGGGTGAGTTCTGACCCACAGTCGCTCAAACTCCAGACTTTAACCACTTTAAGTGTAGTTTTAATGCTGATTAAAGGTCTGATCTCGACTCAGGTGAGCGCTGGAAATAACTCACCCTTTCAGAGAGCCAGCTGCTGATTGGCCACGTAATGATGTTGAAGTTGTGAATGGAACAGGACGCAGCAGCAGCAGCAGAGCATCAGCTCGACTAACAAGATTAGACGTCGGCCTCGTTTGCTTTCCATCCGAGCCCGGATGTTTCTCATTTGATAGCCGAACGCCTCATTTGTGCCGTGGATGTTTTTTTTGTGTGTTACACTGTGGAGCCATTATGCTTCACTTTCTTGAAAAAAAAAATAGTAATTTAGATCGTCAGATCCCCGCCTCCCTCTGCAAGGAACTTGATAATAATTACCAGAGGAGGATTGGGCTCAGAGGCTCCGTGTTAGGAGATAATGAAGCAGACAGAGGCTCCGGGTTTCACAGCTCCTCGGTGCTAACGAGGAGATCCAGCGAGTGATTGTTGACTCGTGTGCAGGAGCCACAGAACTTTCCCACAGTGTTGCATGCTGGGCCGAAACCTTGCCACGCGCCACAACAAGTAGACTTCACACGAAGCTTTCTGGATACCGCGGCGATGAAGCCCTCGAGACGAGAGGCTAAAGCCCCTCCGTGATCCGCTCCGACAGCCTCCGCGGAAACATGACTCGGTGGAACGGCTGGTTCCAACAGAAACTGAAAACTGAGGGTTTATAAAGTGTTTTGAGTTTTGGTCTTGAGATCTCTGAGGTTTCTGATGCGACTTCATTACAGCACTGAGAAATCTCACTCCAGCAAATCAACAGCAATGAGATTTTTACAATCAGAAAAAAAACACAAGAACGACTTTCTAAAGATAGACGCCGTTGACAACCAATTTCAATCCAATCCACGTGAGCCGACAGTAAAACTAACCTGATGCTAGTTTGTCAAATTGATGGTTTTGATTGAGGTCGTAGGTGACTTAAGGCTTTCTAGCAATTAAGTACGTCATTTTCATGGAGTTTGAGGTTACTAAGAGGTGGATTAAATAAAAGACTTCACTCCAGATCTACAGAAGATGTTTCTCAGCTGCTTCCTCCTCTTCTTCAGGCACACGTGATGGAGATCGTTAACGATTCTCTCAAAGTGGTTTTTTCTCGTTGTTTTTGCTGTTGTTGACTGAAGAACTGCTGAAGATTGGACCCGGGCTCAACCTGTAGCCAGTATCGATCCAATAGCATCAATGAATGTGATCGCCGCCATCGTTGAGATATGCCTTTTATTTTGAAATTCCCATGTCTCCATCCATGGGTAACTCCTTTGGCAAGCGGCCATCTCGTATCCCCTGTATTGAATCGAATCATACCGTGGAAGGCTTTGTGATATTGGAGAAGCATCGTTGTCCAAAGAATCGACATAATAAATCACGATGGAACTTGCGATCTAGTTCCACCTAGCTCCACTCACATCCAGATGCATTTCCAGTTGGGAGGGATTTCTGCACCAGATTTTCAGGTCGAGCCAATCAGGACCGCCGGGCGGGAGTTTCATAGATGTGACGTAGCGGAGAAGCGACTGTTTTGATTCAGACAACAATGGCGGCTCGCATCGAGGAAGCAAGCGTCAACATTGATGCTGCTGTTTCATCCATGTTGTCCAATCTACCCAATATTTTTTCGTTAAAAGAACGTCGCTCTCATCGACGTCACAGGTTGGTTTCGATGTGAGTGGTTGAAGTAGCACGTCAATAAAGATGACAGACAAGTGGTTTATCCAATCATATGCAAGGATTTTTGATCAGGCCCAGCCTTCTGAAACACATCTCCAATGGAGCGATCCCAGATGGATGAGTGGAGCGAGGCGGAACGAAATTCATCTGGCGAGAGTCAGGTTGGATATTTATGTGACGTAAATTCAAAACAATCCACCTTCGACTCTGGTCTCTGGACGCTACGTCTTATCAATAACTCATCCAACCACCACAGCGACCTCGACCACTTCCTGACTTGGACTTTCTCGCTTTTTATCTACAAGAAGCGATGCTAAAGGGAAATCTACCGTATACGATGTACTGTAGGTTAACTGTAGTTTGATGTTTGGCGTTCATGTCTTCTCTCGAACGCCGAGGACCGAGTTCTCCTCAGAGAGACGATATCTGAAGGTGTGACTGTGTCTCTAAAGATCCGTTCTCTCTTCGGACCTTCTACGGTGGTTAGGGGTTCTGGTAGGAGTACGTCTGAACTCAGTGATCCAGATCCAACAGATGTTCCAACTCTTGATTAACCTATTTTGCATCTCCTGGGAGCGTTTTTTTAAAACAGCTCCTACTTTCAGCCTGATAACGTAACTTCGGCAGATTAATTAAAGTGGAACGAAATTCGAAACGAAATTCCCGAGTAGCCAAGGATGGTGCGTTCACAGCCGACTGGGAACTAGGGGCGTCAACGTCAGCCAAAAAAGGAAGGAAAATTCAAGGCCAGCAGGACGGCGGTGTGTCGCCAGTGTGAAAGGTTTCTGTTTCCAGTGAAATGCGAAGTGCTGCCGTTTAGAAATGATCAGGTCTCGAGTGGTTGTTGGGGGGCCCGCCTGGCACTCAAGCGAGATGGTCTTTAAAAGGCAAGGTCACTCGCTCGTCAACCGTTTACAACCTTTTCTCTTTCTTGTTTTACATTCTTTCACCTCCGCGGCTGCAACGCTTATATTTCAGATTCTTTTCATTCCCTGCGCTGAATAATTTGTTCTCCCGCCTGAAAAGAATTTAAAGAGCGGTGGGTGAGGGAGGAAAATGTCAAAAGCCGTCTGCAATTTGTTAGATTTAGTGTTTTGTTGTTGACTCTCTATGACATTAATTTGCTGTTATTTTTTTCCTTTTTCGCTCCATTTCTTCTCCTGACCTTGCAGAAGGATGAAATGCCTTTAGAGTAATGTGGACGGGAACATGTTTTGATAGAAAGGAGAGTATTTTCGTGTGGGGGAAAAAAAAAAAAAGGGGAAGGATGCACATTTTAAATGTTAGCAGAATCAAAGCAAAGGTCCTAAAGTACTTGAAAAAGTAAGAAAAATTCTGATTGCTTTCTTAAGAGGCGGCGGAGTGAAAGATCCGGCTGAGTGTTGTGCAGGTTTCTCGTTATTATTTCATCTCGCGGCGGCGTGTCGACACAGTTTGTCGGCGTGCAGAAGTCCTACAAGAGGCCACCGCGAACAAAAACCGAGACATTGACCCATTTAACATCGCCTGTCTAGTCAAGTCTAATCACATTTAATTATTCACGGCTTTGAATATCTTTTTATCAATAAGTGCTTCACACGGCAAGGACATGAAAACACATGAATGCGACACAGCTAACACTGTGACTGAACAGGCGCCACTTTGGACCTCGTTAGCAAGCGTGAGGCGTCCACATCCGGCTTTTAATTCGCGTGAAACGACTCAAAGTCACAGTTAACTTTCTCCCTCCAAACAAAACATGTCATAGAGTCAAATTTTCAATTAGTCACCAGAAAATAATCTGCAAAAAGCTTTAAAAATGTGAATATTTTCTATATGGAGCCCCAAACTCTGCAGAACAACTGACATGTTGACACTTTACGTGTCTTTGGGTTTGGTTTTCAGTTTGATCTCGTAACAACTCTCTGCTCGAGGTGTGGTTACGGTTTGGAAAAGATCGTGTTTTGGCTTAACATACCTGTTTTGGTTGCACAAAACATCACGATGTGATGCTTGGAGATGTTGAATCGTCCGTCCCTCATCAAAGATATCCCGTGGGTTCACGCTTTAAAAGTGCTGCGATGCTGTAACTCCACCTCTGTCCGCTCCGCCTCCACAATTTTAGGCCCCTCAACTGATAATGTGAACACGATACGAAGTTTTGTTGAAATAACTATATCATTTGACTGGGCTCAGAGTGTGAATTGGCACTTTTTGCTCCTTATAAGATGTTTTATTCATCAGAAGTGGCTGTATAATCAAGAGATTTATCAATAATTAAAACGGTCATTAGTTGCAGAAGAAGTTTCAGCAGAGCTTGTTGGATGAATCGACGAAGAGTCGCCTTGATGAGTAATTTGGAACTTGGATGATGTCGAGTTTGGACGTGACTTTGATTTTCACTCGTCTCCTTTAATCCCTTTGACGTAGAAGATGTGTTCGTCTCGCTCAGCATCGTTTTCAGCACCGCTAAACTCCAACTGATGCTAGAAAAGTTGGACTACCTGACTTAACGCCTCACAGCCGTCACGTGATAGAGGAAAAAGATTATAATTAATGAGAAACGCGACGCTTTTCTTCGAGGTGGTAACACACGTAAACTGCTCTAAACAAAACAGCATCTGTTTTTCAGTCGTCTCGACGTGTTAACCCGACGTTACCGGCAGAGATCACTCCTCAGCAGCTGTGGGGATACGAAAACAAGACGAGAACGATGGACTTGATACGATTTAGGAACTGAAATCAATTTTTTTTCTTGTAAAAAATTCTTGGCATTTGTGGCGTCTTGGCAGGAAAACCGTGGAGTTAATTTGCGGCGTGTTCTCGGGGCTCGGAGGCAGATGGTCGAGAACCGCTGGTCCAGATGGTGCAGGTGCATCCAGACTGACCGCGAGCGAGCGCCGACTCCGCGTAGAAGCAGTCAGGGGTACAATTCAGCTGGAAAACAGCCAAACCAACACAAACCAGGGAGTCGGTTAACTCCTTTGTCTTTACGTTTCCTCCTCAGTCTTTGCTTCACTCTCGCAGCTCACTGCAAAGGTGCGTTCACACCTACAGTCGGATGTCTTTAAAGACACACTGTGGAATTATTTCTCCCATCTAGTGGTTAAATTTTATTCTGCATCCAAACGAATGCTGCTCTCTAGCGCCTCGCGTTTTCAAACGTGCGTTGCAGCCTGTTGGAACTACGGCAGGCGGGATGTGTCAAGATTCAAGAAGCTGTGACAACAACATGTCTTCAAACAGCACTTCATCAAGTTTAGTTTCGGGTGATGAGGTACGTTATTTCAAACAGACTTCAAACTGCAGCTGACGAGCGCGTCTGGCTAAGCTCCTTCTCCGTTCCACAGTCACGCTGGCTCTGAGTGAAAACGCCTTTAGCCTTATCTGTACCACGTAGAGCTTTTTGTCCCTCTCACCAGCTCATCGTTTTTTATAGAGCGGAAGGACATGGAAGCCTCCGTATGAAAAACTTCCCATAAGGAATGAATGGGACGGGGTCAAAAAAGTCGCAAAATCATTAACGTTTTTCAAACATCTCCTGCTCTGGCAGACTTTGACCTAGAGACACCATTCAAACTTTAAAATGTAGGCACAAGTCTTATCTATTTGAGTTGTATTTGAACTTTCTTTCTACGATGTTTAGTTTTTGAACGGTGACCCTTAATTGATCGTGAGTGATTTCGAAAAAATTCAGGATTTTCAATGAGTGTGTATTGCGGAATGTTCGCGCAGCACCAACTGGCAGAGTGGGGGAGCCTGAAAAAAACTCTCCGAAAATGTTTCTTTAGATGACGATCCTAGCCACAGATTTCACACTACAATAGTGATATTTTCCAAGAACGTAGCCACACTTGTCTTCTGTCTGGCAACGTGTCCACTTTATCGGGAGGATGTACGGTTTTTGAATTATCTGCGTCTAACCGACACAAACTCCAGCAACTGCCCCATAAGCCCCAATGTTAAACGGGAAGAGGATTTTGGGAGAAAAGCAGAAACTGCCCTGCTTCTCTTCACGCCCAACTTCCTGCTTCACGTCACAATGTGTGATTCTTCCCTCAGGAGGAGAAGTGAGATTGTTGGCAGAGATCATTTTACACCAATGAGGACTTATTTATGAATGAAGACGCTGATTTGAGGTAATAAATTACTTAAAACACTACACAGTGGACCTTTAAGCTCAAACCGACCGTGACATCACATGACTCGGTCGAAGCCGCTTTGCAGGACAGATGTTTAGTCGTCCTGCCAAGTTTGGAGATTTCTGGCAGCAGAGGGGAGTCAAAAAAAAATCACATTTCAGGTTCCTTTACCTTTAAACCTTCTAACCTCAGCACTGAAATCAGCTGCAGAGCGTTCAGTATCCAGTTTATCCTCCTCGGTGTGTTCGGGCCTCTCGCTCCATCACACCCCTGTTGTTTACCGCTTGGCAGAAAATAAAAGAATACACCAATTACCACTCTCGTTCTTTAATACCTCTCTAATCACCACCCCTCCTCCTCCTCCCCGACGTCCTCATTCATTTGCGCGAAAACACAAACTCTCCCATCTCTCCCTTTTAATTGTTTTCAATTTGTTTCTCGTTAGCACTTTCAAACGCCCGCACCTCCTTCTTCTCTGCTCTCGCTCTCGCTTCCTGCAGATGGGGGAGGGTCTGCTGTTTGTGCTGCAGGTCAGAGAGCAGATAAATAGGAGGAGGATGCAAGTTTGCTAGTGAAATCTGCACAGGAGGAGCAGAGAGGTGATACTTTGGGAGGACGGCGCTTTGCAGGTGGCGTCACCACGAGGGAGAAAGGAAACGCAGAGGCCGTCCTCATCCTCCTTCCTGCTCTCCACCACATAATGAAATAATTAGATAATTAGACGAGTAATTGGACCGATTCGTTTATTTTCCCCTTTCCTCCCGCTGTGACATCTGCTCGGCTGCAGAGCTGAGCGAAAAGGAAGATGTAGAGCAGCGCCACACCCATCCGAGCCTGCCCCAGTGCATCATGGGGAGGAGGAGGGGAAGGGAAGAAAACGGGGGGACCCAAACTTGCCTCGACCAATCGTTTGCCTCACGCGTGTCTCTGCAGAGGCGAGGAGGCGGATTGGTTAAACACACGCGTGCAGTCATCCGCGGGGCTGCTGTTTGATGTTAGGGGGTGATTCGTCAACCAATCGGAGAGCTCGACCTATTTTCTCTCCCCGAGCCGTGACCACGAGCAAATGCTGAAAGTGTGACCGGCGACATAATGTACAGAAACGAGCAGATCCGCCGTCAGATGTGCGGCGTGAAGGTGTGTGTTCTCGGGGTTGAATCGCCTTCTTCTGACGAGACGCCGCCCAATTCTGATTGCTTTTACAGCGTTTCTGCTGCGTTAACAAGCGTGTGTGTGTGTGTGTGAGTGTGTTAGTCACAGAAATAGCTGCCAGCGCACATCAGCCTCCTTTGAGCTCATCACCGGATACTTCAGAGAGAGAGAGAGAGAGAGAGAGATGAGATGAGATTAGGGATTTGGTTTGCCGAGAAGCCGTCAGATTGAATCGACACACTGCGTTTAGGCTGTGTGTTTCGTTGTGTGTGTGTGTTTCGTTCTCTGTGTGTGTGTGTTTGCTTCCTGCAGTTTGTTTGAGTCTCTGTGTTTTTACCACGCCTTTGGCCAATCATGCACATATTTGCTTTATTCATTTTCCTCCTCATTCCCCACGACACACACCCACACACACACACTGTACATACATACATACATGCACACACTGCACACACACACACACACACACACGGCTCGCTCGGTGCCAGCGGTGGTTGTGTGACTCTCGGTAAACAAGCTATTATATTTGTATTTGCGCTCACACAGACACAAACGGTCGGACGGTTCCAGTGAAGTTTGTTTCCTGCGGAGAGAAAAAGGGTTCGGTTGATGTTTTCTCCTCCGTGATGTTTGTGAATCACGGCGCTCTCAAACAGCTCGCACGGCGAAATGACTCCTCGCTTTCCAGGAATTCAGAGTCGGCTCACAGAATAACATCCAAAAATGATTTTATTATAGAGGAGTATGTGGATCTTTGAACGCCTCGGAGCCTGGAGATCTGAGATTCATTACTGATATTGTTGCTTCCATTCTCTCAGGACGGACGGACGAGTTAGTCATTAAAGATATTACTTAAACTGTATCACACAAACTGTGTCTTCATTTTCAAAACATTTCTGGAGGTTCAGCAGCAAAGACTTGTTTTAAAACGTCAAGCACAGGTTTCCAGAAACTCTGAGATCCCAAATTGAGTTAGAAAGATGTTTTTTTATACCCTCTATGTGCAGACGAGCTCAAACATCCGCTACGTCTTTTAGCTCAGCAGCTACAGTGAAAGAAAATCAACTTTGTCGACTAATGAAGGCATAAAAATAATCAGTGTTGCCTCTCCTTAACGTACTAGTTGTTGGAAAATGTTTATCAATCTGCATCCTCTTAAAAAACAAATCACGTTCATCGATCGCTGGTCTGAATTTACACCAAATTAGATCAGAATCGGTCTCCAAGTTATTGAGATATGCTGAGTTCAGTGATGAGAACAATTATTACAATGTTTTTAGCAAAATTTCCCCAAAATTTCCACAATCAGACGTGTCACAAATGTTTAAAAACACTGAATTGGCTGATAAACTGTCGGACGCGATGCGGTGATCTGCTGACGACAGCAATGAAAAGCCTTTTCCCGCTTCCTCTCTTTCTGGTTTTGTGTCTTACTGTAGCACTGAAATCAGACCCTGAACGCCTCACGAGGCACCGAGGTCAAACTTAACCGGAAAGATGTAGTCAGTCGTCAGTCAAACATCATCCAGTGGGCGCCATCTGAGTACACTGTCAGGAACCTCGCATTAAAGAGCGAGTGATCCGACGGAGGAAGTGGAGCTTCAGATTCACTTCAGCTATCAAGGCCACGGAACAAACAGGAATCGTCTTAGTGTCATTTCTGAGAAAAGAAACGGATGAAGACAGAAAACACACTGACAGCTACACTCTGTTAGCCAGATATGGACTTCTTCAGTATTACAGCTGCTTATATTAGCGTATATTTAGCTATTTCTTGGTACGTGATGTTGTTTTTGATCACTAGGGGGCAGAAACTCCAACCAAAAGTCGTAGCATTTAGCTTCTTTAGCTTAGCGAGGCTGTAGCATGTTAGCGAGGATCGTCTTTTGGTCGTCTGTCTTTTGCCGTTTTTCCACCGACAGTACCAGCTCGCCTCGCTCGGCTCAGCGTGGCTCTACTTGGTTTGGTTTCAGACGCGTTGCGTTTCCATCTAGAATCAGTATCTCTTCAACGTGGGCGGGTCGTCATCAACGTGGGCGGGTCGTCATCAACGTGGGCGGGTCGTCATCAACGTGGGCGGGTCGTCATCAACGTGGGCGGGTCGTCATCAGTGACGTACTTATCCACGCGACACATAAACAGGGCTAGCTGTGGGCGACGCAAAACACGTCCACCTTTTCATTTCTTGTCGCACCATCAAGCTCGTTCTGGATGCGTCTTCAGCGACAACACTCAGGAGCGTCTCCACCTCTGCCACGGTCCACGCCGTGTTCCTGCGCGTTGTTCCTTCCATGTAATCGCTGTGTTGACTGAACGCAGATGCTAGTTTTTAAAGGTAGCGGGCGTCAGGCTCGGACGTCGCGCTCGTCATGAGTCGTCAAGTGGCGTCGCTCTCTGTCCAATCAGTGGCCGGCTGCCAGCTTACGTCACACAGAAGTATCAGCTCAGCTCGGTTGGAACTTATACGGAGGTGATACTAAAAAAGCTCCACTTTAGCAGGTACCAGGTACCAGATTTCAGTAATGGGAACGCAAAAAAGGCGAGCTGAGTCGAGGCGAGGCGAGCTGGTACTGTCGGTGGAAAAACGGCATTAGAGTTGTTGAATATTCCTCTTCTGGTTGCCTGTTCCTGCTGCTGGGCGTGTAGCTAAACTAGCGCTCGAGTTAGCAGTGTTTTTTAGCAGCTGAAATCTGCGTTATGATCTGAATCGGTATCATGTGCGTGTTGGTTAAAGATAGTGCTGCTGTGTCAAAATGGCGCCCCAATAGCGCCGAGCGTGCGAGGGAACATGCTGAGACATAAAACAGATTAACTTTAAGATATCATCAGACTGCCACATTAGGCATACTGCAAAGTGACCGTGGAGTCCGAATCACAGCGAATATGAAACATGTGTGGAGAAAACGGATTAGTCGGCCAGTAAATTTCTGTTTTAGTGTTTCTGGTCGCCGGCATGTGATGTCCCTCTCTGTCACCGCTGGATTAGAGTTAAGTTTTTGCTCTGTGGACTTTATAATCGGGGCCAAAGTGCAAAGCATTACAGCGTTTAATGTTATCTTTACCTAAAAGAAAAAGCAAAGCAAAGCAGCCTCTGTGGAGAAGGCTGCAGCTAATTGGAGCTGATTGGGAGAGCAAAGATCAGAAAGATCAGAGAGGTCTAGTGCGCCATTGATTTTTAGAGCGTCATCCATCTCGGATCAAAAGATTTTCGCTACGTTTGTCTCACTCCACCGAAACAAGTACGTCTTTACGCTGCAGGAGAATACACATTCGTACTGTTTTCTGTTGGCTGCTGCACAAACACGTGTGATTATTAACCCTCAGAAATCAAAGAGCTGAAGCTGCGTTCGCTTTGTATCAACTGTTTAATTCATGCTTCACCATCAGCGGCTCATACAGTGCCGTCTCTATTACATTATTCTGTCACAGTTTGTAATTAATAGATAATAAGGCCCGTGTATTTCCTGATGAAATGCTTCTTAACAGTAAGATTAAATAAGTGTTAATGACAACATAATAAGTACATTTGTCGTTGTCATAAGAACAACACTTAGTGAGAAGGTGGTGACGATAACGTGGTCGGAGTTTTCATCTTGAAAGTTTGACATCGAGTAATTCAACTTTAACTGAGCGTGACGCACCGAGGGGGTCATCCCTGTGTTCCCCGGGTCCTAGGACCCTTTTTTAGAAAAAAGGTCTTATGTTCCCTCTTTTTCTAAAAAAGGGTCCTATGTTCCCCTGTAGCAATACATACCGGGGAGCATAGGACCCTTTTCCCAAAAAGGGTCCTATGTTCCCCGGTATGGTACTGGTTAAGGTTAGGGTTAGGGTAGGGTTAGGGTTAGTCCATAGGCCTACATAGGCCTATTTGCCATGGAATTTTCCAGTAATGGTGGAAAAAGTAACAGACCGGGGAACATAGGACCCCTTTTTTGAAAAAGGGACCCATGTTCCCCTGTAGCAATGCATACCGGGAAGCATAGGACCCTTTTTCTGAAAAAGGGTCCTATGCTCCCCGGTATGTATTGCTACAGGTTAAGGTTAAGGTTAGGGTTAGGGTTAGTCCATAGGCCTACATAGGCCTATTTGCCATGGAATTTTTCAATAATGGTGGAAAAAGTAACAGACCGGGGAACATAGGACCCCTTTTTGGGAAAAGGGTCCTATGTTCCCCAGTCTCATACAAAGAGGGGAACATAGGACCCGGGAAACATCGACATGCTCCCCAACGAGCATCAATGACGTAAACGCAGAGTCCACCTCCCCTCGACCTGCCGTGGTCCTGCACACTGTCGGCTCCTAACGCGGCCCGGCGAGGGATGTTGTGGTGGCGACGGGGTCTCTGGTTTCCTGTTGATTTCCTGCAATTAGCGTTCCCTCTTCGTCGGACGGTCAAAAAAGACACTGTGGGCAGAGATCGTCTCAAAGTCAAAGTGTTTTCTTCTCCAACGCTGACGAATATATATGTGTGCAAGTGGTAAAACTTGTTTCTGCAATAACGCCAAAATAAAAGCACCATAAAAGGAATTGAAGGGGCTTTTATTTCCCCCATCTCATGGGTCGGGTTGAGGCGTTGAGTTAACTCGGCGTGTTGTTCCTCCCTCCCTCTCTCTCTCTCTGCTGCATGTTGTCTCACTTCCTCTTCCCTTAAGCCCAGACCCGTGTTAGGGTTAATTAGGTATTGATTTGATCAGGGCCAGGCGAGGGGCCCTGTTCTAAGGGCTTCGGTCATGCTAAATTATTAATGTTCATGCAGAACTATATATAGCCGAGGTCCAGTGGTCACAAGAAAGAAGCCAAACTGTTCCCTCCTTGTTTCCCTTCCCTCTCCTCTCAGATTGATTGTGCTGCTGCTTCCTTCAGTGTCGAGTTCCTTCTTTTCCAAATGCCGTTTTCTTCACATGCTCGAGTGTCTGTGTGCTTTGATTCGACAAGCATACCCTGAATTAATTTTTGAGCAGCTCGGTTGCTCTCAGCAGACCAGCAGTGTGTTTTCTCTGCTCACATGTTTTGATGTTTCCTGCTGGATTTCCCTGTTGCCGTGTCCGTACAGCCGGGCGGATAATTGAAGCGTTTCCTGGTCAGTTTTGAGAGATTCTCGATCGGCTAATGGCCCTTCCTGTTTCTCCTCGTGCACAGTTTACTCCGTCTGAGCCCGACTGATACACTGATACTTTCTAATAACAGATATTTGGTATTGATTTCAGCCTCCGTCAGCCACACCTCCCTCACAGTCTCCAGCGTTCCTCCATCTTTCCATTTCAGACGTTCAGTCCAGATATTACAGCTGGTGTTCATCCTCACATGTAGCTGTGGTTAGTGTGTCACTTCCAAAGGCCTGCAGTGACATCAGGTGATGGGGGAGGGGTCCAGTGATGCTGCTTCATCATTTGGTCTCTGCGAACGTCGTCATATACGTTTCACAGATTCAACAGAAGACATCGTTGTTTTTAATCCAACAGAACGGAAGCAGGATCATTTGATGGAGTGATAAAGTGACTGTGCACATCACTTCTGTTTAAAAATCCGGTGTTAGTCGGGCTCCTGGGTCTGAAAATGAAACCTCTGAGCTGTCTTCTCCTGCCGGCTGGAATCACTTATTTTCTGCCAAAGTATCTTGCCCACAGCGACTTGTGCTACGCTAACGAATGCTCGCAAAGTCATATTTTGAGATTTTGTTTCAAGCTCGTCCAAAGTATCGGTACTTCGAAACAACACGGTCCACGTTCGATAGTATCAGAAGGACCAAAGGCTGCTCTTGCAACATTTCTGTACGAGACGTATCGAGTATCCGTGTTTCTGCATCAGTATCGTATCAGATTCTGGCGTCCCGACAACCTCATTATGTTTCTGTGAACATCAGAAACATGAAGGCAAATGTTTGTATCGCACATGAAGCCGTCCACACTGAGATCCTCCACTTTGCAGGATATATTTGCGTTGCCTGACACGTGTGATTCTGGGACGTAAAGACAAAACGGACTCGGACGCTCGCCGTCTTCTTCAGGTGGCTCGAGACACAAAGTTAAAGCGACTTGTGTGTCCCTTACTGTTTCACGTCTGAATAATGGATATGAATCACGAGCTTAAACACTGAGTTTGGCGTGTGTTTGTTTACGACGTCGGCCTCTGCTTCATTATTAAAATCATTTTCCCGTCTCACGTCCTGTTGGGGAGGACGTCAGCGTGTCCACATCTGTCCACGAGTGTGTTATTAATGGCCGTTTGTCCTTGTTTCTGGTGCAGATGTGGATTAGCTCGATGTCTTGTGATTCCCCCCCCCCACATGCATGTATTTGTGTGCATTTTTGTGTGTGTGTGTGTGTGTGTGTGTGTCACGCTGCACTCAGCTGTGCTGCCGGACTCTGTGAAGTGAAACGAAGTGACACAATGGAGGTTTCAGAGATTGGGGACAGCTCTGTGTGTGTGTGTGTCTGTACTCACATGCATTTTTGCGTTACCATAACGTATATATATGTGTGTGTGTGTGTGTGTGGGTGTGGTCTCTCTCTCTCTCTCTCTCTCTCTCTCTCATGTCATGTGTGAATGCTTTTGGGCCACAGTGGATTCACTAGCTGACCTACATTTCGGGAGCTTTTTCGCCCGTGGCTCAGGAGACTCGCTCGCTGTTATCTCATCTAGCCAATCGCGTCCCCCCTAATCTCGTTTGTCCAATCGCATCCTCCATCTCATCCGTCCTATCGCGGCCCCGGTCCCTCGCGGTGGGGAAGAGTCATCCTCTCCTTTACGCCGGCCGCTGCCGGGGAAGCATTCGTGTCACTTTAAATCTGAAAAAGCGCTCGGCATCCTGTGGCCCAAATAGCACGAGGGCCCGTGTAACTTTGACTCTCAGGGCTGATTTCTCACGCCGCGGCGCTGAAACCCTAATTATTTCCCCCCCGACTTGAAAGCAGAAGCAGTGTTTCTGTGAATATCGGCAGCTGGAGAGGAGGGAGAGAAAAAACTGAAGCTTTGGAAAATTCTTTGAAGCTTCCTTTTTTTGTTATCAAAGCTTCTTTGTAGGCCGCATGAATTTTGCATGTGCAGGTTTAAGGGAACTTTGTGATGTGTGTGTGTGTGTGTGTGTGTGTGTGTGTGTGTGTGTGTGTTTCCCCTATATGCAACAGTGCTGTAGTAATTTGAGAAACAGCGAGGAAAAGAGGCAGAAAAATGGAAAGTGTTCGCTGGCAGTCAGGGAAGATTTGGCCAGTAGGACGAACACATTGGCGACTGGTTCCATCTGAATTTCATCTGAAACATTTAAGCCTATGAACACTTTGCATGAAGCCCCGTCTGTGCAACAGTGTCGCTCCGAAAGAGACGTGACGTAACGTGTTAGACGATCCCTTTCTCCAAGTTCAGAATGTAGAAATCTTTATGATAAAATAGCAAATGTTTTCTTAGTTTCTCCAGTTTTCTTCATCATGTGTTTTCTAAAGAGTCGACTCAAGCTTCCCCCTGCAGAGCTGTGTGTGTGTGTCTGTGTGTGTGTGTGTGTGCACTAATGTGTCCATCATCACATGATTAGGTCTTGCTGGAATTTAAAGAATAACACAACTTTGTCTCTGGCGTCGAGCCAACACAAGCTGAACAGAGTAAAGGACACACACACACACACACACGTCAGCATGTCGTAGTGATATTCTGGGTTTTCTTTGGTCATTTTATTTGCCCACTTTTTTAAATGTGGACTATTCACAGTGTGTTTTGAGTCACAGCAGACAGCACAGGTGTGTTTCCAGGTGTAGTTCACAGGTGAAGCCACAACCTGCCTTTGTCTTCCTCCTACATACAGTTTGTATCTCAATCTTTGTCCTATAGTTTCTATAAATCCTGCTGATTGCTGTGACTTCCTCTCCTGGTGGTGTAAATGTTGTCGGAGTTAAATTTCTTCTGTTGTGTTTAAACAGTTATCACATAAACTGTGAACTATGTAGTGAAAATGTTCAGTTTCCATCCAGTAATCCAAGTAAAAAACTAAAGATGGTTGCAGCACCACATGTCTGTGCTTTAAAACGGGTGTGACTACTTCCTGGTCAGGTTGAAAACTGCAATATGTATTTATGTTTCTCTGTATGCGGTTGCCAGGCAACAGCAGAATAAGGGTATTTACAGTTAATAAAAAGTGAGTGACATTAGCTCGGTGTATTAATTTGCTTTAAGAGCTGGAAAGAAAGAAAGGTGTGTGTGTGTGTGTGTCTTTTGTGCACAGAGACTGATAAATGCTTCCACACCCTATCTGTTGTGTGTGTGTGTGTGTGTGTGTGTGTGTGTGTGTGTCTATATGCATAACAGGCGCTCGGCCGGCCTCGTCTTTGTACATGTTTCAGTGTGTGTTTTGTGTTTTGCCTCGTCTGTTGTGTGTTTCTCGCCTACATGCACTGTCCGTGTGTGTGTGTGTGTGTGAATGTGTGTATTTTATCCGTGTTGTTGTCATCAGGGTTCATAAAATCTTAAAAAACATGAACTCGAGATTACAAATCGTTTTTTTCTGTTTTATTTTTTTGCTGTTTGTGCATCAGCAGAATCTGTCCTACGGGAAAAAAACATTCTGTCATTTATGTTCCTCGCCCGTCAGAACGTAAAATAACGGCTCCTTTAAAGATGGATTTTCTTGTGTAAATGCTGCATTTTTGCGAAACAACGCTGGAGTTGTGGAAGTGCTTTGTTTCTGCAGCGCGACGTTCAGCTGCCGTCTGGATGGGAAACACGTCAGCGAGTGTTAACCTCTCGTCTCTTTTTTCTCTGTCACAGGCTTTGAAAGCATCTTGGAGGGCTTGTTTGGGCCGGGACTAGTCAAAGATATCACCCTGTTCCAAGGTAAACGAGCTCACACACACACACACACACACACACACACACGAACCAACACGTTTTCACAAATCTTCATATTTTAAAACAGAAGAACTGAAACAGTGAACATAATAAAACAAACAAATCAATGAACAAGGAGAGAAATATTGGAGTATTCGGGCCGACAGTGTTGTTTACGAGCTCCGGAATGATTTTGTTTTGTTTGTTTTTTTTACGTTTGACCGCTTTGTTAAAGAAATCGTTCTCCTGACCTCGTGGTTTATTTATTCCTCCGCTCTTCATCTAGTCCACTGTTTGTTCCGTGGATGGATGTTCAATAAATATCCCCAAACAGCATCTCCAGCGTCTATATATCGATCGGCCTTAAAGACAGTTATTTCCACGCCTCCAGAATAAACTGTTCAGTATACAAAACACTGTGATTAATTCATGCTGCCGCCATGTTTAATTGATGCCAAACTGAGGCTGGAAAAAACCGACAGATGTCACGAAACAGGAAAAAAAACAACACGGCTGAAGTTAATGAGGCCAAAAAAACCACAGCTCGATGGATCAGCTGCTCAAATCTGCAGGAACAGAAACCGGGCCCCGAGCAGAACCGGTCCGTCCGGTCTGGTGTTGTGTTTTTCCACAAAGGTGGCAGCTAACGTTACAGCTCAAGTGTTTTTATTAACTTCTACACAAAAAGCTCCCCTCAGTTTCTTCTCTCTGCGCTGCTGCTGGTCACAAACATTTCATTTAATTATCGTCTCGTTGCAAACATCCAAGTTTTTTTTAACCTTTCAGTCCCTTTTTCAATAAATGTATTCCTCTTTTCATTTTAGCCGTATTTGATGAACTCGGCCTCTCCCTCGGCGTGTCCTCAGAGGATTTAATGGAGGAATTTTATTCAAACATTAAAGTTTTTTTTGCGTCGGTCCATTAGGCCGTTACAGTGCGAGACGAGGCGGCTCGGAGGATCATGAAAGGAGGCTGATCAGATGATGCCATGAAACTTTGACCGCAAGAATGAAAACATGTTTAAAGCCATGTTAGCGGCCATGTGAGGCTCATTAGAGACCAAAAAGCTGTCAGATGTGGACGGAGCTCGGTCAGACGCACAGCTGTGACGGCAGCATGATTAAAAAAAAATAAACTGGAGACATAGTTGTTGTTTGTATGTTTATGATGCACAAAGACCAGCGGTGGAATAAACCCCACCGGTCCGATGGGTCGCACACACGCCTCCTCCGTGGTCAAGTTACCGATGACAAACACGCCACCATCAGTTACATTTCCAAATAAAGGCACCGAACCTGCTCGGTTAGGTTCAGGAAAAGATCCTAAAATAACGACTTCCTCAAAACACTCACCGCTGGATGTTTGCCTCACGCGGAACTCGAACCCTTGAGACGGACTTTCTGGCTGTTTGATTTCCGTTCATCCGTTGCTCCCGTCATCGTCACCCTCCGTTCACACATCGGTACTTTTTCGCACGAGCCAAACCATCACCCTTCTGCTCCGACCTCTAGCAGGTCAGCGGGTCTATAACGTGCTACGGCGTAAAAGTTAAGCCTTAAATGCCACAGATATTTGATCTGATTGAATTTATCCATCCATTTCTTTTCGTTAGAACGAGTCGAGCTCTTCTGCGTCCCACCGCCACATGTGACCACATATGCCGTTTTTCCACCGACAGTACCAGCTCGCCTCGCCACGGCTTAGCGTGGCTCTACTTGGTTTGGTTTCAGACGTGTTGCGTTTCCATCTAGAATTAGTATCTCTTCAACGTGGGCGGGTCGTCATCAACGTGGGCGGGTCGTCATCAACGTGGGCGGGTCGTCATCAGTGACGTACTTATCCACGCGACACATAAACAGGGCTAGCTGTGGGCTACGCAAAACACGTACACCTTTTCATTTCTTGTCGCACCATCGAGCTCGTTCTGGATGCGTCTTCAGCGACAACACTCAGGAGCGTCTCCACCTCTGCCACGGTCCACGCCGTGTTCTTGCGCGTTGTTCCTTCCATGTAATCGCTATGTTGACTGAACGCAGATGCTAGTTTTTAAAGGTAGCGGGTGTCAGGCTCGGACGTCGCGCTCGTCATGAGTTGTCAAGTGGCGTCGCTCTCTGTCCAATCAGTGGCCGGCTGCCAGCTTACGTCACACAGAAGTATCAGCTCAGCTCGGTTGGAACTTATACGGAGGTGATACTAAAAAAGTACCACTTTAGCAGGTACCAGGTACCAGATTTCTGTAATGGGAACGCAAAAAAGGCGAGCTAAGTCGAGGCGAGGCGAGCTGGTACTGTCGGTGGAAAAACGGCATAATATTGCATGAAGAACTATACATGGTGCCCCGTGTGAGACAGTGTACTCTCGTCAATCATTCATAAATGTGCAATATTGATTTCAGCATAATGTTGCATGAGGCAATATAATTCACTTCTGAGTTTGTATTATTACCTCATTCATATTGTAAACATTAAAATTCTAAGTTTGAATGTCTTCTCCAAAAAGTACATAGTACCCTTTTACTGTCGGTGGAAAAACGGCAATACATACACTACCTGCCTGCCAACCGCCTGCAATGCATGTCCAAAAATCTGTCTTAAATTTGTAAAAATGTATGTTGAAAACGTTTTAAACAGCAGAACAGTGAGCGTGTGACGACTGCAGACAGCCTGAAACATCTCAGGACGACACACAAGCCGTCCTGTGTGTTTACGTTCACGTATTCTGTCATTTATTTATCTGGGAGTCATTTTGCACACGACTGAAGGAGAAACAACAGAACGTATGTATTCATGTGTTATCTACGCAGCGCGGAGCTCCAGAGTGCTGTGAGAAGGAAACTCAGTCTGCAGCTCGTAAACCATAAAATATCTCAGAAGTCACTGAAACTGTCACAAATCAAATATGGACGTCATGAGACTAAAAAAAAAAAACGACCATAGAGTCCGATTTCACCCAAACACCCAGCTCTCTCTCTCTCTCTCGCTCGCTCTCTCTCGTCCTATCGCAGAGAAACGAGGTCACCACGGTGTCCTGGAGTCATGTGACCCCTCCCCCACCGACTTAAGGCATTTTTAGAATATTTCTGGCCCGTCGACGTCATTTTCACTCATGCGTTACACTTCCACATACATGCACACGTACACTCTCTCTCGTCGAGGAAAGAAAAGGCAGTGGGTTGTTTACGGAGCTGCAGACACACACACACACACACACACACACAAACATGTACACACACACGATTTCATAAACATTTGTCAACAAGAAACAAAAGCTGTTTATCAGATTATTTACCCTCAAACTGCCTCCATCCTCTTCTACATCAGTGAGTAGTGGTTTCCTACATTTCCCAGAATTCCCTGTGGCACTCCATTTAAAGAAGGCGCACACGTCGAGCTGTTCGGTGCTAAAACCGTCATGTGACGTTCACATGTTGTTCGTCTTTTATCAAACAGTGTGTCCGGTCCAACAACCTCGACGGAACCTCGGTATCGTCACAAATCAAGTTTCCATCGGGCTCTAATTAAAAGCCAACGCGTTCCATGAGTGTATTATGTTCTGGTTCTGGTTCTGTGGGTGCGGACATCGAGCTCTCGGCCTGCTGCAGAGTGATTTCTGCCGCAATTGTTTAAAATGTTAAATGTTAACAAACGTTGCTCTGTAATTCTGATGCTCACAGCAGATACTGATGTCAGACCTGAACAGCTGCTGTCTGAAATCACTAGACTTTCTCCAGCAAAGAGACAAAAACACATCAGACAACAAACTGAAACCAGAAGTCGTTCTCAGGTGATGGCGGACGCTCGTCGTGATCTAACAGGCTGTCCACCGAAAAGCACATCAGAGCAGGACGCTGCCTCAGCCCACGTTTATACACAGCAGGGTATTTAGAGAAACAAATATTTCCCCCCCTCCACTTTCAAAAATAACATCGTGCACACAACATCGTTTTCAAAAAAGTTGTCATTTCCATCAACCCGCATAGATACGCCGTCGAGCGCCATTCTAACTCTGCCAAACCTCTGGGCGGCAGTGTAGGGAGAAGGATAAAGCCATGCGAGCCAATCAGAATCCTCAGAATCAACAACAACGAATAACACGAGCGACTTCCTGTTCCTTTCAAAACAACGCTCACATGACGTTAAGCATTTTCTGGCGCATAGCCTAATGAGCGTGAGAAGCTAAAACCCCGTTTCTCCCAGCTGACACGACAACACATAACCGGAGTTTTCCAAATTCTCCACTTTGCCCGGAGTTTTTAGAAATAATTGTTTTCTGTGATAAAAACGGGGTTTTCGTGTAAATGAGAGGCCAAACCGCCTGGAAATATCTGCGTTTTCCCTTCGTGTAAACGGGGCTTCAGAGTAGTCGTGAAGCAGGAGAGCAATGAACGGAAGTTTGTCACATCGCCTTCATTATTCTCTCGTCAAACCTGTTAACGTGTCCCTCGCTCTCTCTGCTGTAGTTCAGTTTGGGGCAAATATCCACTCGGACTCAAGATGAACAACTGAAATTTAACAACTATAAATCAGCCCAATCATCTGTTTCTGCACTGTGTTCCTTTAAAACCAAAAGGTTTTCCTATCAGCTGATACGGACAAACATCCGCTCTGATACTGATACCTACAGATGTATATCAGCTCGAGCTCTGCTTAACATCAGTTTATGATCGTGAATCAGAAAACCAGGTCTAAGTAGGTATTTCTAAAAGCTTAGTTTGCTGGAAAATAGATCAAATCAAATACGAACGAATCAAACTAAAAGACAAAGTTCACGTGTGAATCTAAGAACATCTCTGTTATAGAATCCAGTTTGTTAACGAGGTTTCTTTCTACATGTCGAACAGACCAGGTGCATGTGTGGAGCAGGAACACACACACTTCATGTAAACACTGTCAACACCTTCCTCAAGCTCACACACACACACACACACACACACACACACACACACACACACACACACACACACGCACACACGCACACACACACACACACACACACACACAGCTGTGAGGGTGGGGGGTCACGTTAGCAGTGGGACCGGAGCTAATTGGCGCCTTCCCAGGGATATTGTGAGGGGCACAACCACAGGGTTCAGACAGAGTTCACCTTTGACCTTTTCATTACAGAGAGAGAGAGAGAGAGAGAGAGAGAGAGAGAGAGAGAGAGAGAGAGAGAGGAGAGAGAGAGTAATAGACTGTCGTTTATCTGTCGCGTGTCGCTCAGGGATGTGAGGAAAGTGGACTGTGATTGGAAGATGTGATCTGCTCCGTTATAAAGCGGCGCAGCGTGTACGTGTACGAACTGTTGCTTGGACACACACAAACACATGAAGGGAATAAAAAGATAGAAATCTAATCCAGCGGCAGACGCAGAGGTTCTGTCTCCTCTGGTACTTTCACGGCTCATGAAAGCAGCGGAGCAGCGTTTCTGGATGTTTATACATTTTTGCTGAACGTCTCGTTTCTGCAGTCGATTACTGACGTGTGGACAACGGACTCAAAGCTTCCAACCACAACTCTATATGTTTACTATGATAGACACAGGTCATCAATTAAAACAGTCTTCTTAGTCTTAAAACTCACTCTGTTGTTCGTGTGATCTTCAGAGAAAGTCAGTGAAAACCTTGCAAACCTTTGACATTTTTACTTTAATAACGACTGAAACGATTCGTTCATTATCATAGTAGCTGCCGATCAGTTTCAGGAGTGATCGCTGAAGCTCTGATGATAATAATTCTCATATTAATGAGATCCTACATGTCGGAGCTGCACTTCCACACATTGCTTCGTATAAACAACGTAAATGACAGACGTGAGGTTTTTACGTGGATGGAATAAATCCTCCAGCTGTCTGAGACACGGCAGTGAAGCTGAATAACATCTCTATATAACAGTCTGACCGTTTGAGTCTCACATGTTTCGGCATCACACAAATCAAAAATGAAAACCAGTGTGAGGGTTTTGAGTCTGAAGGTCGTGTTCTTGTCGTCCAGAAGGTCTCGCCGTAACATCGAGCAATTTGAAGGAGCTGGTGGATGTTTTTCAGCTCACCTGTCAGCGCTCTGACTGATCGCCGTATGTATTTTAGCACATCGCTGGTAAAACGGCGGCTGAAGGTTTGTTTATTTTATCATTTGAATGTCAAGCGAAGGAGGAGGATGATGAGCGTGATCTTCGTCAGCGCGGCGGAGACGGGAGGTTCTGATGTGACACATGCTGCACGTCCACATGTTGTGACCGTATTGATTTTGTTCTTGTGTTTCTCTCTCTTGTGGAGCTGACTCCATCTTCCTCCCCCTCTCTCCCTCTCTCTATATATATATATATATATACAGTATCTGTCTGTACATGTCACCCTGTGCTGATGTGTTTCCAACTGAATTGAAGGTTTTTAAAGAAAGTGTAGCGCCATGGCAACAGCTCAGGTGTAACCAAGTCGACGGCGGCCTCTCTCTCTCTCTCTGCTGGTAATGTTCACGTCTGGATTGTGCATTTACATCCTGAAGGATGGCGACTCGCAGCAGCAGGTATACAACCTGCGCGACTACACAACGCCGAACGGAAATGATTCTCCGTGAAGCTGAACTGACAGCTCGGCGTCGCGTGAATCAAACATAAGCCCACGAGCGCAGGGTTAATATTGATATGAGCAACAATCGACGAGGTTGTTTTAATTCTGTATCGACCGACCGTGTCTGTAATAATTTAAAACACTCTTTTTAAAACATTCATTTGTCTCTGGATGCTTTTAACTTCATGGCTTTTATAGGTTCCTTGACTAAAACCAGGAAGTAGAGGCCTTCGTTGGTTCACTGATGTAACTCGATGGAAACCGTCGCAAATCAGACACACACTAATTAATTTTCAAAGAAAAGTCAGAACTGATCCAAAACGCCGTGGAGAGATCAGCGGGCCGATCCTCCCGTCACAGTTCACACTCTCCATCCTGTGATTTATCTCACTTGCAGATTTTTTTTTTTCCAATTTAGAATATTTCTCACCGAGCTCCTGGAGTCTGGAATTAATTTCCTACGTATTACCGCACGCTCGCAGTTATTTTCATCATCGCTTAACTCGCAAACCGTTTAAAACCCAATTAAACGTGGAGAAAAAAAACAGTAAGAAACACTCGCTGCTTTTTCACAAAGTTCAGAAACGTCTCCGTTAAAAGAAAAACAGAGAATGTTGAGGAGGCTGTTTCATCTTAAAATGACTCGATCAATCAATCAGTCAGCAGAACTTTAGTCAATTACTTCATAATGAATCAATAGTTTTTTATGATTGCATTAATTCGTGCACAAGAGTTTTGCGCCTGCAGAAGTTTCCAGCAGAGCGACAGGTGATCGACGACCCTTTGATCGATTGATTGCAGACAATCTGAAGCTCATTTATCCAGGAAACATCGATCGGGGTGTCGATTAGTCAACTAATCGATAAAGCAGCAGAAATACTGGTCGGTTAAACGTATTATTCAATCAATCCATGTACACATTTACATTACATCTTGAATTAATTTGTGCAGATTTAAGAAACGTTTTGAATAAATGTTACATTTTTACTTGTATTGATCAGTGGACTAGTCAATGTAAAAGTACGATTGGTTGCGAACTATATCGAATTTAATAGAACCGTTGAAGTTATTTTTCAACGTGTTCTTAACTGTGAGGATTTTCTTCTTTTCGTCGTTAACGATAATAAATGTAGAGTCTGTCGTTTATTTCTTGACGTTCTTTGGACTAAACGATCAATCGATTAGCTGAAACTAACCACCAGATGAACCGATGAGGAACACGAGGCTCAGCTGCAGAGCTTTTGTAGTGAGTTGGCATTTAAAGTCCGATCTGGAACATCCCTTATTCACGATATCAAGCAAACCCCTCAAACGAGGACTTAAAGATAATTGTGTTACTGGAGGATCTACACATCTGCCTCCACGTGAGGAACGTAGAGAGACGATCAAACGCCGGATGTTTCAGTTTGCAGCTGAACTACCAGGAGACGGCAGCGAGCGTCTTCATCCCACTGAAGCAACAGTCTCAGAAAGGCGTAATTAGTTCCTCGCAAATAAGGCTTAAGGGCACGAACGCTTCACACACACACGGTTATATTTACATGCACACGCAGGCAATCATGCAGCATTTGTGCTCTTTAGGCAACGATGTATTCAATAGTGGATCGAGCTCATCCGTCAATCACGGCGCAGGGTAGTGTTTTTTTTGACACGTGAAGTTAGTCATCGCTGTGATTTAATCCTCGGCTGTAATTAAAAGTGAACGGCTGTGACGCTCTCCTGGCTGTCGCTCTCCGCGGGCCTGACGGGATGTTGAATGAAAACACGCCATTTTCTCCGTCGATCCATCGACACCTCACATCATCAGAGAGAGCAAACAAAAGAAAACATCACTTCTTTCACCGTCTCCAGATTTTCCTCAGGACTCCGAACGCTGCTCGACAACAGCAACTTTAGACATCAGCAGCGTGCGGTTTGGGTTTTTAACGGGAGTGTTGATTCAACATGTTGCTCTCTGTCTCCCTCTCTGATCCAGACTGCGAGCCGGAGGAAGTGTCCGACTGGTCCTTCGATGAAAACTGTCTCTTCTGCTGCTTAAGACGTGAGAGAGTCAAGGTAGGAGTCATCACAACAGTTATTCCCTCCGTCAGACGAGCCTCATCGCTACGTGGCTTTAATGTCCCGACTGGCAGAAGCTGGTGGGTGGCATCTCTTTCGCCTCCTGGGTTCAGGCTGAACCGGGCTGGTGTGGTGCTCTTCTTCTTCTCTTCCACCTGATTAGCTCCGGTTCTTGAACTGGTCGCATTTAGAGCTTCTCTGAACCTCGGTGCCATTTCCATGAGTTTTGAGCCAAACTGTTCTGATCGACAGAAGCTCGATGAGCTGTAGAATATGACTCGTTCCACTTGGTTTGCAGATACCAGAATGGTACCGGTTCTGTGTCGGTGGAGAAGGGATCTGTGTGTCTCTACATACAATAAAGAAAATGTACACCAATCTACTGAAAGAGGCACGTATGTAGTTTGAAATCAGAATTGTATTATTTACTAAACGAATGAGGTAATAACACAAACGCAGGAATATTTCTTTTCTCCATCAGTGAATAAACAAGGCTGTTCTCAGAGGAAAAAAGCTCCCAGAACACTGTTTGAAGGTAGAAAGGTGGCGGGGTCCGCCACACAAAGTAAAACGGGGTGAAGTTGTGTCGTCCTTTAACTATTTCTGACCGATGTTCAGTTCTAGAACAATATTATCTGTAAATTAAAACCAGAAAACCAGGAAAAGGTTTGAGAATAACCGTTCTGACTCAACTCGTGTCTGCAGGAAACAGACTGTTTAATTATTAACGAATAACTTGAAGGAAAAGTCTGACGGGTTCGTTACCACACACACACTTTCTCTCAGATTTCTTGGAGAGTTTGTTATCTGTGTGCTAAATATGATGCTCAAACCAACAGGATTAGCTTAGTTTAGCATAAGGACTGGGAGATTAAACAAACGAGAACTCACGTGTTAATGAATTGTTAAGTGCTGGTGTTTTTGGACAGACCCAAGTTAGTAATGTCCCTTCATGCTAAGCTAAGCTAATCGGCTCCGAGCTGTAGTTTCTCTTCTCCTCATCTTACTCTCGATCGCTGCATCTCTGTCAAAACATCAACATATTTGTTTTAGACATTAATAATTATTGGGCTTAATATGTGAATCTTCACATAATTTTTATCCAAGGCTCACAACAGCCTCATTATCAGCATCTTTAATTAAAATATAACTGCCTTAAATAATATCCACTATGTTCAGAATAACAATAATAAAACCCGTTTTCACGACCATTGTCTGTGTGACTGAGGTGGACGGAGGGGGGAGGGGAGGATGTTTCACTCTAACGCTGCAGAGATGTTCAAAAACAAGGTAAAACGAAAAGTGACTCAATGTTTCTCCACCACTGTTTTATATTCTGCAGAATTGAGTCCGTTAAATACTGAAAACAGCACTTATGTCACTTCCGTGAAGGAATTTCTTCCCTTTGTTTGCACATTTTGTGTGTTTTTGTCGGTTTTTTGAGCTTTCTCCACCTCTTTGTCCCTCCTCCTCCTCCTCCTCCTCCTCCTGCTGCGTACTTGTTATTTGTGTTGTTCACCCATCACGGTCTTGACCCCAATTTAGCTTATGAAAGGAACGCGACATAATGAATCGGAGGTGTGTTTGTGTAGATATGTGTGTGTGGATGGAGGGAGGAGGAGGAGGAGGGTGACATCGGTGTAAATTAGTGAGACTGCGTCGCCTCCACTCAGAGTTTGTGCTAAAAAAGTGATCAGAGCAGAATAATAATGAGTTTATTGGACACACACACACACACGCACACACACATGCATTACGGGGACACTGTGGTACCTGCTTGTGTGTCCTCGGCTGCAGACAAAGCAGCCTCCTCTTCAGTCGGGGCGCCGCGGCCTCTTTTTGATTCACACGTGGGCCCTTGTTGCACGTCGTCACCACAGCGGTGTGTCTGACACGCCACAGGGTGCATTGTGGGTAAAGAAGAGGAGAAACTGATTCATTTAGAATAAGAAACAGATGCAGTGTTGGGCTGACGGATGGATCAGAGGCACTTGTGGCTGTTAATTAACTTTTTGATCTTATTGCCTGCTTAATAAATATTAGATGTAGATATTTTTAATTCTAATTGAGGAAATCAAAACATCCATCTGCTCTGTTCTGGAGCTTTTGACCGTCTTCGCTCAGTTCTGCACGTTTAAACTTCCCAACACTTTTCCAGGACTTCTCGTCTGTGTTTTCCGTCCCCTAATTTATTTTTGGGATGTGATTGAACGAGTGAATGAGGGTGGGAAGGAAGTGAGGAGGGGGGGCGTCCTTCCCTCAACCGTTGCTTGTTTTTCAATGTGACCTCGGTCTGACCTCCAAGGTCGGCCATCTGTCTCTTAAAAACATCCTCGCCTCGCCGCCGCCCCCCTCCATCAACCCCCATCTGCCTCTACGTCCCTTTTCCAGTCTTTCCCCGACATCACCACGTATGTAAACTATACACTAACAAAGAAAAAAACATCTGAATCAATCAACAGAGCAGATTCAATTAAACAAAGCCTAGCAGGGATTACTGACGGGCTTTTTCAGCAGTGTTGTCTGACCGGTCAATAATTAGTTAGCCACTCATAGTGTGCAAATCATCACAAATACTCTGAAAATATTCGCAGCAGCCTTTAATTGTATTTCTCTCCACACTCGACGCTTTTTTCCCCCCCATGTTTTATTCATCCGTTAGGGCTTGAAAGCTCGCTCTGTCTCACTGTTATTACCCTCTGCTTGTTTGTGAAATGCCAGCGGAGCCTCTGTGGGCGGGAACCATTGATTCATTGATCCGGAGCCATGCAAACCGCCGGCAGAGAGAGCGAGCTGAGGGGGTTAAAAATAAAGAGAGGACGGAATAATGAAAGCCTTAAAAACACACTCGCGTATCATCTGTCCGTTTGTTGCTTTGTCTCCTGCACACACACACACACACACACACACACACACACACACACACACACACACACACACACACACACACACCTGTTCAGTGTTGTAAAGACAACAGAGACACGATCATTACGAGTGAAGCGAGCGGTGGTGGTAATCCCTCCTTCACGTTCCGCTCTCAGTGGCTGTTTCTTTCATAATAACCTGTCATTGGCAGCGCCGAGTCTCGTCAGACTCAATACCTCGGATTTCCAGAGGGAGCCGTTCGATTGGCTGTCAGCTCGAAGGGGCCCGCCTACAACGACAGCACCTCAGTAGAGAAGTGAGCTGTCCTGCCGCCACTTCTCCCCGTCGTGTCAGTCAGACTTTATTAATCACGTTCATCATGATTTGATTCACCCTCCGTCTGAGCAGTTCTGTCTCTTTAAGGCCACATCAGCCCTGCCTGTGTTTTTGCGACCACACCTTTGCTGTGGGGGCGTGGCTTAAGGTGGTGGCTGTGTAGCTGTGACATCACAACCTTACGGAAACCCCGACCGCTCAGTCGGAGGCTTGTTCTCGTCGGATCCAGTGATTTGATTTCACAGTTTTTTATAGACGGTAGCACCTCGACCTAACCTGACTCTCGCCAGATGCATTTCGTTCCGCCTAGCTCCACTCACATCCATCTGGGATCGCTCCCGTTGGGAGGGATTTCTGCACCAGATTTTCAGGTCGAGCCAATCAGGACCGCCGGGCGGGAGTTTCATAGATGTGACGTAGCGGAGAAGCGACTGATTTGATTCAGACAACAATAGCGGCTCCCATCGAGGAAGCAAGCGTCAACATTGATGCTGCTGTTTCATCCGTGTCGTCCAATCTACCCAATATTTTTTGGTTAAAAGAACGTCGCTCTCATCGACGTCACAGGTTGGTTTCGATGTGAGTGGTTGAAGTAGCACGTCAGTAAAGATGACAGACAAGTGGTTTATCCAATCATATGCGAGGATTTTTGATAAGGCCCAGCCTTCTGAAACACATCTCCAATGGAGCGATCCCAGATGGATGAGTGGAGCGAGGCGGAACCAAATTCATCTGGTGAGAGTCAGGTTAACCTCGACCAGCTTCATAATCCAAAAAAATACAGGGAAGTCTAACTTTTATCATAAGTCGTTCCACTTTTTCAAATTTGAGAATTTCTCTGTTTGATATCATTGTACATTTTGTATTCTTGGGTTAAAGAATGACATCTGACAAGATTTCACCATTATTGAGGTATAAAACAAGATATACAGGTAACTGACAGGTAGAAGGTGGTCAAATAATGATGCTGTGGGATCATGAGGCGGCTCGGCTGCCACTCCAACACATCAGTTTTTGAAATAGCACATAGCACCTTTGAATCAATAAAAATAATAATCGGGACTTGAAGCCCTGATGATTAAAATGTGGATATCTTAGAAATCTGAGTCTAAGTCTCACAAAGATAAATGATCAATTGCAGATTGCAGTGAAGCCACAACATGTTTCATTATGAGCAGAGACCACCAGCTTCTCTTATCGGGAAGAAGAAGAAGAAAAATCACTATACTCCGTTTCGACTTGGTGCAAAAATGGACCATTTTGAGATTAAAAGGATGGAAAAGTCTGCGGCTGCAGCACATCTGAGCCGCCACAGCTGGACGCGATGGCGGTCGGAAGGGATTGATGTGCGAGAGGTTTATTATATTTGACAGTACGGGCTTTTACTCATGCACTCGCGTCCGTGTGTCCGTCTCTGCAGGAGCACGGCGGAGAGAACGGCGGAGGCAGCCAGGTGCTGTCGGATTGTGAAGACTTCAAACAGGAGCAGTCTCGGATCAGCCGGCTGGAGAGACAGGCCCAAGACTTCCTCAATGCTGTGTTCCACAGAAAAGGTAACACAAAGACACACACACACTCATCAGACACTTCGTTTCTCATTTCACGTTCCCTCTGGCCGTAGATATCCGGAATATCTCAGAATGTCCAGAGGTGTATTTCAGAAGATTTGGTTAATCCTTCAGGGAAATCAGTAAATATAAGGGAATTTCACACGAGTGATCCCTATAAGGGGAATACAATACCACCGTGTATTGTATATTCCAGACGTTCTTATTGCATTTAATTATTTTGGATCCCCAAATGGATTTCGAGCCAGACGATTCACAATTAATAATTATTTAAGGGGCTTGAAAGCACTTTGTTATGCAAAGTAATGGAACAATTATAGAACTGACCACAGTAGAAAATCTGCTTTTTATTGCTTTTAATCACAAAACAACTGGACTTTATCTCCAGTGATCCAAAATAACCAAGATCCTATCCAAGTGTAGTGAGAATGAGCTCATCTGCATTAAGTAAACTTTCCTGCTAGTTCTCATTTATATTGTCTTTGGTCTACATGTGGACAATTCTGGCCTGCAACACCAGCAGATAGAAAAGGTGGCACATGTGCAGCAAGGTAAAGGCTGCAATGTGCCGCCTTGTCTGTCTGAAAGGGAGGTGTAATATTCCTCCTTTTCCAAACAGCCTCCACTTTTCCTCCTCTGGTAGGCGTCAACATGTGACGTGACGTGAAGCAGGAAGTTGGGCGTGAAGAGAAGCAGGTCGAATTTGTCTTCAAAATAAGAGCTTTACATTGCACCCCATCGGAGTTTAGAACTGGGTCCTTAGCGGGGGGCTTTTAATTTGAAAGTAGCGACCGCTATTAGCTCGCCGCTACAACAACAAGCGGACAACCAAGACAGCTACAGAGAGCGAGGAGACGCTAGCATCTCCCGGATCTCAGCGGCTTTCCAGCTGCTCATCTTGGTGGATGAAGTGACGAACTGACTGCTGTGATCAGCTGTTTCCTGGTTTTAAAACTCCCGGCTGTGGGTGCGCAGCAGTGCACGTCATCCACACCTCCGCCCATCTCAGCATTTGCCAC
Organism: Lagodon rhomboides; assembly: GCA_039737535.1. Lineage (NCBI taxonomy): Eukaryota > Metazoa > Chordata > Actinopteri > Spariformes > Sparidae > Lagodon > Lagodon rhomboides. The sequence continues at coordinate 33,561,995 of CM077786.1, forward strand.
CACATTGCCGCCTCGGATTTACAGCAATGGAGGCGCAAATAAGTGTAACGTTACCCTCCGAGGGGCAAAACTGGTGGAACACAACAGAGCACCAGTTTGCCGCCTTCTGTCTAAATCTGCAGAGCGAGCCACCAAAAGGACGGCAGATTGGTGGCTTACTGCCCAGAATAAAAAACGACTAGAGTCCACTGTGCTTTTTGATATCTGCAGTAAATCTTCAGGGTTTTGTCAGGTGGATCGGAGACGCTGCAGCACATTAATGATTACAAAGATGTGAACTTAGGTAATAAAACGATGGGCCTCAGGAACTGAAGTTGGCATTTTAGGGACTATTGAGTTTGTGCATCGTGCACAAGTCGAGGACTTCGCTGCACATAATCAGATCAGGGAATCGAGTCTCTGTTGGAGATTAACGCTGGAAGTTTTGTCGCCTGCGTAACGATGGCAATCTGTGCAGTTTGGATGTGAAGGGGGCCGGGGATCGATCCCTGAGGGACGCCACATGTTACTCTTTCAAAGTTTTACAATTGGAACAAAGACGTTTCTACCCTCCAGGTAGACCCTAAATCAGATAAGATCTGGGCCAGAGAGGCCGACCCACTTTCCCGACCTGTACTAAGAGTGCCATCATTACTGCGAGGGGCCGTGTGGGAAACCGTAGGAGGTTATTTTACATGGTGGGTAAGAGCTGATGACGAGAAACCGGCGCTGATTCTGGGATGGTGGGATGTTCAGAGTAGGGTACGCTAGGATTGAAGATATGTTTTGTGTTTCAGGACTGATACCGATTATTAGTAGGACTAAAAAATGTATGAAATTATAATCAAAATGGTGTATTGTTGTTCAGATGTCATCATTATGATAAATTAAATAGTTTTGTCAGTGAAAATCTCAAGGAAACTGAATCGAACGCAACTGGATTTGGTTTTTGTCTTTGAAGACGTTTCACCTCTTCATCAGATGAAGCCTCTTGGATGAGAGGTGAAACGTCTTGATGAAGCCTCTTGGATGAGAGGTGAAACGTCTTCAAGACAAAAAACAAATCCAGTTGCGTTCGATTCAATTTCCTTGAGATAACTATGACCTGGATGAATGAGAATATTCACAGGCTTGTCAGTGAAAATGACAATTATGATGCCGAAAAGCTAATTTTCTTCTAATTGTGAATCATATTGCAATCACAATATCTGTAATAAAATAATCTAAATGATTTGGTTTTTATGATATCTTGCAGCCCTGATTATTAGATAACCAATTTACATTCGCCGTAAAAATGAGAATCAGCTGCAGACAAAGAATGCCTTTCAAAATGTACACATTCACCAGGAAAAATAAGACTTAACGGTTTGTGAGGCGTGCACATAATTTAAGAGGTGTTTTACAGTCCTGTCATAACAGCATCGAAGGCCTTTATCACATCATTGTGTATCCAAAACTGCAGGATGTTGCTTTAACTTTCATTCCGGTGCCTGTAAATTAAACGCACTGTCAGCTTCGGTCTCAAATCAGCTCCCGTCCACAGTCAGAATATGTGCTGAGTGGCTGTAATCCCCTCCGAACTGGCAGTGGATCATGTTCTGTCCCGAGGCAGGCAGCTATTCTGTGACAGAGGAGAGCTGAGCCTGATAGACTGTCGCTTGTGTTGTGTGTTTTTTTTTTTTTTTCCGGGAGGGAGAGAGAGAGAGAGAGAGAGAGAGAGGGAGGAAGCAGATGTCTGTTCAATCAATGCCTGGCCCCAATCAATCTGGCTTCCCTCACACAGGCAGCGCTGCCTGTGGAGCAGCCATATATAGACAGAGGAGCAGCCACACAGGCAGCGTGATGAGGCACACAAACGCTGCCATTTATACAGTAACGGACCCGTCAGCAGGCAGCGAGGCTCATAAACACCGTTAAAACAAGTGCACAATCAACATCCGGTCCACACACTGCTAGATGTTACAGACCAGGTGAACCGACGACGCTGTTTGTATTCAGAGCAGCTCTGTGATCACTTCTACCTCCGCCAAGTTATGTTTCCCCCCGTGCCACAGATTTCCATCAAACTCTGATGGAGGATGGGTCTCGGCCCAGAACAGACCACATTAACTTGCCGAAGAGAGCTGAAGTCACGCCCCTTTATTTTGGAAAACATTTGTACAATAGTCAGTGTTGAGAGACAGATACAGTGTTGATCGTGCTTGAATCACACACACGATGTTTGTCAATGTAAAAAGATCATTTTTCAACTTGAGAAAGTCGCAGTTTGTCATACGAGTCGTCCAACGGTCACCACAACCCGCAACTTAAACGTTGTAGAGCTGCTCCTGTATATCAGCAGGTCGCAGAACTGACCAACTGTCCTTTCACATAACTTCAGTCGTCAATATGAGCAGATTTATTGTGATTCGTCCCTGTGTTAATACTCTTTTTATTCTGGGCAGTAAGCCACCAATCTGTCGTCCTTTTGGCGGCTCGCTCCGCGGATTTAGACAGAAGGCGGCAAACTGGTGGTCTGTTTTGTTCCACCAGTTTTGCCCCTCGGAGGGTAACGTTACACTTATTTGCGCCTCCATTGCTGTAAATCCGAGGCGGCAATGTGGTGGCAAATGCTGAGATGGGCGGAGGTGTGGATGACGTGCACTGCTGCGCACCCACAGCCGGGAGTTTTAAAACCAGGAAACAGCTGATCACAGCAGTCAGTTCGTCACTTCATCCACCAAGATGAGCAGCTGGAAAGCCGCTGAGATCCGGGAGATGCTAGCGTCTCCTCGCTCTCTGTAGCTGTCTTGGTTGTCCGCTTGTTGTTGTAGCGGTGAGCTAATAGCGGTCGCTACTTTCAAATTAAAAGCCCCCCGCTAAGAACCCAGTTCTAAACTCTGATGGGGTGCAATGTAAAGCTCTTATTTTGAAGACAAATTCGACCTGCTTCTCTTCACGCCCAACTTCCTGCTTCACGTCACGTCACATGTTGACGCCTACCAGAGGAGGAAAAGTGGAGGCTGTTTGGAAAAGGAGGAATATTACACCTCCCTTTTAGACAGACAAGGAGGCACATTGCAGCCTTTACCTTGCTGCACATGTGCCACCTTTTCTATCTGAAAGGGGCTACTGTCTCTCTCTGTTGACTATCGGAGATACTTTTCCTGAAATAAGGTCCCATGATGTTCACCGGTAGAGGCGTCACTTGGGCTCTCTATTAAGAGACTGTCTTTAAAATTGCAATACAGGACAAGCTTAAATTATTGTTCAGCAGTTACGGGTGTTTTCAAAATGTACACACTGAAACAGGGCTGTTGAGTTCAGGGACTGTGGGCCATTGTAGTTTCTATTTGCGCTGATGCCTGACAGACAGATCATAAAGCCATATAAATGAGTCATGCGGTGCAATCAGCTGTATTAAAACTCAAACGGGGTCATCAAAGCAGACAGAATGTTCCATTTTTACCTGCCAAGATAAAGCAGCCGTGTCAATTAAAACATCGGCCTGTTTATCGATGATGTAACTCGGGACTGGCTTCATTAAAGAAGCCAGTTGTTAGCATTTGTAGTTCCAGGTGGCGGCTGTAGCTCAGGAAGTCCAATAATGTGCAGGTCGCTGGCTCCTGGATGGCCGCTTCTGTCGTCAGCTCCTACAACTCTTGACAAAACTTGTCACGTTGGCTCATTCACACACATTCACTCACTGTCAGTAGAGCAGAAAAGCTGCAGAAATGCCAGTCCATGCACCATCACAGCTCTTTTGTTGTGCTGACAGAAAGTTGCAAAACTCGCTTAGAAAAAACAAAAATCATGCAGACTGTATCCTCTCTCCTGTTTGGGGCAGGCAGATAGTCTCCAAGTTGCAGTTACTTGAAGAATCAGCAGTCAAACTTTGCTTCTTTGTGCACAGATCTTTTTACGAGTCTTGCAGAACATGTGCTGAATAAACAAAGCAGATCGACACAGCGTCTGTCAGCTCGCCGCGTCATGACGCTTCCTCTCTCAGGGTGGACGGCAGAATTCCTGAGCTACTGGAGGAAATGCTTCAGAAGAAACTCGCCCTGCTTTTGTTGCAGCGAGGCGAGACCTCTTGTGTACTTTTTGCGCGAGTGTTGCACAACGGCCTTCTCCACAGTGTGAAACCTGCATCTGTCACCGTGGAGCTGTTTAATTGGGGCACATTTCCAGCGAACGACTCGACTTCCTGGGTTTTCTCGGCGCTCACTGTTTGACTGTTGCCGAGCGGGCAGAGGTCACCCGGTGCGTCTCCGTACGAGAACAACTCGCTGAATCTGTTAATTGCTAACAGGTAGTTGAGCTCTTTTATTGCCATGTCAACAGGATCATTTCAGTGGCAGGGATTACTGATCACTACTGATACGTGCGATGTTTGGGTCAAATAACATCGTCGAGGGATTAAAGCGATCTGTCACAAATAACAAATGGCAACAACTCCCACACAGAGGTGTGTGACACCACAGCAGAGCTAAAACACAACTTAGATAAAAAGCTTTCCAAGTACACGTTTAATGAAAGTGCTTTTTTTCTCTCGTGTTTCCAGATGAACATGTCTGAAAAACATTTCTCAGAACAAACAGACTCTGACATCATTTGTTTTCGTGCATGTTTGACTTCACGTCTGGCGTTTTTCCAGCGTTAATTGTCACGGCGGTTTTTAATCATCCGTAAAAAAACACTTTGTAAGTTTGTTTTGATAACATTCTTCATTGTTGCTCGATAAAATGATCAAATCAATCGCGTTTAATCCCGAGGCCTCGGGCTGCTGTCGGCCCACAAGGGAGCTAAAGTCTAACTGCAGCTCGACGGATCGTCGGTGGTTTTACAGGATTCGTCACACGTTTACTTTTAACCCTGGTTGCTTCTGTGATGGAACAGTAACACAGCTGTGAAACACCCGGAACTTTTACGAATGAGCTGAGAAAACTGGGCGATAATTGGGGAAAAAACTGAAATGAACAGGAAGTTAAAACAGGAAGCATGCTGGGAAAGCAGATGTGCTGGGAACTGCTGACATTATGGTGCCGTAACATTACTCAACAGGCAGGATTAAGTGCTGTATAGAATATATGTGATTCTTTTTTGGGATTATTTCAGCATAGGATTAGATTTTTGGGCTAATGTATTGTTCGGAGGGTTTAGGGTCCGACGTATCCATCCAAATACTATAGATGCTGGTTGTAAAGAGATAAGTGCAGCTGACTTATCTGGGACAACAGCAGATTAATGCATTAATAACAAACGTGTCGTCACCGTCGCTGTTTTGCTCGCTGCGTATTAACAAATGAGATCAATGACGAGCGTTTGATGCCGGCTTGTTTTGTCGCAGCGGGGGATAATGGACAGTTTGATTCTTGACATCTGTGTTTCCTGGCAGACTCTCGGCGGCGTCCTGACACTTGTTGCACTTTGAAACAGGTCTTTTTATTTACGCTGTGCTCAGCGTTTTCCGTTCCACCATCAGGCTCGTTTAACGAACGTGAAATCAATGTGAGGAGCATCAAAACCAGATCCAGCAGCTACAGTCGGTCCCCAGTGGACTCCTTTAGCAAGTTAAATATTAAGCTTTTGGTGTGTTGTTTGTATATTTTATTAAGTTGCACACAAATTAAAGGGATATTCCGGTGTAAGTTTAATTCATGGTCTAACACACCGTGACACCGAGTAAGACTCCCCCTCGAGAGGTCAAGTTAGCTGACCGCTAGCTTAGCTAGTTTTAGCAACCTCAGAAAAGACCGCACGATAACAACACACTGCAGCTTATGTCTCCAACTAGAAACCGCCATCAAAAAGCCACAATTAATGGTGAGAACAGCAGCAAACTTCAGCAACAGTACATGTACAGTCCCAGCACACAGTACGAAGCATCAAACATCTGCTAGCTTTGCTGGATTTGTATTAAAAACACAGCTCAACTCACCCTCTCCTCCAGCAGCCTGCCTGTGTGGGGAAGCCCTGACGATTATTACTCCATGGAACGCTCAGTTCTTATTATCGAGAAATCTACTGCACTCGGTAATCGACTCGTCAGGGCTTCCCCACACAGGCAGGCTGCTGGAGGAGAGGGTGAGTTGTGCTGTGTTTTTAATACAAATCCAGCAAAGCTAGCAGATGTTTGATGCTTCGTACTGTGTGCTGGGACTGTACATGTACTGTTGCTGAAGTTTGCTGCTGTTCTCACCATTAATTGTGGCTTTTTGATGGCGGTTTCTAGTTGGAGACATAAGCTGCAGTGTATTGTTATCGTGCGGTCTTTTCTGAGGTTGCTAAAACTAGCTAAGCTAGCGGTCAGCTAACTTGACCTCTCGAGGGGAGTCTTACTCGGTGTCAAGGTGTGTTAGACCATGGATTAAATTTACACCGGAATATCCCTTTAAAGTCGTCCAAAATTATGTGGAATTGCTTATTCTTAATTTAACATTTTCTAAAGGGAAGGAAACCAGAATCCTTCTACAAACCGAGGGGAAACACTGGTAGTAAAATATGGATGTATCATAATGTTAATGGAGCTGAAAAGCACAAATGCAGAGCTGCTAATTTGATTTGTTTCGAGACGATAAGATAATATTTGTTCTGACAGTCCAGTGCATTATAGAGAGGCATCATGTGATTCAGTCCATCTGATACAGAAGCATCTCTTCCTGTCGATGATGTTCTGACTGAACATTTAAAGTAATCAGAGCGTTCTGTCGTTAACTCTGTAACACTCTGCTGCAGCAGTCCAGAATCTCCCTGCTGTGGATGATAGCAGAGCTGCAGCTAACACTTTCCTTCATACGCTGCTAATCTTTCTACGGAAGCGTATTGCATTCACTTGATAAATTTATTTTTTGGTTTGTTTTTTGGAATAATTATTTGTGTTTTTCTGAGTAATTTATTTTTTTGTCTGTTTTTTGTAATAATTATTTCTGTTTTTCTGAGTAATTTATTTTTTGTCTGTTTTTTGGAATAATTATTTGTGTTTTTCTGAGTAATTTATTTTTTTGTCTGTTTTTTGGAATAATTATTTCTGTTTTTCTGAGTAATTTATTTTTTGTCTGTTTTTTTGAATAATTATTTCTGTTTTTCTGAGTAATTTATTTTTTGTCTGTTTTTTGGAATAATTATTTCTGTTTTTCTGAGTAATTTATTTTTTGTCTGTTTTTTGGAATAATTATTTCTGTTTTTCTGAGTAATTTTTTTATTCCGAAAAACAGACAAAAAATAAATTACTCAGAAAAACACAAATAATTACTCAGTAAAACAAACCAAAAAATAAATGTATCAAGTGAATGCAATACGCTTCCGTATCTTTCCACTGTGGTTACAGTTAATATTTAAATTTTCTAACGTTATAATTTCCCAGAGGCCCCAGACGATGTCTTCAGATTGATAACTGTCGTCCAACCAACAGTAAAATACTCAATTTCCACAAACACTGGAGTGTGAGTCGCTGTAGACGGTGGCAGTAATCTGCAGGATACACTGATATCATGGTGCCTCCATCACGGTCAATAGGCCGGATTAAGCGCTGCTACCCAGTGATTTTTGGATTATTTCAGCAAAGCATCAGGATTACATTTTCAGGATGAAATGGGATAAATAAAGAGACAAACACCGCGATGATTCCTGGAGGACGGCGTGCTGACATGTCTGTCCCTGTGTTTTGTTTCTCCGCAGACCTCCCAAGTTTCTCAGAACCTCACATTCCTCTAGTGGCTCGTGAGATCATGCAGCGAATGATCCGCCAGTTCGCTGCCGAATATACCTCAAAAACTACTCAGGACGACTCGCCCCTGCCCAACGGCATCATGAAGGACCAAAGCCTGCCGAGAGTGGCGTCTCTGGCCCCGAGCTCCCCGCCAGGACCGCTGCCAGCGCCCAGCTCCCCTCCATCGTCTGCCTCCTCCTCCCCGTCCCCGACCCCGGGGCCGGGCCTCAGCCCCACCTCCGCCGCCGCCGCCGCCTCAGCTCCCGCCTGCAGCAACGGCACAGGAGCCAGTAACGGCGGAGGAGGAGGAACGACGGCTGCTGCCTCTGCACAGAACCCCGTCCTCAGCAAGCTTCTCATGGCCGACCAGGACGGCCCGCTGGACCTCTCCGTTAAGAAGAACCAGGAAGATCCGGAGCCCACCCAGCAGGGTGAGAGCAACACACACACACACACACACACACACACACACACACACACACACACACACACACACACACACACACACACTTGTTCTTCTCACCTATCAGGACATTTTGTTGGCTTTTATTAAGTCCTTGGAGTCTGAACCCGACCTTCAATATGACCACTGCAGGTCCGAAGCGTCCAACCTTGACGCAGGCAGCAGAGACTTAACACGACACAGCTGCTTGCTGATGGTTGGATTTTAAAAATAAAGTCATAAAAAGAGAAGTAAACAGGCTGAAATAGAAAAAAACAAGCGTGTGAAAATGTGTAAAAGCATAAATTAACGATTATCGAATCATGAAAATAGTTTTGTAAAGTGACGTCATTAATATTTACGGGAGACTCGAAGAAAGTCAGCATTCCCTTCTTTTAATCATGGTATTGAGTATTCATGGGGTTGATTGTCTTGTTCAGGATCAGTTTATGAATCTAAAAAGGTTTTGACAGCAAACATCTGTATCTCAAGGAAATTGAATCGAACGCAACTGGATTTGGTTTTTGTCTTGAAGACGTTTCACCTCTCGGATGAGAGGTGAAACGTCTTCAAGACAAAAAACCAAATCCAGTTGCATTCAATTCAATTTCCTTGAGATAACTATGACCTGGATGAATGAGAATATTCACAGACTACACATCAGATGTTTTGTTCAGGATCAGTTTATGAATGTAAAAAGGTTTTGAGTTACACATCAGATGTTTCATGACCTTGACATTATTCGAAGACTGCACGGAGAGACTCACTGATTGGCTCCATGAACGGCTCACTGAAAAGCCGTCATCTTCTTGGATCGAGTCTGCGGCTCAGAGCTCAATCTGCGTTTAATCAAACCAAACCAGCAGGGGGTCTGCGTTTGGATGGCAGGGTTGGTTTCAGACCGTCACCACAGTGTGACCGCTCGCCCACTTTAATACCAGCTTTTTGGAATCTGCTTACAGTAAGCCTCCTTAATTTTTACAAAAAAAAAAATAGATTTAGGCATTACATCCACCTCATGCTCGCACATTATCTCTGCTTCACACACACACACACACACACGAACACAGAACACCTTTTAGACGAATCCTGCCTCAGATTATCCTCAAAGCTGGATCACACACACGCACGCACTCATTTAAATTACACAGGAGATGTCATTCAGGAAAAAAATGACATTTTTAAGGCTCACTGTTGAATGTGTTTCCATTAATAATGACTCGAGTGATGCAGCAGCGGCTCCGCTCAGTGTTTTCAACCTCTGCTGGCGTTACGACACTTTTACCGTTGGGTTCAGTCTCAGCTCTCTAATGAACCCTGCAGCCGACGGCAGCAGGCGCCTGTTCCAAGCTCTGATCAACCCGCGTTACCGAACAGCAGACGGACACAGTTAGAGAGCGCCTGGTGAGCCAGCAGAGTGAATCCTGGACAGGTGGACACAAAACCTGGATGGTGTCAAAGATGCGCACGGTTACCTTAACTTTAACCCTTAGTTTATGTCAGGGCTGATAACATCTTCTTACTCAGTCTTCATAGATTTAGTTTGTTCCGGTAAATTTGACCCCCCTCCGGCCGGTGATGTCTGACAGCAGGTGTGTCTGAATCAGCACCACAGCTAAGATTCTCAGTCAGTACGTTTACATGCAGCAAGAAATTCGAAATTCTTCTCGTATCAGATAATGACATGCATGAGAGCGGATCGCTGGTCTGAGTATACATGCCGTCAGAATCGGAGATGTCTGACTCCGTACGCTATGTGGCGCTGTAGCCCTCTCAACAAAGAGCCACTTCCAGTCGACCTCTACTTATGCTAGCTTTGCGCCCATCCATACATTTTAAAATGTTCAGCTCCTGCACTTGGCTGAGCATGAACCTGGTCTCCTCGTCCGTCCAGAAGTGTGTCGTTGAAGTCATGTTTTTGAACGACCTTGTTCTAGCAACAACGCCACTATTTACGTCTCCTTTCACTTCCGGGTGAAAGCCCCAGCGGAAAATCTCGAGCATGCGCAGAATGCAAAGATACGATACGATAGCCGAGCCTCCATGGCATTAATATGCCGACAAGGAACGAACTATCTAGGTGTTCTTATCCGATTTTGAGATGTCTGTTGTGGTCCGAAATAGGTCCGAGTAGGTCGGACTAAGGTGTTTACATGCATTTTAAAAGTCCGAACCAGGTCTGATACGATAAGAATTTCAAATTTCTTGCTGCATGTAAACGTACTGAGTGACTCTCTGGCTGATTGTGGAGCTGATAGAGCACACGGCCAAAAAATGAGTCAATCAATCTATAAATTAACATTAGTAACAGAAATAAACAAAAAAAATGACAGAAGTGCATTTAAAGTTTCTGGAAGAGACGTGAATCACAGGTTATATCAGAACACAAGATTCTCAAAACACCCTGTTCGGTTTGACTTTTGAATTTTAGGTCATGACTCGATATCTTATTGGATTATTATTGGACGGCTCTTCCACGGGTATTTTTAAAACATTCAACAGCAGCTTGATTTTATTCTTTTGGCCTTCAGCAGCATTATTCATATAAAAAAAAAGATTCCAGAGTTTAGCAAAAAACGACTCTCCAGTCCTTCAGAGTTGTTTTTCTTCTTAAGACGGATAAATTCAGTCACCAATGTGTTACATGGAAACAAACATGCTCATTCACATGTTCAGCTCAGAGAGGAGCCTCATGAGTGTGACTTGTAATGTATAATTAATCACGGCCGTCACGTTGGAGCCAAAATTTACCTCCACACATGTTGTTTGCTGTATATAATACACAGTTACTGTACTAACGTGACTAGATTTTTCCCCCTCGTCTCTCTGGGCTGTACAGTCGCTCTGTTTTTCATTTTAATATCACCTCATGTTTTCTTTTTTTGTCCGATTAAACATCAAAAATCCCTGAAGATTAGCGAGCGCTGTGCCCGTATGGGGTCGCGAGGGTTAGAGGGGTCAGAAGGTCGGCGGCACTCTCGGGATTACAGCAGCACAACACTCAGAGAGGAGCTCAGGGTCTGCTCATGAATTTACTGGTATATGTTTGCATGTTTGTGGGTAGAATACTGCATGTTTCAACTCCAGGCTTTGAAAGAAAGCAGTAATTTAGGACGTTTTTAAAAGCTTTATGAAAAGTTACACCATCAGAATATGGATGAGATATTATTTCTATCTTTCTAATCATGTAATAGAGCTCTGAAGTCATGAAAAAGGACGCTGCACAGTCAGGTTAATATTTATAAAGCTCAATATTTTGCTTTCAAAATGTTTTAAATCAGATTTTTCAAAAGAGCAGCTCACTTTAAACTCATTTTCACTTGAATTCCCGTCGATGATGCATCTTCCTGTGTGTGTGTGTGTGTGTGTGTGTGTGTGTGCGCTGACCTGATTTGCCTGACAAACATATTCACAAATAAACTGAGATTTCACACACAGCATGTTCCCATATTTCCCAGACTTCATTGCTGAAGTGTCACAGAGACTCCACCTGCTCCGAAGCACACAGGATATCTCGAGTCTTTTTTCATCAGCTCGCCACAGAATGAGGAGGAAAAAAAACACAGAAGTGCCAGTCTGACATATGCAGACTCGCACAAACACGACAAGTTGCCGAAGCTGTTGGCGCGTATTAGACGCGGTTCATTAACGAACAGATCGACAGCAGTGATCTCTCGCTGTGGAGGTAAAATGAGATACATGGGGGGGAACGAGACGATGGGTGGAAGTGATTGGATCAAACTGAAAGATCACAGAGATGAATTTGCAAAAAAAAAAAAAAACGTGCATTAAACCATGACGGAAATTTGTCATTTCTGTTGTTTCATTGGACGTTTAGGTCACAATAAGTTCATTAACCCATTTGTGCCCAGATTTTTTTCGGAGTTGTAAGGCAGATCATTTTATCAGTTGAGTCCCTCTGAATCATGTTATGTATTTATTTTTTCCATTTTGTACTTTGTTTTGAAGAAAATAGCATTTTTATGATGTCACACAGCTTGTCACTAGGTCAAATGTCACCTAATAATAATATAGAAATAATAACAATGATATAGTAATAACAAAATATTAATATTGTCATAATAGATAATAACAAAAAGGTGGAGGGGGTAAAATAAAAGAAAATACGTAAAACTGAACATGGATACTCTAGATAGGTAGCTAATGATCGTGGTTCAAACCTTGGTTCCCCTGTATAAAATTCAAAACAACAAACAATTTGAACTGCCCATGAACAAAAAAATATTCATCCTAGGTAACATTTTTGAGGGTAGGGTTACTCTAGAGACTTGAATGATTAAATAATTATAATATGTTTGTGGGGAAAATCATAAGAAATGTATGAAAATGACCTCTTTCCAGGAGGATTTGCAACCGCCATGTCTTCAGCCGGAAGGAGCAGGAAGCAGATGTCATGCGATAGGAAGCACTTGGAAACGATTTTTTATAAATCAAAACCTTTGTCTAAGTTGTCTACTAGCATATAAGTGGAAAAAGTTGCATGAGTACCTTTGAGATTATTTATTGTGAGTCGAAAATGACAGTGATACACTTTGGCAACCAGTGGGGCGAAACGGGTTAATCCTGTAATGTTTGCTAACATTTGCAAAAATCCTTCTTTATCTCATCCTCTCAGTTTTTGCTGTACTCATTCCTAGCAGTGTGTAGTGTCAGATCTCTTGTAAGTACACGTACCGACGCAGTAAAGCCTGTTCTGATTCCACTTAACAAGCACACAAAATGACCAGCCTTCATTTTTTACAACACAATTCTTAGAGTTTGTGAGCAGTAACGCTCTGAATAAGATCTGATGTGTTTGTACTTTGTGATTTCTCCCCTCAGATGGCGTCCTGGACCTCTCCACCAAGAAGAACCAGAGCGCTGGCAGCCACAAGACCTTCCCCGGCTTCTCCCCTGCGCCTGGGGTCAAAGGGTAAGACAACAGGATTAGTCGAACTCGCCTCCGTTAGCAGCGCGGCGCAGTCATGTGCCTAAAACAACACTGGAGAGGTTAAAGCAGTCAGAGCTGTTGTGTTTCTGCGCTGCGCCTCTCAGAGAGCACGTGTCCGTCTTAATGCTGCGTGGAGATTCGGCCCGAGGTGATGATTCAGGTTCAGGACCACATGCAAATGCCAAACTGGAGGTCAGGCTTCACTTTTTTTAGCCAGCAGATATCGACTTCACAAGCAGATTCAACATTTCTATACATTGTTCTTGTAAAGTGCTGATAGTTTCACTGTATAACGACTATACAAATGGTTCAAATGAAACAAACGGAGAAGAGACTCAGTAGTACGCAGTGAAATGTTTCATATGTGTCAATAATATAGATTATTATTGTTGCTTATCAAGGGGTAGGCCATCTGTCGGTTTTAGACGTGATCAATCTCGCAGGTGTCCACAATCGATTTTTCAGGCGAGTGGTGAAGATTGCAGTATTTAACGTCCTCTAACTTCACGTCACCTCATTTTCTGGCAACAACAACCAGATAGCTATGCCAATGGGACAAATTACTTAACACGACTCTTCCTTGGAATATTGTGTTGTAGTGGTTCAAACGGTTTTGAAAAACAGTGTTTGTGGTCCAAAACTTGTAAAATGCTGTAAAATAAAAATAATAAAAAGGGGGGAAATAAACAAAAATATGACAGTAATTTAAATTATGTTGCTTCTTCCATTCAACAATACATGCGTGCACTGCACATTACAGCAAACAGCATATTTCAAGCCAACCACAGCAGCTTCTAAAAGACAAACGTGGTAGATGGGAGAAAACATGCAAGAAGCACCAGAAAGATCCTTGAACATTCTCATAAAAGTTGCATGAAGTAAAGATGAGTGAAACAGTGAATCCACTGCTGTGCAGCAGCAACACTGAAAAGAGACATGATGACATTTGTAAGCATTCAGTTCACCTCTGCTCATGCAATACGTTCCCTTTTCAACCAAGGATACTAGTTAATGAAGGTTAGTTTAGGGGTGGGAATTAGTGAGATTTCATTCAGCTTCAATTTTCATTTTGGTTTTCTTGGTCCAGGAAAAATCAGCTAACCCTGCCTGTGTGGTGCTGATGTAAATTTAAACGGATATTCATCCTCGGAAGTTCTGCACAGATGGTAACCAAAAGCATATGTGCGCAGGATGCCAAATACATGGCATTTCTGGAATTTAAGCCCATTTTACGTAAGAAGCCATTTGAGCATATTGCTGATGTTTTCACCTTCACTTGAAAATCCCCCAGCATCCCAGTTAGTTTCCAGCAGCGGAGACGCAGAAGTTTGACTTAATTGTTTTTATAAAATGAACTGACAAACCAACAGTTTGGACAATTTGGAACTGCTCCCAAGAGTTGTGTAATATACTTACTTTCCCATAAATACACACAAGTTGTTATTGGATATTACCAATAATATCAGTATATTGCTTTTAATTGGCTACGCAGCGGATTTTATGTACACAGTGTTTGCCTTTCTGCAACTCCAAGTTTCCAGCTTCAAGCTTTTATTATACTGGGTTAGTTTAATGGGTTTAATCACAACTTTGTTGGAAGAGTAAGTGATAAAATCTCACACATTCTATACGATAACGTTGCAAACTGTTATAACATACCAGACTTGTTCAATAGCGCTGCTAGTATTTCTTTACAAGGTTCAACTTGCACAAGTTGTTCACAGAGATCAATTTTTAGATGTCGTAGAAAGTCTAACCACAACCTGTTGGTTGGTAGGTAGGAGTTGGCTTGAGGAGAAATAACTTCACGAGCACAGCGAAGAGAAGCTCTGCAGGTCTTAGAAGGACCGTAACCTCGCTCGGCCTCTCTACATTTGTGGGCGCTACTTTAATTCCCCCGTGATTGTCTGCGAGCAAGATCTTCCAACGCTTCCCATCCTCCGTATCTTCCTTATTGGTTTTGCTCAGCTGATCGATCAATGTGCTGCCATCAATGCCATGGCAAGGCTATACATACTTGTGTACGGGTATTTATAATTTAGACTCCTCCCACGTCCACCACCCCAACAACCCCAGAGTGAGAGTTCAGTGGTGATGTGTGTAAAACACATGACGGAGGCTGTGACTACGTTTCTTTTTTCATCTAGAAGTCAGTGCCTTTATTGACAATCCTCAGCACTGCAGCCCGATCATTTATTGATGAACACGTTTTCTGCCTTGAAGTCATGTTTGAATCTGTATCCATCACACTCTTTTCTCGCATCAAGAGGGAATAAACAATCGACGCTAATCGTTGTTGCCATTTCCAGGAATACTTTTGATCTGTAGGTCAAAGATGGATTAGAAGAGGCTCGATACTCAGCCCCAAACGCTGGATTGTGGCGAGGATGCAGTGGTGGCACTTGTGGGCATAGAGAACCTGCGGCCCACCATGTGGTTCTGGGCAGTGATTCTTTGATCCAGCCGCAAATACACCTTCAATTACTCTCTGAACTGAGATTTGAGAAGTTTAGCATTGATATTACAGTAAACACAAATCCCAAGCGGCCAACACATGCATTTTCTTACTGTTGAAAGGTACTGCTGCCGAGATACAAAGCTAACAACCAAGGCCAGTGTTTACCACACTAGTTTCTAATTTAACTGGAAGAAAATGGATCAATGGATCAAGAGCAGCCACAGGTTTTCAGTTACAGACCTGGCCTTTGGCAGGTGCTTTAAAGGGTATTTCTAGTCGATTAATTCGCAGTTGTTTTGGACAAAACATTTTAGATTCGACAGGACATTGCGAATGTGGTGAATTTCAGTTTTAAACCCAAAAAGGTGCTTTATATTAGATGTTCTGACTTTACTACTAGTTTCCAAACGTTTGATCGCAGGTGTTTTTGCTACCCGGGACCAGACAGTTTGGATCTGGGCAGGTTCCCAGATCTCAGCAGGTAGCTTAGCGAGTACAGTGTTATCATAACAAAATTATCAAACTAATACCCAAGGTGTAATAAACCAGATGAAACATTTGCTGTTGAAACGGAACAAACACGCTGAAGGACATTCCTGAACTGTAAAGGCATTCACATACTTTGTAAGAGTGAGAAAAAAAAAGAAGAGTGGGATTTCCCAAACATTTGCAATATCTTATTCATGAGTCTTTTTGTTTTGACCAATTCAAGTGGAGTGAGGTCACCATTATTGTTCCACTGTTCCCAGGAATTGTCAGCTTCCCGGGAAAAGGAAGTCTCCATTTAAAAGGGGTCAATGTGTAGACAGACGCTGAGGAGACGGTGATCCCTCAAACAAAACAAAATATGCTCAGCAAAATCTTTTCTACAGACACATAATGTTTCTTTTCTTTACTCTTAACACAAGATATTGTCTACTAAAACACCCCACAAGCGAGAGCCCAGGGGGTGAGCCTTGGCACGGTGAAGTATTTCCAAAGGACTGAAAGCAAAATTAGAAACAGCACCTTAATCCCCTCAGGACAGAACCCCGTCTCCTGCCTCAGGGCTCTGAGGCCCCGAGCCTCACCAGGAGTGCCTGATGATCGGGTCATGTAATATTAACTACAGGAGGAAGCGGACCCTGCAGTACCACCCCCACCAACACACATTCATCTTTGACAGGCAGACAATCCAAAAAGCACACACCAGGTCCGTCTGTTCTTTACAGAGTACTGGCATTAAATTTTAAATTATTTTGCGGCCACCCCCCAAAAAAGCAATTTTATTTTTTTAGTCTGTATATGATTTTATTATCTTGATTTCACATGATATTTTATTAAAAGTGTTATTGTAAATGATAATTTTACTGTTTTTTAATTGGTGGATCACAAGCTGTTTAGGAGCTAAATTGGTTTATAGTTTGGGTTTAAGACGTCCCTTGATTGTCTATTTGTTTAAATACGTTCAATCTACTGAGAGCTTATAAAATAAAATGTTTAAAATATACACATTTAACTAAAGTGAGTAAAACGACACCCTTTTTTAAACGCACTTGAGCTTCAGTACTCACTCAGTGTTGTTCGGGGAACACAGATCACACACCCAGATGCTCAAACAATCACAATGTGTATTTCTTTGCTCCTTTCATTTTCACAAACCATCGCTCACACTGAATCCTTAGACCCACCATTACTGTCTGCTGCAGCCTCCCTGATGACTGTATGCTTACTGTAACTGAACGCTCTATTAGAGTACAGACTCGAGAGGGGACTCAGAAGCTTCTCGTTAACCCTGTATTGTTTTCAACGCGTCCGAGACCGCCCACTGTGGTAATCTGTCTTTAAGCCCATGCTGTGGACTCCCCACATCGCAAAGTCAGTTGCACTGTAGCTCACCCGAACATGTCTCCACGGAGAGACACCCTCAAGTTTCTTCTCCCCCATGTGATCTGCTGACTTGACAAGCTATTTCCTGTTATTATAAACCTATGGGAGCATTTTTTTTTTTTAAAGAGCCTTTTCACTGTTGCTATAGTTACTCAGCAGCAGACACACTGGCTGCAGCCTCTCAAGTGGTGGCACTTTCTATGTAAGCATATGTTACAGCAGCAGAGACCTTTTTGAAATATGGAAATGTGAGACTGCTTTTAGACCAGTGGGTCTTAGCAAGAATACATACAGTGTGTTATAATTCCAGTTCAATACAACTTTATTATCTAAGATTAGGGATGCATGGTATATATATCGAACAGATAACTTAACAGCCCGATAATACAAAATTAAAAATCATTGTTGCTTTTGTTGTTGCGTTTTTGCTTTCAAGCTTTGTTTCTAGTCTGTAACTGTTTCATTTTTAATTTACTTAGCGGACATTACTATTACACTATAAAACCCCCAACATCTGAATAGTCACAATGTTATTTGTGTCACATGGCACTGAAAAAAACAAATAGTAATTAGTAAATGGTAGTTTGTATAAACTTGAACCCAAGTGAACCCAAGAGTGCCAATGCAGAGAAAAAATAATAATTAAAAAAAGAGCTGCGGCAGTAACTACTGGATCCTTTTCGATGCGATCTGAATTAAAAAGTTTAAGTTGCATAGAGAGTATTTGTTGATATTTAATGAGATCAAAGATTAAAACATAATGACTATCACATCCTTTTGCTGCCTCTGTTTGAATGCAATTACAGAGTCACTGCTAACAACTAACTGGTGTTAAATAATGGAGGGCTTTGGAAAAACAACTCGTTAGCGACTGTTTTGTGAAACTGTAAGCTAAGTGATGATTTGTTTGTATAAAAAGAAAGACTGATGTGCAAGACATTACTGCTATTCGCTTTGTTTGTCGAAGTAGGACCGCGTGGGCCTCATTATATAGTAATATGTCAGTCTAAGTCACAAAACACTGTATTTACCAAAAAAAGTAGTAATAAGTAGACATTGAGGTCTGATATGTCATTTAGGTGAACTGACACACTAAATTGTCCTCTTTATCTCTCCATCCAGATGTTCCCTCAAAGTGGATCAGAGTCTGCCAGAGGTGGATGAGGAAGATGGCCTGCTGCAGAGAAGCTTGCAGGACGGACTGAGGGAGAACTACAACTCCAACTCCTTCAAGCCTCCACTGGCCCGCTCGCTGCGTATCAAGGAAGAGCTCCTCACCCAGAAGCACCGCCTCCTGAGCCAGCCTGCTGCTCTTTCATTGGCTAATCTAGAGTCAGTCGGCTTGCTCAGCCATGGCCAGTCCCACTCCTTGCTTGGCCAGAAGGGCTCCTCCTCTTTTTGGGGAAGCAAGGCCCACCTCGAAAGCTTGCTGAAGCTAAAGCAGGCCAGTGGAGCTCTGAGCGGGGCCCTCAGCGACCTCAAAGACCTGCCAACATTCCTGGAGAATCACCACCACAACCACCATGGAGCCTTCTCCTTCAAGAGTGCCCTCCACCATCACCACAATCAGGTCTCCAAGGCTCAACACCACCATAACGATGGCAAGAGAGACCAGGGCCACTCACCTCCTGTTGACCTAAAAATCCCACAAGTTCGGGGCATGGATCTCTCCTGGGACACCCATGCCTCTGAGCTGTATGGCTTCGGTGCCATGGGGGTTGGGGGTGGTGGCCATGGGGATAACAACCTGAGCCGGAAGCTGAGAGCCATCCTGCCTAAGCAGAACCGCCGTGGAGGAAGCCTTGGAAGCCTGTTAGATGGGGCCGCTGACTACTGGAGTTCCGACTTGGACCACTCAAGTTCCGGGCCGGCGTACTCCACCTCTGATGCGGAAGGGGACCCAAACTCCAAGCAGCCGCGGAAGAAGAGGGGCCGTTATCGCCAGTACAACAGCGAGATCCTGGAGGAGGCCATAGCAGTAGTGATGAGCGGGAAGATGAGCGTGTCCAAGGCTCAGAACATGTACGGGATCCCGCACAGCACCTTGGAGTACAAGGTCAAGGAACGCTTGGGAACCCTGAAGAACCCCCCAAAGAAGAAGGTCAAGCTGATGATGAAGATGGAAGCAGGAGGCCAGGATTTTCCCGCCGAGTCGGAGAACACGCCCACCGCAACTCCACGAGATAACAGCCAGCCGCTGGCAGCTGCTGAGCTCAAGGACAATGTAAAAGAAGAGATTGATGACAATTTCAAACCAATCGACTAAACGACTTACACATGTAAACCTCAGTCAAATGACTTAAGTAATTTGAAAACGGATGGGGCTTTATTTGTGCCAATTTACTTTGCAGTATCTGGGTGAGCACAAATGCAGGGATAATATGAGGAGGATTCTTAAAACAAACTGGAGATAAACACCTAATCGGATGGTTTTTAACAAGCATCGCTTGAGCGGTGCTGTATAAGCATTTGTTTAGCTTTTATATCCAGGGGCTCAACAAATGCAGCTAAAGACATTGGTTAAATGACAATTAATGAAATTTCCACAAGCATGCTGATAATCCTCAGCCCAAAAACCCAATCCCCCTCTTTTCTGAACTTGATACACTGAAACGTTGCTGCTTATAAAAGCAGTTTGGACTTTTGGACCATTCCAATTTGGGGAAAAATGAGGGGAAAGTTGAAAATTAACTGACAAATTAGTCCCTTTACTGCTCCCCTCTCTCATGGAGTACTAGCTGAAAATTGGTAAGTGAACTGTCTATTACATTCGAAGCCAACTGTAAGGTTTTATCATACCATTGATATTCCTCACCAGGGTTCTGAATCAAAGCCCATTCTCGTATTGCCAGGTAGCCATGACGCTTTAACTGCAAACCTTTTCTTTCCTCCTTAAGATATTCTGCTAATCTCTGTGTGGACGAAAGCAACATTAACCCGTCCTTTTTGAATGAGAAAAGACACACAAGTCATTCAGGGATGCATGTTTGTGAGTTTCGTGGACACTACTGACTTCTATAATTGACATCTTTTCCTCTATCTTTATCTTTTCATTTGATTTGTTTTGCTTTCTTTTGCACTACACTTTGGGTCTGGCGCTTACAGACCAGGTTACCTCGGCATTGTTGCCCTTGCATCATGCACTTATTATGGTCTGTCTCTGAAGCCCAGTTGCAACCTCACAACGGGTCAGAGGTGCACATCGCCTGCATACGCTGATCCATAATCAGATCCCGGGAAGCTCTAAAAACCCTCTTTTTTTTTGCCAAGGGACAAGTTGAGGGGTAATCTGATAATGGATCAGCTGTTTTTAAGGCGGAATGCTACCTCATGGACCTCCGTCAGTGTCTCACTGCTGATCCTGGAATGCCAAAGCCGCCTTCAGGTCGTCCTCCAAATGGTGACCAGTGATGGTGAACTCATCCCCTCATGGAGATCTTTAAACGGATGAAAGCCTTTTAGGATCAGAATGTGAAACTCTGCTGCTATCCAGCTGATTATCTAGCTCCTCTATAAGGCTTTAGCGAGCCTTAGCAAATGAGTTTTAGCTAGTCTTAGCTAACAACAATACATTGCTGATGTTTTTATCCTTTTCTAATCAAACTAAGCAGAAGCGACTAAGCTGAGTTTTAAAAGACATTCTTCTCCCTCAAACTTTAAAGGCAGTTTTAAAGGCAGTTGTGCATTTATAGAGGGGGTGTTCGTTTTGGGATGGTGGGTGGGCAATATGCAGTGGGGAGGGGTAGTTGATAGAGGCGAGGGAAAGGCAGATTTAATATATTATAAATTATTATGACTGATGATGTAAAAGCCAATCCGTGATTCTAGATGATTTCTTTTTCTCCTCATTTTAACTCAGGGTAACTGAGACAGATGATGTGGGTTTCAAATATGGTCACTTCCTGTTGGACCTATAGTAGACAGACAGGGGGACAAGACACGCCTCTCACTAAAGCTTTGTCTGCAGGAGGGGCCATGTGAGTAAATATGGCAGCAATAGCAGAAAAGACCTGCTAATGAATCAAGATAAAGAACAGAAAAAAAACACTGACGCTGGGTTTGGGGATCGAACTCGTGGCGCTTAACTTCTAAAAATAGCACTTTTCAAAACTACAAGAAGAAAAACAAGAGAGAAAGAAAAGCTGTTTGAGGTTATGCATGTAGTGTAGCTCTTCTCTGGGGGATATGGAGCAGGGAGCGATGAGGAGGACGGAGAGATGGAGGAAAAAAGCTTTAGTGTGTGAAGACTTTCAGAAAGCTGCAGCTTGGACCCAAACTACTCTTTTTTTTCCCCCTCTCGATTACCTCCGCCATTGAAAAAAAAAAAAAAAACATGAAAAAAAAATGGTAGACAGCTTGAACAAGTTGAGTTTTGTGTAGTGTCGTCTCGTCGTTTTCCCTCCCCTCGCCGCTGAAGCACCAGGGACTGAAAATCTATCATCATGTTTTACCAGGCGGGGAACGAATATCCCTCAGAGGACACAGGTGGAAGGAAAAAAAAAATGCTCTTTTGGTATTTTCCATCAGGAAAACACCGGAGGAGATGACAAAAGCTTTTTGTTTGTCATGTTTTTTTGCTCTGTGGTAAATGTTGCTCGTCGCTCCTAACACTGCCTGGTGCTCACCCAGTCTTTGAGATTTTAAACATGAGAATTGTACCTCTATGTTCAGATGAAACGATGATGATTCACTCCTTTTGAAATGTATTGTACGTTTTATTTATTTGATTTGTTTTTTTTCTTTGATAATTCTCTTTAAAAAATGGCATGCACCACTTTCTTTTGGCTGATTTTGGGGTCAGGCCAACTCAAAATGTTGTAATAAGAGGATTTTAATTGAATCAATCCTGAGCCAGAGACGCTCAAACTCGTTCGAAGTTATAAATTGATTACAATCTAATTATAATTAGAGAGATTTACTACCTGTTGCATACAATCTTAATTTCCCCCTCAGTGGTTATTGGTTATCCACCTTAAGCTTTGTAGCTCCCTTGGCTTGATAGGCCAACGGGAAAAGCTCCAGAAAATACCCCTGGAACAACACTATGTCCAGGGTCGTCATGCATGAAATGCGTCCAACACTTTGACAATGCTGAGCATTTGAGGTGTCTAAAAGGTTGTTGTGCGCGTCGGGTTTGGACTGAGCGAAGGACAATGCACTGATCTGATAGTTAAAACAGGATCGAAGCCCCGTGTGTTGATAGTAAAGCACTTCTAATGTACTCGCCTCTGATAAAAAGGCACGATAGCTGCTCACTTAGCCGGCTGTGAACACAGTTTGACAAAGCACGACTTAGTGTGCGCCCTCCCTCTACAAACAGAACAAAACAGAGTCATGACACTCCAACTGTTAGCCTGTTTCATGTGATGCATGTAAAGCATGGATCTGTGCTAGTAAAAAAAAAAAGAAAATCTTTGTATAGAACTAGTGTAATTCGCACTTAATGCACAGGTTTGCATGGATAAACTTCAACAGCACTTAGACTGAATTCCTGATAAAGGTGATTCCTTGACGGTCAAACTATCTGTGTATAACTCACACTAAATCCTTTACAAACGTTTTCTTTCAAGAAATTCTTGACCCTTATTGTACATTCGGCTCTATAAATGTCCTCTTACGTTCTAAAAAAGCACGATTCCCATTCCCAAGTCCCATTGTCAGCCTGATCTTATCTACTGAGGTGCATGCCATTTAAGGCATATTTATTTCATTTAAATTTGATTTTTCTTGTTTTTTTTTCTTGTTTGTAGTCATGTGGTTAACGGCTCCCCCTGTCCGAAAAAGTCCTCCTTCTAGCAACTGAGTCTCACTGCTGTTTTTAAAGAAACCTCATACTAGATTATATACTTAAGAGAACAGTATATATCTATTTATAGACATATATATAAAAAACAAATACATAATGAATGTAGTGAACTGAATATCTCATAACTTACAAATCCAGAACAGTGATCTGCAAAAAAGATGGCACTGTCAGTTCATTTTTTACCAGACTGTTGTTTTTATTATTTTGCTTTTTGCTTTCACTTTACGCTGCTTGCATTGGAAACGCAGTCGTTTTCCGACGCGGGCGTGCAACAGTAGCCTTCAGTACTGTAAATGTCTCAGGATCGAGCCAACGGGATGGGCAGCAATATTTGTCAGTCGGAAAATGGCACAGACTTAACTACCTGTACTAGATGTAATTTAAAGACTTATATATACAGTATATAAAATATATGTCGACTTGGTCAGCAGAGACCAGGTGATATACCTCAATCTCAGAATAATGACTCCTTTCCGTGCCTCGTACTTTTATGTATACCTTATCTGGGAGCCTGGCGAAGGGATAGCCGATACTCTGGGAAATATAGTATCCTCCGCTGTTTCTCTTCTTTTATTATCTGTTCGTTTTTCTTTTCTTTGTTTCGCCTCCCTCTTGCAAAAGGGAGGAGGGAGACGCTTCAAGTGTCTGACTGACCAATATTTGCCACCCTACCTCTTTTCAGGTATTTTTTCGCAACAACAGAACCTTACAGACCTATATAATGAGCGACAGATTGAGAAAAAAGAAAAAAGACCCACAGGGATTGCACAGATATTCCTGATCTTATTACTGGACGGGTTTGGAATGGGAGGGCTACAAACCTCTCATTTCATCCTCTGAACGTCAAAACATTTTGGGATTCAGTCGTCTGATTTCACCCCGGAGGCGATAAATCAGGTCGGTCCCACCCTGGTCTGAGAACGAACGAGGTGTTTTTGTTCACTGAGGGTTTTTTCTTTCTTTCTTTCTTTTTTTGGTTTATTGTTTGTTTTTAGGTGTAACGTAAAACTCCATGTTGAAACTTGACAGTGGAATTTCTTTTCCTTTTTTTTTTTGTTGTGCATTTTGTTTTTATTTCTCACACCCAGAGAAATCAGAGACCCGGAGGGGAGATTGGGGGACAGGTGGACAAGTTAACCTTCCTTTATCTGCTGTCTTGTATAAAGATAAATATCCTATCCAAAATCTTTTACACTGCATTCCAAAAAACACCCCACACACAGGAAAATGTACCTTTATATGATGAAAAAAAGCTATATACTTATGAATATATGTATTTATTTTACTGTTTTTGCATCTTCAGGTTAAGCCAATCGATTTCTCTTTTGCTTTTCACTTTTTTTTTGTTGACTTAATTTTATTTCTTCTGAGTGAAAGACTGTCAAATACATGATAAAAGAAGAGAAAAATGTCAAACAGCAACTATTGTAACCTCAATTAGTAGACGCCACGTGACACGCCATTCTGTCTCAGGATGGCGTGTGATGCGGCGAGCTACCAGGAAAGAAAGACCCATAATGTACATGATTGCCATGCTCCTCTCTGCAGAGAGGCTTCTTCTGTTTCTCTCTGTGTCACGCTGCATATCTGGTTGTCATTTATACCTCAGGTCCGACCACTTCAAAGCAGCTGATTGTACATTAGAAACACACACACAAAGAAGAATCAGGATTTTTAGTACGGCACGTTTCCAGATTTTTAGATGTAACCGACGGAAGCAGTTTTTGAATACTTGTCGTTTCTTGTCGTCGTCGTTCCTACTGTTGTTATTCTGAGGACGTCTTCTTTTTCCTGTCTTTGTTTTCTTATGAAAAAAAAAGAAAAGAAATTCTTTAAAAGCCAGAAGCCAGGTTTCTGTGAATACAATGCTGTATTCTCTCTAGCACATGCAGAACGCACACACATATATAGAGGCATGACGCACCTACAGAAACATACTGTATACGCTCCCTCCTCATCAGGTAGCCACACTTTGTGTGGGCGGTTTATATGTATAATTATGAAGCTGGGAGTCGTTTCTCTTTTAGAAGCAGGTGGGTGTGTTTGGTCTGCAGCCTGCAGAACATCAGCCCTGCTGGTTGATTTTGATCTGGCACACTGGGACACTGCTGGCACTGCCTCTGTGAAAATTACTTTGTTTGGTTTCTTGCTTTCAACAAAGACTGCTTTTCTTCCTTTTTTAAAAAAAAAAAATATAACATCTACCCACCAGTCTTGTTAAAGTACAAATCCTCCCTTAAGTTGTTCCACTGTATGGGACCAGTCTGTGATGATCTGCTCATTCCTGCAGTTACATTTGTTGTTTTTCACATCTCTTCCTTCAACCTGCCTCGTCTATCTCACTGACTGCCCGCAGTTTTACAGTTTACTGTGAAGGCAGCCGTGTCCTTTTCACAGTACGCTGTTTAATTCATATTTACAGAGTCTGTTTAAAGAGACATGTCTTGTACAGTTTTTAGTTTGCAGAATGAAATGTTACATTCCAAACACGGGATAAAAACCATCCTCCAGTTCAGAAAAGGAGATCTTTGCTCCTGTTTTGTGTCTCGTGGCCCAAAGACACAAACACTACAAGCTTAAAGAAAATAGATGCAGGAATGTTAAGATGTCACCAGTAACTTTGTATTTACGGTCAGGTTTCCACTCCAGAGTCTTGGACTATTTCAGTCAATGGTCCAGCACGAGGCTGATATCCTCCATCTGAGAAACTGCCTGGTGTGCTCTTGAGTGGATTTTTCTTTTCACTACACATCCAAAACCACTGCCTCTCTTGTAACAAGATCCATCCTACTTTGAGTGCATTTTTAAAAAATAATAATCAGCGCAGTTGGACTGACAGTTACAATTCTCCTCGTGTGTTACAAGCCTCGCCATGCTGTCATTTTCCCCCCCAGACGTTTGTCAAAGTGACGCCAACAGATCTGTTAAAATGTGCATCTCCTCCGTCGCCGGAGTGCGATGCCAAGTGTTGTAAATGTCAAAGCATTTGTGAAGATGTGACAAGTAGTCCTCCCAGTAGCATCCTGGCTTTGAAAGCAGAGCTGAGTACAGATCTTAAAGGCCAGACACGCCTCTGGAATGATGCTGATGCGCAGCAATCAACACAACATACACCTTCACTCCCTTCCAGTATAATTAACTAGACGAGAAATTTGGCAGCGAGTTCACGATGAGGAGAATACTCGTTAAGAATGCTAGTTTTGGAGCCAGAGTGTGAAAACTGGACTGCAAAGATAAAAATCTTGACCTGCTAATTAGGATTTTGAAAACCGTACCTGGAGTTCCTCTTCAGCACAGTTTATAATATAGCTTCTCGTTTCCCTCCTGATATTATCAACATAAGCTGTTGATTTCTAATTTTTCTACCCTGGCTCAATAATCAGCTACACGAACCATAGTAAACCTGTGATTATATATGTGTTGTTCTTCAATCAGTGGAATCAGGAGTGCCTTTTGAAGACTCTAATCACAATCTCAAATCTAATCGCTAAGGGTTGGTTTCCTAATCACGTATAATCTAACCACCCGTGTGAAATCAGAGCGGTCACTTCAAGAACGGCGTTCTCCTCTCAAAGCAAAATGTCATGAGACATTCAGGTCAAATTCGTTGGCTTAAATTCCCAGCGCCCCCCCCCGTTATTATGTTGCACTGTGAACGGCTCGCAGGCAGACATTTTCTCACACTGGCTGTTCTCGCCTCCGACGAGCCGGCGATGCTGGCGTGCGTCTCACCCCTCCGCCTCGTCAGAAAGCCTCCTTACAGATGGCAGACAGACCGACCGTCGGATAGACGCGGCGGTCTGAGGAGGTGGATGGGAGTGCGAGGATGAAATATAAGTGAAGTACAGAAGAATAAAGGCCGCTGAAGGTCACCATCCCCACCCCCACGCCACGGTTAAACAACAGCCTTTTAATGGAACGACGCTGAAATTCACTTCGCAAACAAACGTTACCTCGGCGCAGCGTGCCTGTCATTAACAGGCGCCCCGGTTTATCTGAAACTCCACTCAGAGAGGGAAGGGGATTGTTAGGGACCCGATGTGCAGGACGGAGAGGAAAATTAGAAAAATATGCGAAGGGAATCTGGTCAAAATGCTCGGCGATGGAGTGCATTTCATAAGGCGCCCTTGTGTGTTGCCATGACAATCTTGCAGCATTGTTCCCATGTGGAGGTGTGTCTGGCCCTTTAGAGCCACCTACATGGACCAGCTGGTCTCTGTTGCTCTGAACTCAAATCCAGCTCTGTTAACGCTGGGTTATTTCTTGCACTTCTTTGCACCAGCGGTTGCAAAAAATACCCGTCGTAACACGCAGATGCTGCTTCTCGTGTCGATTCATTTGGCTTCGCCCGCTGCATCTCAAAACAAATGCTATTGACAGAACGATTATACAAACTCTTTGTCCAACACTGGCGAACAAACATTTACGACAGAATGTCTGTTATCTTCTTGTCATGTCCTCTTTTTGGGGGGTTTTGATGAAAGTTAAATGCAGCAAAGAATTAGCTGGATGATCTCTCCCACTGGCAGACCCTGGATCCTCTGGTTGTTTGCCGACTATTACGATCTCCTGTTGTCGTTTTCCCTCTCGGAAATGTGTCAGATCTTGATTGCCCCTGTCACTCAGAGACTGTGCGGTTTCTGGAGACGCGCGCGATGCTGCTGCACTGCCATAGGTGGTCGGTCGGGGCCACGCATTCCCTTCGACACCCCTGTAAACGTTTGATTTTATTGTCACTTTCTTTGATGAAAAGTCATAAACCCTTTCCATCCCCTTCCCTTCACCTTCGCCCGCTAACTATTTGTCATCCTTTCAGCATCCTCGGCCACGAGAGCGTGAGTGCCGAGGGGCTGACAGACCCTTGTTTATCCCAGGAGAGATGGGGTGGTCCTCGCCAGTCCCGGGTCCTTCACCTCTCATCAGGCCTTTTCATAAACCTCGCTGACGCCTCTTGGGATTGTATACCCGGCCCAGAGGCCACTGAACATGGTCTTCCCTCGGTCTTTCTTTTTCTTTCTCTTTCATCTTTTCACAGAGGCTTTGCCACGCTCTCCTCTGATGAGGAACTTGCATATTTAGACTTTTTAAAACGGGGCTTGACGTTCTTTTAGCAACAAGGGTGGTCATTATCCTCTGCAATATTTAGAGAAAAAAAAACCCAACATACATCACACACAAACAGTATGTTTGGCAGTCGGTTAATATTTCAGCCTTAGTGAAAATTTCATGAACTCTCTCCACAACAGAGACTCAATATTTTAAAGCTTTGGCCGTAAATGTTGTATGATGTCTCTGATCTCTTGTTTTGGATGTTTCTGGGTAACGGGCTCGGGCTTGATTTTTTAGTTCCTGTGTTTAAAAATGGAAAAACAAGAAGAAAAAAAAATCAGCTAATGAGCGGGGTTTGTTTCGTTTGAATTGCCAGTGCAATGCTGTGATCCTCTTGTAGCTTCTTTTTGCTGTCTTTGAAGTTATGGCGTCTTCTGCGTTTGAACCTTACCTTTCCCTGTTACCTATCAGTTGTGAAGTCCACACTACATGCAGATAACCACACCAGCCGGTGTATTTATAGTCGAGCTAAACACTGGTCCATGGGCACGATCGATAGTCGGGTCAGACAGGCCGGCACTTGGTGAGCGGATATCGGAGTTCAGTCCTCAGCCAGGAAGTTTGGCAGTACAGAAGATTAAATGTCACGCAGATGATTCCCACTGCCATAACAGAAACTGTTCAGAAACTCTTGTGGAAAACCTCAAACTCATCTGGCTGGAGTTGACTCGTGAGAGCCAGAGCATCATCACTAAAAAGGGTCTTAGAAAAGCCTTTTTTTATTATTATTATTATTACTTTTGACTGATTCTGTACATTATTTTCAGCCAAATACTTTTTCAGTGCTTTATAAACAGCAAGGATTGTAAATATGAATAACTCTTAGCAGGGGAGGCTCATGTGGAGCTGACTTAACGGTCCACCTCGTTTGTCCTCTGAAGATCTAACTTACAAGACTTGGACTGTTGCCTTCCCGAATGTCAAAATAAAGAAAAGCTGTTCGTAGAAGAAAAAAAAAAAACACGGAAAGAAAAAAACGAGCGCTTTGACTGAATCTGCGTTTGGGAAAGTAACGTTGAGTGTTTGTTCTTTCTTTTTGGTCTTTGATAATGTTTTCCATCTTGGTGTTTTCTTGGTGTGCAAAAATGTAAAGAAGAAGAAAAAAAAACTTACAACACAGAATACCTCAGAAAAGAAATCCATGTAACCTTGACAACCTCCACATATTGTCAGATCCTGTCCATCAACACTCGTCTCCTGGGCACTTTCATCTGCTGTCCGTTGTCTTTGTTTCCGTCTCCCCTCTTGCTTCTTCTGCCGTGCAGTGTGTAGCGCCCAGTGGAGGTTCCATAGCTTTTTATACTCCTTTTGGTTTCACATCCTCGTATGTCTTCTGTCTGTTGATTTGTGGACATTTCTTGGTCTCAGACTTTGCAGCCCACCTTGCGTTCCTCAGTTAAAGACGAAAAGGGGGGGTGTTTATCGAGACCATTTGACAGCTCTGAGCGATCCACAGAAGATAGTCCCCGCAAAAGACAAAAAAAATCCTGCCGTCTTTTGATTTTAAATGTGGGTTTTGCCGAAAGGATGAAGGCCAATACGTGGAACACTTGAAACCACACACTCCCAATGTTGTTCCTTTTGCATACCTCTTTATCTACTTATCTACTCTTTATCGTTGTTAAAAACTGAATGTAAAAAAAAAAAAACGCAAACACAACTAACCTCTAATTTAACTATACATATTTAAGAATAAGAAATACTCTATATGTGCACATAGATATACCTGTACAAGCCCCACACATACATAAACACAAATGCATATGTATATAAAAATCTCTAATGTCATAAACTTTTATCTTGAAAAGGAAGAGGATGAGCCTTTTCCATTAATGATTCAGGGAAACAATACGGAAGTCCAGTGCAGTATGTTAGGTGAAATCACTCCCACTTTGTTGCTTTTGGTGTTTGTTTTCTTACTTTGTTCTTGCTTGTTATTCCCCATGATGTAGCATAGGGCGAAGGGGCAGGGCGACTTGAGCTTTTTGTTAACAGAAGAAGTAGTGGAACTAGGATCTAGTGTAGTTGTAGTCTTTTCAAGCCTGATTATGTGAAAACGGGGACGACGGGACGGGCGGGAGGGGTTTTTTCTGAAGCGGACACTGTAAAGACAGTATATTTATGAAGATGACTTGGACGTAGGCGTCACATTGGGGGAGGGGGGAGCTGCAGGGTTGCAGGGGGTGGGATGTCTTCAGGACAGTTGTACATAGAACTGCTTTACCCATCAACCCTCGCCTGTCTTTTTCACAGGCGAGGAGGAACTGTATATTGAAGGCACTGAGGAGGAACGCTTTGTGTGTTTTTATGTCTAGAAAAGTAAAGACTGTTTTAAATGAAGGAACTGGCGGGTGGGGCGGGCGGGGGGGTGATGATCCTGTTCAGGTTCTCGACAGAACCCAACAGACAGTGAAGTCGTTAGAAAAAACGCATCTCCCTTAAGCTTGGCTGGGAGCGACGTACGGTTTCGTGAACGTTGACCCTCTGGATATTTTTGCATGCTGGTGTACATACCCCTGTATCGGTCCTTTCGTTCGAAAAGGCTGGTTAATCCAAAAGCGCTTTTTTTGGATGTTGTCCGCAGGACAGATTCTGATGTTTTGAATATGAAATATTGCCCCTAAGAAAAAATCCCTTTCCTGAGAAGGAGCACCTAAGGTGTTTGTTTGTCACTGCAACAGCTTTCGTAGTGGTTTTATGGCTAAAGCTCTTTTGCAATCATTTTTTTCCTTGTGTAAAGTAACAAAAAAAAAGTGTGTATGAGTGTGAATCTGTGTGGCTGTGTAAGAAATAATGTGAAAAGCTGGCTCTTTTTGATTTTCCTCGGTTGTTCTTCAAACAGATTTTAGCCTCAGAGCTGTTTTTTAAGGAACGTTAATCTACCTGTGCTCTTACATTGACTTAAAGGAACAGTGTACAAGTTTGAAGAATTGCATCTCTGAACGTATCCTGGCTGTCTGTAGGAAAAGATGCCTCTCTCTGGGCGCCTTACAGACCCAAATTACATTACCCAGACACCCTCAGGGACCCCAACACTGCGCTCACTCTTATTCAGGTACTTAATCTACACCCAGGCCTAGCAGTGATCAACCTTGACTATAGTTTATTTTCAGTAGCCTGTTCCTATGAAGACAAAAAAATAGCGCCAAACTCTTAAATGATCAGAAGCAGTTTTTCGCACCCTCAGAGTTTTGTTATTTTGTGTTCTACTCATGGGATTACTTCTCTTTTTCTGTCATTTAGTCGTCTCTATTCTATTTTTAGTATCTTATGAATGTCAACCTCCTTCTCAGTTCAGGACTGCTGTGTATTTGTTTGCACTCTGTTCTCTCTGACTTGCATCAGGTGCCGAGGCTTTTATTCTGTGCCAAGCATCGACGTATCGTTCTGGTATTGTGTGGCTACAAATCACCAACGTAACGATGACTTACACCAAGCTAACCTCTAAAAAAAAACGTTTTAACAAGTGCACAAAACAGTGATTTGGCTTTTTACTAGCCTCCACGACCCTTCATACAGGATGTTGGTTTAAAAACCGCAGGACGCTGCAGTTACAGTACCTCATGTTCGGGGATTCGTCCGGTTGAATTGCTAACTTGACAACGTTTTTCTCTCTCCGCCGTTAATGGAGTTACACACAACAGAGGAATGTGACAGATCTGCCTTTAGTTCTTCTTAAGCTTCAGGGAAAACTAAGTAAGCCTCTCTCACCGCAAGTGAAACCAGGAAAATGGCGGAGCTCAGCTGGGCGCTGTGTTACCAAACCTACAGAACTGTAGAGCTGTGACGGAACAAGGCGAGAAACAGACAAGTCTTGCAGTTTTTAGCGAAACTGTTGTCATTTGTACCTTTTAGACGGCCACTCTTCTCTGCTGTGATTAGCTGAAACCTCTGCTGTACGTCGCTACGTGTTCGTGTTGCTACACACAGGTTGGATTTTGGACTTCAGAGTCTGCGTTTCACTGAGAACTAGTCATGCAAAAGCAGATATTTATTAACGTGGTTTAGAGGGACGGGAGTGTATTTCGAATTTTGCCGAAATTTTTTACCTCTTACAACAATCAAATCGGTGACATTTGGTGAGAACTGTGTAAAGGCTCCAAAAACAGTAAGTTGTATTTTATGTTGTAAGATCTCTTGAGATTACCTTCTACATTCCTGATGTTGGTTTTGGTAGTAAACTGATTTTGTTGTGATAGAGATAGCTCTGATCGGGTTGGAAACGGCTTATGATATTTGGGTAGACGCAGGAAGTGTTGTCCGGGGGTTTGGACTCTTGTTTTGGATAGAACAACAAACCTCTTCTTTTTCTTCAGTCGCGATTTCTGTCCTGCTGGGGGTTTCTAACGTTTTCGTAGTCTCGCCTCGGTTCTTAACGGGTGGCTGGATGCCCCGCCGCAGGGCCTGCTGGGCTTTTTTCCTCTTTTCCGCTGAGATTTTGCTTTTGGGTTTGACGATATACCTCATTCCTTCAGTCCAGCGGGCCCGAGGGGGCACTGTACCGATGCTCAGGATGCTCAAGCCCCCTTTCACAATTTGGTCCCACCTGGACTGTACCTCTCACAAACACATAAACAAACACACACAGACACACACACACACCTACACACTTACACACACACAGACACACTTACACACAGGTTCTCCAAATACCCCAATGGACCTCATTTTTTCAATATCTACTGTTTACAGTTTGACAAAAAATTGTATAATTTAAAAAATATTTTTCTCATATTGTAGTTTTATTTATGTACAATATTTTTTGGTTTTCGTTCTTATTTTGTACCTTGTGAGTTGGACTTTTATTCTTCTAGGCTTATATTATCAATGTCCGTGTAAATGAGCACTTAACAAGGATCACAATAATTGGTTTTAGTTTGATTGACTGCACTATTTTGTTTTTTCTCTTTTCTCCCAGTTTTGAATGCAAAATCTGATTTATCTGATTGGGCTAATGAATAATAAATTGTCTCATAATGTCTGTGATTTTTTTTTTGACAAAAAGATGAAAGTTGATGATTTTATTTCCTAGAGTCCTTTTTTTAAACTTCATTTTGCATTGAACGTCAGGCGATGCTGATTAGATCTGTCTTTGTGCATGTGTAAAATATTTTACTGGTTATGTTATATTCAATTTGGTAAAAAAGAAAATTGCCATTTTTGCCACACATTTCAGCTGTAATGTTGTGTAAGGTAGTATTCACTGGATGCTAGAACCTTCTTTTCAAAACCACTATTCTTCTAATAAATTTTGTTGTGAAAATAAAACGCCTGTCTCATTTGTGTTGATTTCTTGAACATCTAACTGGTGTTAGCGTTTTCAGGATGTAAAAAATTACAGGTGTGTGAGTTTCTCCTTTGAGATGGACATTCATCTACTCCTCCATTCCTGACTGAAGGCCCGTGGTTGACCTCCGACCTTTCCCTTCCCTTTCACTCCCTGGGTTAACAGCCGGGATAAAGGAGGAGGTCCTCAAAGGTTAAGTACTCTGAGGGGAAAGACCAGGAGGTAAAGACAGCATCCGCCTCAGAGGCTTGACTTGTTATGAGAGGTATCACCACAGCAGACGCTACATCAGTGAAAATATCTTGATCTGCTTTTACCTTCTGACTTAAGAATCACAACTGAATGAGAAAAACTGCTTCTGACCATGATCCCAAACTTGGCCTGTTTGCTGAGACTCTTCTCGACAGTCTAGAAGTTCTATCGATGTCAATTTACATAAAGGTTTGTCTACCAAAGATTACTGTAGTTTATATTTTACAACTTAGAAATCTGTACACACATTATTTGCCCCTCATATAGGTTTGGGAATCGATTAGGTTATTCAATTCAATCCAATTCAACAAACTTTATTCGTCCCGGGGGGGAATTAAAGCAATTATATTTATACTCACACCACTATCAATCTGCTTATTGGTCTGATCTTTTATAAATTCCATTTTTTATTCCTGAACACATTTTTCAAGCTCGTTGTAGCCTGAAAGCTAGCTGTAGCAACAGCAGGCCGTAGTAACAAGCATTGCCCAGGCAAGTACAAAGCCACATCGGGGGACTAAATCTAGCAAGTGACTACTTCAACACTGTTTCCAGTTTTCACAGCAGCAAACACAGGAGTCTGAAGTCACTGTATTGCAATACACAATTGTCTGAAAATGCTGGCATCAATAAAAAAATTGATAAGCTCAGAGGGATACGACTCTGATGGATTGGACAATTTAGAAACCAGTTTCAACTCCCATCCCTCCCCCATGACAGATCAAATAAATTTAATGACCCGGAAAATCTCTGATACGTGGCAAAATTGGGATTTTAACAGCACAGAAAGTCCCCGAGACCCATCTATCAGCTGTTATGTTCACATGCACAGTAACTTAACACTAAAGTCACCAGTTAACACATGGAAATACAAGTTAAAGCCCTCGGTCCTAAAGCATGGAACCTACTCAGTGTTAAATCATTGATGCATTAACACAAAGGCAGTATTTTAATATTGCAGGTGGTCCAGAGGGCGTATTTCAGACACTGTTGGGTATTATTATTAATTCTATAATCCTTTATATTTTATGAAGTTGTTGTTTTGCTATGAACTTTTGACCTAAAACCATCAAACTTAAGCTGTAGTAACTGCCCATACCTGACAGAACGGTTTAGGTACGCTGCACTGGGTTAGCACTAAAGGCTCTGGAGAGTCGGGACCCTCATCTCCTGAAAGTCCTTATTACATGGTACCACTACTTGGAATTAGCTGAACAACTCTAGGACCTAGAACCAAAGAACCTTTCCAATCCTTACAGTATGGGACCTTATTTCAGAAAAAATCCATGGCAGTGAATGGAGAGTGAGTCTCAAGAAAGTCTCAGTTTGTTGTAACTAAAGTAAAATAAATAAAAAACTAAAACATATTTTATGTTAAACCGCTCAGTGAACTACATCGTCTCACACAACAAACGTCACCAACGCCAACTTGGCTGCCGCCCCTGTATAGAAAAGGTATCAACAAATATATCTATCATATTGACAACTGTTCTACGAGCTGCTAATATACAGGAGCAGCTCTACAATATTTAAGTTGGGTGTGTAGTCTTTATAATTACGTATTTTGATTATATTTTATATTCAGTTTGATGACAAAGTCTAAAAATTATCTTTTAAATTGACAAACATCACATGTGTGATTCATGGCGCAATTCAAGCAGGACAAAAAGAAACAAGTGCCCACTTCAAAAATATGAACAGGAGCTACAGTATATGAACCGTATGATATGTAAACACACTGAATCTGTGCAGACATGTAATGCCAGCATTAAGCACTCGACAGCTTTCCACTCTCTGTACTGTACATTAGACATATTTTCCAAAAGCTTTGCTACAGATGTGCACTGAGACTCACCAAGATAACTTCCATTAGCTACAGCCACATAATGTACTCTCTATAAATGGACCTTTAGAAAAGCTAAAATGTGTTTTTTTTTTCAAGATCTTTCTAGGAAATCCCACTCAGGGAAAATACAGAAGAAGCAATGATGACTAGTTGAACAGCAGCTACAGATCTCTGTAGTAGAGCTGCTGTTTTTTGTTGGCCTCAGTCCCATCCTTAAATACTGTCCTGCCCAAAAACAAAAAGAAAGATCGATAGATGTGTTTTGTACGTCACGGCAGAGAGAGAAAAAGATGTTACAGTGATAGGCCTATATGATGTACCAACATATTATACTCTCCTTAAATACCAGTGAGAGCGATGGTCAGCTCGAGGACGAGAGATGAGAGCAGTGCTGCAACAATAACAGGCCAGATGGAAAAAATATCTGATTATTGATCGGCTTTATCTTAGCTGATACGGTCGATCAGAATGGACAGTGGCAAGTCACTCCTGCTCAACCTCTTTCCCTGCTGCACACAACCAACGGATATATATTCTGTTTACAGTTCAAGGTCTTCACCGGTGTACTGCAAGACGAGGAGGCCCACCGGGCTTCAGCTGAATCCCCCGTGGGCCAAAGCATTGGGGAATTATGAAAGAGAAAGATCGTGTTAGCAGTTAGCAGTGAAGTTATAGCAGTAAACGCAGCAGTGCAGTTTGCGTACAGTTGAGTCTGATCGTTGAGCTGTTTCGTTTTGTCCTCCATGTGACTTCATATCCCACCGGGAGCGTTTTTTAGAAGCGTCGGCCTGATACTGTCAAGTTGCTCGGATTTTGTGTATTTCATAATGTTTCCTTGACCTTTGTCTTGACCCCGTCTCTCTCTGCTGCCCATACGAGCCTGCGGACCATTTCTTTAAGTTGTTTAATGCAGCTGGACTGTGGGTTTCTTTGTGTAGGACTCACTTTTATGTGACAGTCCAAAGGTTGAGACTTTCTCTCGTTGTGTCTCTACGCCTCTCTCCGCTCCGCTGACCGACAGCAACAGGAGCAAACGTTCGTTTTGAAATGGAGTACGCTAACAATCAGCCTGCAATCAGCTACTGGTGATTGGCTGGGGGTCAGGTGTGCACAAACTACAGGCTGGGAACTTGGCACATTTGAAATGAGCCGTTATCTTATTGGTATCAGCGACGTGAAGCAGGTAACGGTCTCAGCTGCTGTCACACTACAAATCTCAATATAATTCATGGAGGTCACAAGTTTACTGTTTACTTTGTGTCACTCGTCTTCACGCCGGTGTTGTTCAGCGAGTCGCCCCTGGTGCCCAAAGGTTTAATTCAACCGATGAGATCAGTTCTACCGGCGGACTGTCTCTGCCTCTGAGGGACTAAAACTCAATCCAACATCTATTCTCTCTCCAGATCACCTCTCACTCTGCTCGCCAACTCTTTTGTCTCCCTGCATCTCCACCTCCTCCTCCTCGCTCTCTCTCCTCTTTCTTTCCACCTAAGTCTCTCTCTCTCTCCTCTCTCTCTCGCTCTGCTGCAGGGCCTGAGGAAAGAGGCCTCTGCGGTGGATGGAGGCAGAAAAAGACAAATAACTTTTCAGGGAACAGGAAGTAGGTCATCCTCCTATCAAATATTTATTTCTCATACTGTGCCTAAGGCTCCGAGAGGACTCCCTCTTTAGAAACCATATGCATGTGTGTGTGTGTGTGTGTGTGTGTGTGTGGTTTCATACTTCGCTCATTTGCACATATATGGCCGCTCATGGTCTGTGTCTGACTGGATTTGACTATCGAGATGTTGAATATTTGGATGTTGCGCTCTCTTCAGGAGGTCTGACCTCATTTTTTTTCATCGAGTCTTTTCTTTATTAAACACATATTGAAATAGCTTTTCACCCCGCCGTCTATACGTGTGTGTGTGTTTGCAGTATGCATTCACTTTTGGTCCATTTTGCGGTGCGCGGGGAATTGGATGTTTCAAATCGTGAAAAATGGAAATTAGGGGCAAAAATCTGAATAAAAAATTCCTAACGTGCAGCCGAGGTCACTGTACTCTGCAGCTCAAGTATGCAGAGAGAAAGTGTCATGGTGGGACTCAGATTTTACACCGAAGGCTTTTGGTTTCACTTTATATCCTGAAAATTATGGCAAAAGCAGCTCAGATGAATTGCTAGTATTTTTCACATAATACATTTCACATTTTCTTCGCAAGCCGACCCATGGCCCAAAAACAACGTACGTATTGGACCACAGATTTCACATGATAACTTAGATCGGTTTCTTTTTATTAGCCTTTTTTTCTGATTTGGACAACTTCTTGCATGTTTGAGTCTGTGGCGAAGCAAACTCAGTCTGAAGTCATGTCACAACTTAGTTATTGCAGTTTTGTCTAACGGGGACTTTTGTTTGGTGGTGCTATGCTTCACATCAGACTCAAACCCAAACGGCCAAAGCTGTGTTTTGAAGAAATAATATTAATGCTCCTCTTTCAAACAGTGAAATACAGAACGCAAGATGCAGGTGAAACTGACTTCATGAGGAGATTACTAAAGAACAACTGTTGTTCCTCACGATCACAAATAACAACAAGAGTTTGCTCAATCATTTAGTCTTTCATAGAAATAGATTGCCAGTTAACCCTCCTCTGCCTGGCTGACAAAATACTGCTTTCCTGAAAGGTTTGTGCTTCGTTATTTTGCGTTTTGATTCTTTGGACTTTTATGACACTTACAGACTCTAGTTTGACTGATATCTTATCACCTGAGCTCATTCTGCTCTGCTGTCTGCTATTCTGTCACACGTCACAATCAGAATCAGTCATCAAGGAACGTCTCACAAATGGGGAAGTCTGTGTGCCACAGCAGCCAAAGGGCAGAATATTTCAAAAAACAATAACAATAGCAAAAAATAAACAATATAATTAAAAGGATAACACACAGAATAAAATAAACTCGTATATATAGACATGATATTGTACAAGATTTAACAGTGTTTCACAGATTCACAATCAGCGGTGGCAGTATTGATTCACCTCCTGATTTCTTTAAATTAATGACTATATTTGACTATGAAATGTCAGAAAAATGTTTACCAGTTTGCCCATCGTTATGTCTTTAGATTGGTTAGTCAAATGCCAACATATTCAATTAACTCTATATATTAAAACAATAATAAATAAACTGCTAGAACCAAGAAAAACGTAGTAGTTTTGGTTGATACTTAGTTAAACAATTACTCACTAAGCAGAATTGCTGACTATTAATTTTCAAGCTCATCGACTAGAAATGTTTTCATGTTTCGAGTATGCAGACGTGACAGGACACAGCGAGGAAGCAGCGAACATTTCATCTCCAGCATTCACACCAGCCATTAACAGCCTGCCGCTGCCATTCTCTCCAGCGTGAGACGATGGAGCAAACGTTCAGACGCAGCAACCTTGTGATAAAGAGCTTTAATGGCTCGCATTGTGTCCTGCAGCACAATGCGAGGCAGACATGTGTGCTGGAGAAAGGTACGGGCAGCATTTTATGTAAAATATTCTCTTCATTCCAACCTTTCCTCTGGAGACACGAACACATCTCCCTCCTCGCTCTCTGTTTTTCAAATACATACTGACTGCTGTGAGAATGTCAGCGGCCCCATCAGAAACCCCTCCCGCTGCGGTGTGTGGTGGCTGGGCCCAGCAAGGCTCCCCATTACTGATTAATAGAACCGCATCAGCTCCATTCAATTAAGACTCAGCGCCAGCCCCATGCGGTCGTCTCCCCAGGCCTGTCTGAGCTGCGTTTAGCTGCTACACACCGAGGACGGCGGCTGCTAACAAGCTCCGATACAGAAACTGATGCAGCAGTGGAGGGTGAACCGCTGTGACTCACTCCACTGTTAACCTACTTTTTTTTTCCACATACGAGTCTGACTTTACTTTTAAATGTTCTTTTATTGCTCACCTGAAGCGGTTTTTATTAACCCGTGCCTCGGAAAGGTGCTGCTCAAACAAACTTGTCTTTTTACCCTTCACCCACATACAGGACGTGAATTATTAATACACTGCTCCAGCTGCCGATGCACAGTCGTGTTCAGTGGAGTTCAGTGGAGATATGACAGAAATCAATTAGTAGAAGAACAGAAACATTATAATTATCGGTTAATTGTTTAAAGTAGGGGGTCGACCGATATAGTTTCAGGTCCTGTACAGAGAACCAGAGGGTTACCGATCAGATTCTGTTGTGGACCGAACATGTGAGAGGATGAACATTTTTTAATTTGTTTATTTATCGACAATCTGATGGAAAAACCACTGACACCAATTATGGTTCAGCTAAGTACTTAACTCTGCCTGTATGTCAGTAGAGGGTCATTCAGCAACATCCGATCAGTGACAGGTGAACATTACAGGGTTCACAGTCCTAAGGACAGAGGATGTCGGTCACTGTTCGGACTGTAATGCACGCTGAGACGCATTTAACTGTGAATCAAATCAAATCATTTTTTTTATGAAGCCTAAAATCACAATCACAAGTGTAGAGCGCCCAAAAGTCATGCTGGAGTAAAAGTAGAGATATCATGTTCAAATACTATTACTAACTAAAAGTTGGCAAAAGAAAGTCACTCGTATAAATAGTACTTGAGTCATTAGTAAAAGTAAACTGCTCATATATTCAGCTGTATGCAGATGCTGTATACTATGGGATGACCCATTAGTAGCCTGGCTGATTATCAGATTTGATATTCAGCATTTTTCTGATTACTGGAATCAGAGGGTTTTTAATTCATCTGATTGTCGATGAAATAAGTTAATTTAAACATGCACTCATTTGGCTCTGATGCAGGTAAGAAAAGTAACCAGTGACTAAAGTTATTGAATTACTATCAGGAGTAAAAATGTATAATATTTGCCTCCAAAATGTAAAATGTAAATGGAAGTGCTAAAGTAAAGTAACTTTACCTTTTACTTGAGTTAAATATTGAATGTTAAGCCCGCTCGCATCCAAACTGACGAGCCCTGAACGCTACCTGGCTAGTTGCTAACCAGTAGCTAACCAGACCGTCACAACCACAGCTCATTACATTAATCCAGCAGGAAAGAGCTAACTTAGCACAGATAGCGCTCTTACCTTAATTAAAACATGTCTGTTCTTCTCCCTCCTGAAAGAAACATCCAAATCCAGGCATGATCAAACCGCCAAATGATGAAGTCCCAAGTCCAGGCTGCTGCTCCGTCTCGCGCAGCGACCGTTAGCAGCTCAGTTCGGTTAAGCTAAACGATTAAGCTAACGTTAGCTTGTCGGTTGGATCCCGCTGTCGTTAGCCGGTTAGCATCAACCTCAGCTCCACAGTCACCATCTCCGCCGTCCTCACTTGTTGTCCAGGTTGTCTGATAATCCATTTTTCTTTCTTTCTCGCTGTGAAAATGTCAATCTGCCGCGTTTCCTCCCTCCAACTGACGTTTGTTTAGCCCGCCATGTTTACCTGTCGGAACAACCGGAAGCGGCTCTGCGTTCGATTCTGCGTGTGCGCGCGCAGCAGCGACACCGTGTGGCGGAGGGTGGTAACAACACAAAACAACACAACAGACCTGCTGTGAGTTTTGTTCCTTTTTGCATATATTAATCTGTTATAATTAAATATTTAAATCTAAACACAATCAGCCGCTTAGCAGTCATCCCCTGCTGAGTGTGTGGAAAGCTACTAAACCACAGGCGCCACCATGACATCATGAATTAAATCCTATTAATCTGACTAACAATTCAAATCACACAAAAACGTGCACATACATCCAGCCTGAGGACAAAAAGCAACAACTAATAGATGATTATAATGTTAAATGTTCAACTGTAAATAGGAATTATTCATACTTATTTGTTCATATACTGATCAAATTCTACGTGTTTGTTAAGCTTTAACCGACAGGCGTGTTAATTATAAGTTTGCATATTTCATAATGTTCTCTCCATCAGACACTAATGCATTCGAGAGCTTTAGCTATGTGGCTGAAAGAAAAGGCTGCAAAGCGGCGTTTTGATGTGTGTTTGAGCTCATTCTCCTAAAACATTTCCACTTTATAGTCTACAGATTTAACCAACAAGAATCAAAAAAATCAACTCAAATCCTTGAACGAGCGGCACTTTGTTATCTGTAATCACACAGGGTCATTTACAGAAAGTCTCTCATTCTCTCCTCACGCTGAGCTCCCACTTCCCTCAGCGTTAATTAATTTAAATAATTCATCACGAAAAAAATACAAGGAAAAAGCAGGACACCCAGTCGATGGTATTGATTAAAACATCAATAAGAAGAAAAAACATCTCTAATAACTTTCCCAAATGTGAAGTCTGATTTAAAGGTGCAATATGCAGTTTTTGGAGAAGAAATTCAAACCCAGAATATTATTCATATCATATGAAATTGTGTGTTTATTCAGTTTATTCAGTCATGAAAACGAAGAGAGTTTGATTATTTGAGAGGGAAAAAAATCAATGTACATCTTTCTTTTCAGATCAAAATTTAAAAAACTACAGAGTGCTCCTTTAAATATCACGCTGATGAAGGGTCATGGTAATACTAAGTACTGTACCTCACTAAGAGGAGGGGAGTCGGGCTTTTAAACTCAAGAGGTACACAGCAGAATGACTTTATTCATTCATACAGCATGTTTCTACCAGAGATCATAACGTGCTTCACAGGAAGAGACATGAAAACAAGACATGTTAGAAGGCAGGAAATAAAGAGACTTCCTTGATCCACACACAACACGATCCTCTCTCTGTCTTCGCTCCGGCGTGTTGTCAGACTGTGAATGTGAACGAGGCTGTGCTGGAGTCTGCAGCCTTCGCGAGGCTGAACCGGAGACCTCCGCGCCGACGCGTCTGATTGGACGTCTTCAGCTCCTCGGCGATGTGGCCGTGACAAAAAATAAAGGCGACACACTCAGGGAACGAAATGAAAACCTCACAATCGTAACGTCATTTGACACTGAAAGGAGAGCAAATGTTCAACAAGGTCAAACCTAATTGAAAATGATTGAAACACTGTTCTGTGGGGGACTGATGGCAACCTTTTTTTTAAAAAATGTCTCTTTCTTTCTGTCGTTCGTCTCTATCAGGAACTCCTCCCAGGTCACCTTGGTAGTTTCAACTCCTTCTTTTGGCAACTGCCTGAAATATTCAGTTTGCCTCCGGCGCTCTCAAACCCCTTCCCCCATCTTTTTTTTTATTCCTTCTTCCTCTGTCACTCATCCCCCAACCTCCTCTCCTAACTTCTGTTCTCCTCCTTTCTTCTTCTTCTTCTTCTTTTTATCTTTTTAGTTATTTTTGTTTGCCTTCATCCCAACCTCCTCCTCCTCCTCCTCCTCCTCCTCCTCTCTCCAATTCATCCTCTCTTTTTCATTTCTTTCCTTTTTCGCAGTTCACTGTATTCAAGCGATGCAATAGCCGCAGGGTGTGTGTGTGTGTGTGTGTTTTTCGGGGCCGCTGGCAGCGAGAGGTTATACAGTGGATCCAATGAGCACCTAGAGACCACTAACCATGATCATATCAATAAAAGGACATCTGCTCTACGGCAAGAAAGACCGGAACGAGAGGAGAGGAGGACGAACGAGAGAGAGAGAGTGTGTGTGTGTGTGTGTGTGTGTGTGTGTGTGTGTGTGTGTGTTGATGGGGGAGGAAAAAGAGGAGGAGAAGCAGGGAGGACGGGAGTGAA
Organism: Lagodon rhomboides; assembly: GCA_039737535.1. Classification (NCBI taxonomy): domain Eukaryota; kingdom Metazoa; phylum Chordata; class Actinopteri; order Spariformes; family Sparidae; genus Lagodon; species Lagodon rhomboides. Next base: position 33,605,371 of record CM077786.1, read on the forward strand.
CAAAGAAGAAGAAGAAGAGAAGGAGAGCCGAGAGGATGACAGAGGAGAAAGATGAACAAAGAGAGAAGTGAAAGTAAGAGAGGAGAGGAGGAGGAGGAGAAAGAGGGAGTGTGTGGGGGAGGAAAAGGAAGAGAAGAGATGAGGGATGTGAACAAAGAATGAGAAGAAGAAGAAGGTGGTAGAAGAGGTGAACAAAGAAGAGTCAGGAGTGGACGATGAGGGAGAGGACAGAAAACGGGCTTGAATGAAATGTGATAAATAAAAACTGAGCGTAGAGAAGAAACAGAAGAACAGCTTCGGACAAAGAACAGAAAACAAAAGGACACGAAGAGCAGAAATAAACACGATAAATGACATGAACGTAAACACAAGAAGAAGATGGAAGAGAAATAAAGAGAAGAGGAAGGCGAGAAATTAAAGACAATCACATAAAAACTGTGAAAAGGAGCTGAAGTTGAGGAAACCTTCTTAAACATTAAATTCAAGGACTTTCCAGGCCTAATTCCTTTCACTTCAAGGACCCAACATGGCATCGTTTGAGACATGGATCAAGGATTAATCACAGCTTTCTTTCAAATGTGCTGCAGAGGCGGCAGAAAGCTGCAAAAGACACACGCAGAACATCTCATATCTGCGAATGTTAAAGGGAAATTACAAAAGTTTTGGAATCTGTCCAGTCGATCAGCAACGTCAAAGTATTTGAGAAGTTTTTCGAGACTTCTCCTCGGGTGAAAAACAATCTGAGCCTGTCAGTGGACACTCAAAAATAACACTGCGGGCGTTTAACAAAATTCCAGAATTCCCCTTTTAGTAAAAAGAAAAAGGTAGTATCAAACTTTAATTTCACTTCTTGCACTAAATATATAAATCCAAACATTTTCCTGAACTTCATACATGTGCTGCAGAAGGACCTGCGGGGATCATGGACAGGACATGCTGTTCCTCAACAAGCTGAACTCAAGTGTTTCTCCTCTGCAGAAATAGCAGCGATGATGTGAGGACATGTTTATGTTCCATACAAAGACACAAAACCTTGTGCTTTATTCTGCACTGCAATCCAAATACAGGATACAACATATTAACTCTGAAGGCCAAAAGTGTCTTCTGTTAGCGAAACACTGTGTTTTTTGCTCCAGTGCATTAAAAGAAAAGTCCTCAAACTTTTCTTCACAGCCACAAAGAAACGAGAGGAGCTTTTTCCGAGAGAAAACTTGAAGATGAGAGTGATTTTTTTTATGATACCCGACAATAAGTCCGAGTTCATCTACTGAGCGAAAACCCTGAACTTTAAATGCTCCGGGGAAACTAATTATCCAGAATCTAAAACACAACAATGAACTACAATTTCAAAAGAAAAGACGGTAAAGATATAGAAGAAAAAGGGCTGAAAAACAAAAGGAGTGCCGGAGAATGAGTAAGGAGAGAGATGAGGAGATGAGGGAGGAACAAAGGAGCTCATTCAATCAGAGAAGACAGAGAGGAGGAGAGAGGATGGGAGGATGTGAAAGACTAGGAAAGGATACAAGAGGTGAAGGTAGCAAGAGGGCAAGGACAGGAGAGATGAGGAGGGAACAAAGACTAAGAGGAAACAAGAGGAGAGGAGAGGAAACGAGAGGAAATAAGAGGAAACAAGAGGAGAGGAGAGGAAACAAGAGGAAACAAGAGGAGACAAGAGGAGAGGAGAGGAAACAAGAGGAAACAAGAGGAGAGAAGAGGAGAGGAGAGGAAACAAGAGGAGAGGAGAGGAGAGGAAACGAGAGGAAACAAGAGGAGAGGAGAGGAAACGAGAGGAAATAAGAGGAAACAAGAGGAGAGGAGAGGAAACGAGAGGAAACAAGAGGAGACAAGAGGAGAGGAGAGGAAACGAGAGGAAACAAGAGGAGAGGAGAACAAGAGGAAACAAGAGGAGAGGAGAGGAAACAAGAGGAGAGGAGAGGAAAGGAAACAAGAGGAGAGGAGAGGAGAGGAAAGAGGAAACAAGAGGAGAGGAGAGGAGAGGAAACAAGAGGAGAGGAAACGAGAGGAAACAAGAGGAGAGGAGAGGAAACGAGAGGAGAGGAGAGGAAACAAGAGGAGAGGAGAGGAAACAAGAGGAGAGGAAGAGGAAACAAGAGGAGAGGAGAGGAAACGAGAGGAGAGGAAACAAGAGGAGAGGAGAGAGGAAAAGCATGGAAACCGGAGAGGAGGAGAAAAACGAGAAGAGTGTGTGTGTGTGTGTGCGTGTGTGTGTGTGTGTGTGTGTGTGTGTGTGTGTGTGTGTGTGTGTTAACCCCCTCAGGTGGTCCACATCCTCTGCAGGTGCTTCAAACCTGCTGCCCTCTGCTGCTGTCAGACGTTACAACACGTTACAGTTCTAATAACTGGGACTAATAACCGGGGACACAACATGTAGCGTAACAGAAAACTATTATAAATATATGTAGGTTACAAGTTACCTCGTTACCTTGGAAACATTCTGATCAACACTACTGGAAGGCTCGGTCCTCTCAGAAGAGGAAAGTCCTGGAAAAAGCTTGTGAGTGGACGCTGAGTTAAGATCATGTCAGAGTAGTAATCTCAATATCTGACACTGTGTCTGTTCGACAGCACCTGAGGCTCACTGCTGTCCTCACGAGCCTGACAAGGGCTGATACAGATAATCAATACATCGATCAATGTCTTCACTAGTGAGATGTTATTGATACACTGACCCGTGGACTGTTCTCCTTCCTCACCCATCAGCACATGTGTGATGCTGACTTTATGTTTTATCAATCTTATATTATTATTTTATTTGTGTAACATTTTAATTTTCTGATTTTATTTCCCATAATCCTTTGGTCTCGTGTGCTGTTTAAGTACAGTTATTAATATTATTATTTATTTTTAGTGTGTTTAAAAGGCTCTTTTCAGTTTTAGTGTCCTGGTCTTGAGTCTCGTCCTGGTTCGGCTCAGGTTCAGGATATTTACATAGAACTTAAGAAAAAACAAGAGAGATTTATTTATATTTTTATATCCACATGATCATAATATCACTCAAGGTTCTGATTATCTGTGTTGATGCAGGAGCGTCTTTACCTCCATCAAACCACAACACGTTTATGTGCACAAAATCATATCTGGGACACTAACATGCACGTAAACTGTATTCACTGTTTATATTAAAACAGTATTTGTGTGTATTGATTACGTAGATTTGAGGCTCTGAAGCACTGTGGTCCTTCTGCTTTGCTCTCTGAACAATGGACACTCATTTTTATTGGCGTCGTCTGTAATTCAGACAAACTCAAACAAGAAAGAGACAATTTATTAGTTTGTTTTTCTCTTTTTTTTCTGATTTAATGAACCAATTTCCCCCTGAGATCGAATACATTTCCTCTTTTCATCTGAGTTTTTCGCCCAACGTAAATTCCTCCTGAATAAACTCAATGACACGGGTATTTTTAGCCAAATTGGACGCGTTGCTTCTCTTCACGCGGTTTGGAGATGAAACACTTCGGTTATCCTGCGTGCGATCAATCGTCTCCGTCAATGCCGCCGACAATCAGCCTGCCATTTTTCCATCGCTGTGTGTGTGTGTGTGTGTGTGTGTGTCCTTTGTGTGCGGCGGCGGATCGTCAGTGTGAGAAGATGTGGAGGCTTTATTGGAATCGGGGGGTTGGGGAGGTGCTGCTGCCATGATTTTATCCTCCTTTAAAGACGGAGCAGAGCAGAGAGGAGAGGGGGGAAGGGGTAAAGATGGTGGTGCAGGAGGGTTGAAGGCGGGGGTGGGAGGCCGGTTGGATGGGTTGCAGAGGTGGAGGTGGGGGATGCAGCAGTTTGCACTAGAGAGCAGACTGGAAGGGTGTGTGTTTCAGTGTGTGTGTGTTGGGGGAGGAGGGACTCCGTCAAAGCCGATGGGGGTATATATTATGTTTTATGGTTACGAGGGGACGCATAAATCACTGTTTCATTAAACGGCTTCAGTCTCAGAGCGCTGCCCCCTCCATCCCCCCCCTTTCTCTCCCTCCATCCTTCCTTACTTTGTCCTCCATCTTCCTCCTCCATCACTCCATCTACCTCTCTTCAGCTTCCTCTTCCTTCCCCCCACTATCCCTCTCTCTCTCTCTCTCTTCAGCCATCCTCCCCTTTCTCCCTCCATCTCAGCGAGCTGCCATCGCCCATCGACTCGGCCGGGACGCTAGACAGCCGTGACACAACCAGGTCAAAGGTCAGGGCAACAACGACAAGAGAAACCAGAGCCAGTGTCAAGGTTGAAGAGGAAAGAATGGAAGAGAAGGAAACAATGGAGGAGAAACAGCTCTTTATTTAAATAAATAGGAAAAAAAAAAAAAGAAGCGCTACTCGGCGTCTGCTTTCAGGTGAGACGACACCAAACCGAAACACTAGCTGATGTTTTTTTTTTCTTCCCTTTTTGTTTTGTTTTTTTTGTAAAATTCCCATCAATGATGCGAGGTTGGTCTGGAAACATGTTTTTTTTTTGGCAACTTAAAAACAAAGATTTCTCTCTACAGTCTACAGATGATACAGTGACAACATCCTCTTCAACATATAAAAATACTATGACAAAATCAAATGCATTATAAGCTTAATGTATAATATATATTACAATCTGTTAGGCTGTTACTGTGTGTAGATGTATTGCAGTTATAATAATAATAATAATAATAATAAAAGCTACATTAGTTTGAATCTGATTCGTGACAACAAAGCGGCTTTTATGGTAAAATTCAACTAAAAAACAAAACAAATAAAAACATGTTAAAAATTAATATCACGCACCTTTATTTTAGTTTCACATCGATATAAATAACATGTCATCATATATAAAAGCTACATTTTTCTGTGTGGCATTTCTGTGAAGCGTTCACCGGCACCGTCTGACAAATCGGAGAGGAAGCGTTTGATCCGAACAAACACGGCGCGTCGTCGTATAATGAAGCTCATTATCGGGGACAGCGTTCTTGTTGTGGGGAGTGTCTTACAGTGACAAACACACACACACACACACACACACACCACTGCATTTCTATACTTGTGAGGACCCTGACTCACATAATACGTCCCCTAACCATCACAGCCAACCTTTTCCTCGGGCTATTTCACTTTATTCAAACACATTTTTAATGTTTGAATAAAGGTTGGAGGTTCATTCGTTCAGTCATTCTGCAGCAGAGGGTTGTACGCCAAAATGCAAGTTGCAGTCGCTTCATGCTACACAAGAAACTCTATTTTTCATGGTGAAATGTTGAAGGATGAGTTAACGAGTCTCGCAGCCTGAGGAGTGAAGCTGCTGTGTAGCCTGGTGATACAGCAGCTTCACTCCTCAGGCTGTGAGACTCGTAGCTCATCCTCACATTTCACCATGAAATAGAGTCTGATGATACGGCAGCAGATACCTTCTGTATAGTGATAGCTTACTTTAAACTCGCAACTTTCTTTCATGAAGTAAATGTTAATTGTGTAATGTGACGGCTGTAGAATAAAGACACCACCAGAGTTTGGATTGGTTCCCTATAAACTTCTATCTCCAGGACAATGCAGGATGAACGATCGAGTCGGGCGGCAGCCCGGCGCCGTTTCTATCTGCTTTCACATCTTCATTAGAGAGTAAATTAATTAATAAACTCTTTAAACTGGTGTTTGTACACATTCACAATTAAGAAAATGACTTGCTAATTAAAGTGTCATTTCATCGGCCTGTCATATCAGAGGAAATGTTAATATCCGGCATTTTATCGGCAGATAACGATGACGTGTTGATATTCAGTGCATCCTTGTTGAAGATGTCGCTCCTCCGTGGCTCTGAAAGCAGCTAATTACAACCCATTTTTAATGTTTGTTGTTTAGTGGTGACCTCTAGTGGCTGTAGTAATTATAACAGCAGCAAAGGAGGAAGGAGGAAGTCAAAGGAGCACAGGGCAATTGATTAAGAGACATGCGAAACGTAGATCGTTCCTTCTTGCTCTTAATGTAACTACATATTAATACAACAGTGCAACTGTGTTAACGGCTTACTGTACTGCCCTCAAGTGGCCGAAAACCTTCCAGACACACAACAGAGCTGAGGTTTCGACATGCAGCTCTTAACTTTAACTCAAACTTACTGTAAAACCAATTTTAAAACCCTAAAAAGAGACCTGTGAGGAAGTAGAGACGGACAGAATCTCCTCATTCTCAAGGTCTTTAAAATCTGGTCCTCACAAAGATAGAACCACACACACACACACACACACACTCCCAGCCCCCCCGCCTGCCAGTGGAAACTGAACGAGCGATTGGTGAGCAGTGATGGGAACGAGTCGTGACCCCTCCGCTGTCCCCTGTGAACCCCGTCACCTCCGACCTACATGCTGTGTGACCCTTTTATTTACACTGAATTACGCCTTAAACTCAATGACATGGGTTTATTTTACAATTTCGAGTTTTCTATTGTGAGGAATTGTGAGTTTCATTAATTCAAAATGGACAAAACCCTCCCAAACCACAGCCTTCATCAAATCACCGTCTAAATTCAATTTAGCAGATTTCCTGTGTCGTTACATCCACTCTGTAGTAAATAATAAGTTAACTCAAGTTATTTAGCCTGTTTTCATATTTCTGTCTGATCTACAGCTTCCAGTATTTTCCAGTCTGAGAGTATTTCTGTGGCGACTATCAAGAAAGTAGCGTGGAAATGAGTCGGTGTTTGAAAGACTACGCTCACTTCACAAACATTTGTGAGGCTGGTGACAGGCTGATGTTTTCACCTTCAGCACATTACGTCTGCTGGGTAAAGAACTGTGTTAATGCCTCACACCTGCTGAACAACTTCAATTATTTAAAGCAGCAAACGGAGAAACAGCAGTCACGTCTGCAGGAAACAATACTTCACATGTCATTTTCTTTCACCTCCCTTTATCAGACTGACACACCTCAGTGCTGCTGTGAAGCCTGACAGGCCTGACAGGCTTCACATTTCAGATAAAAACCGAGTGAAATTTAACACTAAGAAACCTTCCATTTCATAAACGAGTCCCCGGCTTTAATTATCACCTTTATTGTGTGCGACAGGTCGCTGCTGACCGTCGTAGCTGTGAGGAAAAATCAAGAGCAGCACTTCAACCGGCCACACATCCGAGACACATACAAAAAGGCATACGGAGGCTTTTTTTCAACACACGAGTATTAAAAATGAGCTGGAGTTAGGTAGTTAGCGCAGGGCTCTCCTGCCGCAGGTGAAGAGGAGGAGGATGACGATGAGGTTGACTCGTTGATTTCATGATTCGAGAGGGAAGAACTGTCTTATGTTACAGAACGCCGTCTGTGCGCCGGAGCACACGAGACAAAGAAGAGAGAATCCCTACAGTGTGTGTACCTCTTTAGCTTGGTGTGTGTTGTGTGTGTGTGTGTGTGTGTGTGTGTGTGTGTGTATGTGTGTGTGTGTGTGTGTACCATCATTCCCCACAGTACTACACACAGTCCTTGCAACCACACTCCACAGGCTTCTCGACGTCTTGCGTGAACGAGGTCCCGTCGTCGCATTCGAAGGCGAGCCGCCGGCGTCGGACCCTCAGGGGGGCGCAGCAGGACGCGGCGGTGGCGCCCGGCTCGGTTCCCGCCTGGCACCGACCCCGGCATTCGACCCAGGAGAAAGGCTTGGACGTCTGGCAGAGGACGGTGCCGCGCTGCAGCCGGTGGTAATCTCTCACCGGCTCGCCGCGACACGGGGACTCTGTGGCAGGTGAAACACAGCAGTTAAAGGGTCAATTCACCCAAAAAATAAACAACACATTTTCCTGCTCATCACCAGGGTTCTCCAGTCACACAAACAATGTTTTAATCATTTGCTGAACAAAACAACAATCAGAAAAAGTTCCAGAGACAATGTGTTGAATTAAAGAAACATGTCCTCATTAAAGGAATGTTGACAATGACGACTGTGGAGTGGAAATATGTTTTGCAGTGAAAGAAATCACCGTCTACAGACAGAGAGGGAGACTGGAATGTGGAGAAAAGGCGTGTTAGTGTCTCGTATCTGCAGAGAGTTTCTGATTTTCTCTCTTTGTTGCTGCTCGGGACGCTTTACAACCCAACATGTGTCTATGTGACGTCCTGGGAATGAGACTCAACAATCAGCTGTCTTTGTGGTGCGTTCAGGGACAGCTGGGACAAAATCCTGCTGATTCTACCTTTAACTTTAATAGTCTTTGAGTTATATTAATATGACGTGAGCTTCAGTTAGCTTTGACCACAGATGTCCTTCAGAGGGAGACTTTTCACTCTGATACTCTGAGGACATGTCAGAGCCTGTACTCGATTACTTTTACTGGAGTAAAGAAGCTGTATCAGTACTTCTACTTTTACTGGAGTAAAGAAGCTGTATCAGTACTTCTACTTTTACTGGAGTAAAGAAGCTGTATCAGTGCTTCTACTTTTACTGGAGTAAAGAAGCTGTATCAGTACTTCTACTTTTACTGGAGTAAAGAAGCTGTATCAGTACTTCTACTTTTACTGGAGTAAAGAAGCTGTATCAGTACTTTTACTGGAGTAAAGAAGCTGTACTTCTCCTGGAGTAAAGAAGCTGTATCAGTACTTTTACTGGAGTAAAGAAGCTGAACTTCTCCTGGAGTAAAGAAGCTGTATCTATTTACTGGAGTAAAGAAGCTGTCTTCACCCTGATCCCTCCCCTGTATCCTCACCGATGTCGCAGCTCTCTCCGGTGTATCCCTGCTCACAGACGCAGCGCTGTCCGTCTTCCGTCTCCTCACACCGGCCATGCAAACACTGCGGACTCTGGCACGAACCCTCCGGCTCCCCCTGCAGGTTGCACAGCGCTCCGTGGTATCCCTCCTCGCAGTCGCAGCGGTACGTCTGCGCGTCCAACGCCACGCACACACCCTTCACACACCTGGATTCAAACAGGAAGCCAACATTAAAAAGTGTCACATTACTGTTTCATAGAAAAAGTAAAGTGCACGATCAGGCGAACAAACCACACTCACTTGCTGCCTTCACACACATTGACACCAGTTGCCGTGGTGACAACATCTGCTCCAGTAAGGCCTCCTGTCATTGGCTGGTCACAGTGCTGTCCGGTCCAACCTGGCTGGCAGTGACACTGAGGACCCTGTGAAAGACGACATGTTTACTACCTTCATAATGCAACAACAAAAGAAATCGATCATCTCCTTTATTCTGTGTCCCTCAAAGTTTTCCTACTTGAGCAACAACATAAAGAGAGAATGAAGAGCTTTTACAAACAAGCCTGTTTGCTGTGACAATAAGTGTGCTTCACGTCGAGCAAGAGGGCTCAGCGATGGGAAAGAAACAAAGTTCAGGAATAATTTAAACAACAAAACAATTTCAGTCTGTGACACAAGAAAAATACGTATAAAGAAAGTGTTTGAGAATAATAAAAGGAAAAAGTTGTTTCTTTACGATTTATGTTGTGTTTTTCATGGCTTTTCACTCTGGATGAAGAGCAGCAGTCCATATTAAAATACAGATCGGGGGAAACATCTCTGCAGAGGAGGGTATGTTTTTGACCGTGTCCGTTTGTCGGTTAGTTGGTTTGTCACGAGGTTTACACAAAAACTACTTAACGGATTTGCACAAAACCTAGATTGAGGACGGGTCTCGGCCCAGAATAGACTCCATTTATGTTTGTTAAAGGGATATTCCGGTGTAAATTTAATCCATGGTCTAACACACCTTGACACCGAGTAAGACTCCCCCTTGAGAGGTCAAGTTAGCTGACCGTATGATTATTACTCCATTACTTCCCTTATTTTCCCTGTCAGCTCTCGATAATAAGAACTGAGCATTCAATGGAGTAATAATCAGACATTTTCATCCTTGAGCTGCAGAAATCTACTGCACTCGGTAATCGACTCGTCAGGGCTTCCCCACACAGGCAGGCTGCTGGAGGAGAGGGTGAGCTGTGCTGTGTTTTCAATACAAATCCAGCAAAGCTAGCAGATGTTTGATGCTTCGTACTGTGTGCTGGGACTGTACATGTACTGTTGCTGAAGTTTGCTGCTGTTCACCATTAATTGTGGCTTTTTGATGGCGGTTTCTAGTTGGAGACATAAGCTGCAGTGTATTGTTATCGTGCGGTCTTTTCTGAGGTTGCTAAAACTAGCTAAGCTAGCGGTCAGCTAACTTTACCTCTCGAGGGGGAGTCTTACTCGGTGTCACGGTGTGTTAGACCATGGATTAAACTTACACCGGAATATCCCTTTAATGTCACGTGAGTGCAGGTCAACCAGGTGGCAAGACTCTGGTGTTCAGTTTGAGCTTCATCAACAGAAAACATTTGTAACCATTACAACTACACTCAAACCAACACAACCATGACAGCACCTGATGTGTGAGACTTTTTAGTGACACACTCACTTCACAGGAAGATTATTATCATGTCAAAAGTCCATTCATTTTTCGTTTAGAGCAAATCTTGTTATTCCTCACAGGCATTTTTTGTTTGTTGCTGAATGACTGGTTGACTGGTTCCTACCTGAGCACCGTTGGGCTGGCAGATGCCGTGCAGACAGTAGAGTTTGCGGCAGGCCTGGCAGCCCGGCACCACGCCCGGCTTCATGTGGCTGCGGGTGAAGTCCTGCAGCTCGTGGTTGATGTAGAGGTTCCGGATGCAGCCGTGGAAGCTGGACATGTTGAGGGTCTGAGGTGAGAGACCCAGGGAGACGGGCATCACCTCCTCCGGCATACCTGCAGAGACGGACAGAACGTCGACGGATGTTTTTCAGTTCTAAAGACAATCTATCTCAGCTCAGGTGTGTTTAGCCGGCTGTCCGCCGCCTCGCTGCTCTTACCTCCGACGTACAGAGGCGCCTCCCCCGTCACCAGCTGGCTCCGGCCCTGGCTGTCCAGAGTGGTCGGCTCTCCTCCGTCCACAGACAGGTTCACCATCCGGTTGAAGGTCACCAGCTCGACCGTGTGAAACTGCCCGTCGTTCACCGTCTCAGTGCTGCACGAAACAGAAAGCTCTCATACTGAATCGACAGTGCAGGAACTTAAACTTACACTTAATATCACCGTCTCTGAACCCTCTTGGCACTTTGGATTCTGTCTTTCGCTCTTTTTAGTGCAGATGCACGCTCAAACCCTTTCACTCTTACCTGCCCGGGCTTTACCAACAGTCTTTGTACTACTATTATTATTTGTCTCGTCATTGTTCGGCTGATTTCTTATTTCATCTTTTAGGATTTTGTCATGTTGTTCCTAGTTTTTGTGTCTCTATTCTGTGTTTATGCACCAACAACAAATATTTAAAAAGTAGAAGAAACATGTCTCTCCTTTCTCGGGTAGAATACCAGCATGTTCAACAGATTTCTTTTTTAACTGTCATAAGCTCGCCAAAAATAACTCCCAAGAACGAGTTTTACAGTCGTGTACACAGCAATTAGAGTGAAGCAGTCGTGGGAAATGGAATTCTAAGATCCAAGGCTGCTGTGCTCTTACAGACATTTATAAAAATATATATATATATATGTCATTGTCAACCGCTGATGGTCGCTTTATCCCTTTCGACATGTAGCTCAGCAACGCCCCGGGGAGCCGGGATTCAAACCAGCGACCTCCCGAACACTGGTCAATCTGCTCTACCCGCTGAGCTACAGCCGCCCCCTATATATATATATATGTTTAAGGAAAATGTAGAGGACGGTAAATGACAGAAAATCTAATCAGTGCTAAAACATAAAACAGCAAATGATAGGATATGAAATAAAAACTGAACCCTCCCAAAAATTGTGCAGCTTATTTGCCATTTCGCTTCACTTTACTGAGCCTGATGCTGTTTTCATGTTTGCAGATTTCTTGTTGGGGATGGTGGTCGTCAGTCAGCAGAACATCAGTCAGCGAGGTGATGGAGGAAGACGACGCTGACGATTTTAAATCCCGTCTCTAAAGCTCTGAGTGTCGACTGCTTCTCCACACAGCCGTTTAATGCACAACGAGAACCTGGATGAATCACCGATGATGTGCACAGATGTTCAGACCAGGTTAAGTAGGTCAGTTCTGCTGTTACACAGTATTCAGAGTCTTCATCACATCTCCATATTCCTTCTGTTTTCTTCGTCTTTTCTCCTTTAAGATGATGTTTAATGCTGTGAACCTCTTCTGTGCTGCTGCTTATCACACAAATAGCCTCAGTGTGTGTGTGTGTGTGTGTGTGTGTGTGTGTGTGTGTGTGTGTGTGTGTGTGTGTGTCTGAGCCTCGTCCTCCTTAACGGTAAACCATCCAAACATTTAAGCACTCGACACCTGATCAAGTGGACACTCAGCCTCGAGTGTCCTCTGGCTGAGTCTGTGATTAAAGCAGAATAACCGCGCTGACGACGACGCCGTCCGTCCGTCCACATTCCCAAACGCTGCAGGACTCGCTCTGAGCAGCGGCGCCGGCCGCGCGTTAACCAGCCTGAGAGCCGTTGCTGGGCTACGGCGAGCTGAGAGGCGGCGGAGGGCCTGACGGGAGTCCGGTGTATCGCTCGGCTCAGCCAGCACTCAGCTTTCAAAACGTGGCGATGAGAAGACAGTAATTAACCTGCAGCTGCCGGCGGGAGCCGCGTGGTTAACTGTGATGTTGAACCTGTTGAGCTGGTCAGGTCACGCAGAAATTATACAGCATGACTCAGCTCTCATAATTATTTCTGATTCAGTCCAAACTAATGGGGCTTTAGACCTTCACACCTGGTGCAGGTGAACGACCTGCCTGTGTATGAATCAATATCTTCAGGTTTCTCTCAGAGCTCCGGTTTGTTATGGCTGAAAAGAAGAAAATGCTTTTAAAATGCTGTTAATTTATGCAGATTTCCTTTGCCTGGATGATTTTTGCTTCAGGTAGGAAACCTTTCTTGTAGCAGATTTTATTTGCAAAGCTTTGGAGAGAAGTCAGAGTATTTTACGACCAAACATTTAAATGTTTGACGACTGAACTCTTAGTCCTCAGAGAGTATTAAAGGAGACCTATTGTGCTTTTTCACTTTCAGTTTTCTTTCATCCAGTTAGTTATAAAGGCTAAAAGGTCTTGACGTTGAGCGGTCCACACCAACGGGAGCTTGGCGTGTCACTGTTGACTACGTCACCATGTCAGTCATTATTTATGCCTACAACAGGAAGATGAAAACACAACGGAGCCGACCGGAGACACAGCGAGCCGTGCTGGCTCAGGCGTGCATGAGCTGACCAATCAGAGCAGACTGGGTAGTCAGGAGGGGGGCGGGCCTTAAAGAGAGCGTTTCCTTTCAATAAGTACATTACACTGACATCAGGATTAGAGTTGTAGGCAGAATCATTCATTTAAAGAAAAAGGAAGAAATAAATGCTATAACTCGTGTCTCCTCTACCTGTAGATGGCGGTGGCGGGCTGGTTCCCCGGATCATACGTAACCCTGACGTGACCCTGATGGAGCTCCACGGCGATCGGCTCGTTGTCTCCGTTATAGAGCAAAATACCGTTTTCCTCTGCTGTGGACACCTGAAACACACACAGACATGTGATCAGAGTGAGCTCGCGCGTCTGCTTCTGCTGATAGTTGAGGTCTGTGATGTCATCGACGCGCGACCTCGTCACCTCACCTGCAGCGTGATGTTGGCCTGAGGCCAGTTCTTGATGTCTCGCAGCTGAACGTAAGAATCCCTGTCGACGAAGTTAACGCTGACCAGCTTCTCGCAGCTCTGGCCCTCGAAGCCCGGCAGGCACTGACAGACCGCCGTCCCCGTCTGATCCACACAGGGGGCGCCGTTCTGACACTGAGCCAGCTGGCAGGGTGACGCAGGAGGAAGGCCCGCCTCACAAAACTCACCACTGAGGGGAGAAAGTCCAAGTGTGTAAAGATGTGTAGATAAAATTACAGTGCTTGAAATAAACTGCTTATTTTTAAATGCATTTTGATATTTTGTGCAACTTAATGTTACTTTAAATGATGTTTTCTGGAGCGTTAGAGTCCAGACAGTCTTCACTTCCACAGGTACAGTATCTACAATGTTCCCTGAGTATTCCCATGATTCCCGGTACCTGTATCCCTGCGGACAGACGCAGCTGTAGCCGTCCAGATGGTCGACGCACTGAGCTCCGTTCTGACAGCGATGGTCCACACATTCGTTATAATCTATACCGCACACCGGCCCCACCCAGCCTGGAATACACACACACCTGGAACACACACACACACACGTATACGACTTAACACATGGCGCAGGGTTCGCAGGAGTCAACAAAAACCTCAGCAAAATGTACCTTTCTATGTGTTTGTATGTGTGTGTTTGTGTTTTTAATCTCATCTGGGATCTGAAACTTTGCTGAGCCCGGCAGTGATAAGTGTGTGTGCATGTGTGTGTGTGTGTGTGTGTCACCTGAGGCCGGTAGGAGTGCTGATGCAGGTGGACTGGTGCTGACAGGGGTTTCTACCTGGAGAACACACATCCTCCACCTCCTCACAGAACAGACCTGAGAACCAGAGGAGGGAACGACGGATATAAATATGTATATTAAATGTATTCATGGTTATTGTTTCCGAATGGATGAAAAAGGAGGCGGTAAGTGAGACAATCCCCAAACTAATGTTGCCGTCATTACCTGTGTAGTTGGGAGGACACAGACAGGTGTAGTTGCCCACTCCGTCCACACAGGTGGCGCCGTTCTCACAGCCGTGGTCCTGACAGTCGTCCACGTTCACCTCGCAGAAAGTGCCGTGGAAGCCGAACGCACATGCACAGCTGAACAGATGAAGAACAGAGACACAGATACAGAAAATCTGTTTAACGCAGACAGACGAGGTGAAGTTTGAATGTTTTATTCACGTTATGTTTCGTCACATGTGCCGACTTCCTTCGTCACTCTTGTTGGTGACACTAGATGTGACAACCATCATCACTGACATGTCGATATGTGTACTGACTTTCATTACAATCCATCCAATAGTTGCTGAGACATTTTAGTCATGAGCCCCTTTTAGATAGAAAAGGTGGCACATGTGCAGCAAGGTAAAGGCTGCAATGTGCCTCCTTGTCTGTCTAAAAGGGAGGTGTAATATTCCTCCTTTTCCAAACAGCCTCCACTTTTCCTCCTCTGGTAGGCGTCAACATGTGACGTGACGTGAAGCAGGAAGTTGGGCGTGAAGAGAAGCAGGGCAGTTTCTGCTTTTCTCCCAGAATCCTCTTCCCGTTTAACATTGGGGCTTATGGGGCAGTTGCTGGAGTTTGTGTCGGTTAGACGCAGATAATTCAAAAACCGTACATCCTCCCGATAAAGTGGACACGTTGCCAGACAGAAGACAAGTGTGGCTACGTTCTTGCAAAATATCACTATTGTAGTGTGAAATCTGTGGCTAGGATCGTCATCTAAAGAAACATTTTCGGAGAGTTTTTTTCAGGCTCCCCCACTCTGCCAGTTGGTGCTGCGCGAACATTCCACAATACACACTCATTGAAAATCCTGAATTTTTCAGAATTGTTTCGAAATCACTCACGATCAATTAAGGGTCACCGTTCAAAAACTAAACATCGTAGAAAGAAAGTTCAAATACAACTCAAATAGATGAGACTTGTGCCTACATTTTAAAGTTTGAATGGTGTCTCTAGGTCAAAGTCTGCCAGAGCAGGAGATGTTTGAAAAACCTCGATGATTTTGCGACTTTTTTGACCCCGTCCCATTCATTCCTTATGGGCAGTTCTTCGCAGTTTTTCTTCAAAATAAGAGCTTTACATTGCACCCCATCGGAGTTTAGAACTGGGTTCTTAGCGGGGGGCTTTTAATTTGAAAGTAGCGACCGCTATTAGCTCGCCGCTACAACAACAAGCGGACAACCAAGACAGCTACAGAGAGCGAGGAGACGCTAGCATCTCCCGGATCTCAGCGGCTTTCCAGCTGCTCATCTTCGTGGATGAAGTGACGAACTGACTGCTGTGATCAGCTGTTTCCTGGTTTTAAAACTCCCGGCTGTGGGTGCGCAGCAGTGCACGTCATCCACACCTCCGCCCATCTCAGCATCTGCCACCACATTGCCGCCTCGGATTTACAGCAATGGAGGCGCAAATAAGTGTAACGTTACCCTCCGAGGGCAAAACTGGAGGAACAAAACAGACCACCAATTTGCCGCCTTCTGTCTGCAGAGCGAGCCACCAAAAGGACGGCAGATTGGTGGCTTACTGCCCAGAATAAAAACAGACACTCTGCTAAAACCAGCAAGAATAACTAAAGTCTGTCGGGGAGATAACGTGATGGAGATGATCGGAGGAAGCACCAACCAGCAGCCATCCTAAATGTGTTTCCTTGAGTTGTTAGAGGTTTGGTTATCAGATTGTGTACAGGCAGGATTAACGCTGGGTTTACAACTCGTCTACGAGCCGTTTCATGTAGCTACATTTAGAAAAGCCGTCTCACCTGAAGCCTCTGGTCTGCTCGTCGCTGAGGCAGACTCCTCCGTTGGTGCAGGGATTACTGACACAAGCATCGACCGGAGTCTCGCAGTGTTTGCCCTGAAACATCACACACACGCACCAACATTAGATCTAGTTTTGACAAGCGTGCGATGGTAGATCAGGTCGACGGAGGAGTTTGACGGGATTATCGGAGACAGATGTGGGCTCAAAATAATCACCGACAACACACAAAAACTGGATCAGTGGTTTTAAACATTCAGCTCTGGGTTTGTAAATGGATTGGATGGAAAACAGACAAACGAATTCTTTGACTTGATCACGCGAGCCTCTCTGCACACACACAACAAAACACACACATGCATACCGTGAAGCCGGTCTTGCAGGTGCAGGTGTACAGTTGTGTGTGGTCCACTTTGCAGACGCCCTGGTTCTGGCAGGGAGAGGCCGTGCACGGGCTGCATTTGGCCTGAACAGACGCGTCTACCGGACCTGGTGACACACACACAGACACACACAGACGTCTGTTATCATCAGGGAGATTACAAGCCACAAAATATGTTTGAAATGTGTCCACCGAAAGAGATCCAACAACAACAGGAAACAATAAACATGGAAAACGTCTCCATTACGGAGACGTTTTCCATGTTTATTGTTTCCTGTTGTTGTTTTTTTTTCAAAGATCCAACTTTTCGCTCAACTTGTTCAGACGATATTGTCTTTTGCAATGAAAGAAACAGTATTACATCTGAAACAAACACAGAATAGACGTACAGACGATGTTAACATGAACACAACTGAGTGCTGGTTGTGCTGTTAACGAACCAGACAGATGTGTGACGGAGCCACATTTAACAAAAGACAAAGACTTGCTAAACCTTCTTGACGGTTCACACAGAAGCCGTGTGGTGACAGACGGAGGAAGCTCGACTCCTGTTTGCAGAAATCTTCATGCGAGATGAGAGAAAACTTTAATTACAGCGAGGTCGTCGGGAGGAATTTTAATCCGCTGCAGCATTTTGATGTTTAAAAATGCAAAAATTAGCGCCTCTAATAATGCACACGGGGCCCGATCAGACTGTCACTGATGAAACGTTCACACCACCTTCACATCGCTCCTGAAGCTGTTTCAGCTCTTATTACAGAAATCTATTAAAATTACTCACCTTGGAACTTTTCTTGTCAATGTTGTTTCACGACTTTAATCTCATTAAGCTTTTTCATCAACACAAAAAGACGATTGTAAAACTCCCCGAGCGCCGTTTTGAAACACTGAATAAAAGATCGGCCTCTGTGCCGTCACGCAGCCGAATCACAACGTGAGCAGCGATTTGATTTAGAAGTCGCACAATGAGTCGAGTTCATGTCACAATGAATGTGATCAAGATATTATCCTGATAATCTTCCAACAACCCTTGAAATGGCACTAAAACATACTGGAATCACTCCACGATTCATCCTTTTTAATCTGTGGGGGAGACAATGTGCAACTGTGGCAATTAAAAATGAATCAGAAGGTTTCTGCAGCCGGTAGCTAATTTTTAATTCTTTTTTTGGACTATTAAATTTTCGGCTTTGTCGCTGAAACAAGTGTCACGTTTGACAGAAATACATTCATCAGAATGGGAGAAGAAAGTGTTGGTTTGGGCTGAAGAACAGAGCCATCCTGTCCTGCTCGGCTGCTCCTGGCTAAAGTCCTGATATTGACAAGACAATCAGACTGTTTTGTTCCTGCATCTCTACAGAGGCCCGTCTCCACCACGACATCCCGGATCGAGCGGTCGCAGTTCAAAGACCCGTCTGTGTTCTGAGCTGACAGAGCACACGACTATAACAGCATGAGGGGAGGTGGACTCTGTGTTTACATCGTTGATGCTTGGTGAGTGTAGGGATACCGACAAGGTGGAGAAAAGATAAAATTGCAAGAAAGGTAAATCTCACCACAATCATCTTGGAGTGTTTGAGATAAAAATGCTTCACTGTCCCTTCAGTAGATCAGAGTCTGACTGGTACAGCAGTATGATCGATATTATCGGCTCATCCAGCTTGGGTTTAAAGGGATATTCCGGTGTGAGTTTAATCCATGGTCTAACACACCGTGACACCGAGTAAGACTCCCCCTCGAGAGGTCAAGTTAGCTGACCGCTAGCTTAGCTAGTTTTAGCAACCTCAGAAAAGACCGCACGATAACAATACACTGCAGCTTATGTCTCCAACTAGAAACTGCCATCAAAAAGCCACAATTAATGGTGAGAACAGCAGCAAACTTCAGCAACAGTACATGTACAGTCCCAGCACACAGTACGAAGCATCAAACATCTGCTAGCTTTGCTGGATTTGTATTAAAAACACAGCACAACTCACCCTCTCCTCCAGCAGCCTGCCTGTGTGGGGAAGCCCTGACGAGTCGATTACCGAGTGCAGTAGATTTCCGCAGCTGAAGGATGAAAATGTCTGATTATTACTCCATTACTTCCGTTCTTTTCCCTGTCAGCTCTCGATAATAAGAACTGAGCGTTCCATGTGGCTTTTTGATGGCGGTTTCTAGTTGGAGACATAAGCTGCAGTGTATTGTTATCGTGCGGTCTTTTCTGAGGTTGCTAAAACTAGCTAAGCTAGCGGTCAGCTAACTTGACCTCTCGAGGGGGAGTCTTACTCGGTGTCGCGGTGTGTTAGACCATGGATTAAACTTACACCGGGATATCTCTTTAAGGCTGCTCCTGGCTGATATCTGGCCGCAGAAAAGGACGAAATGGGACTCTGCCTGGCAAGACAACAGGAAATCAGAGAATGCTGTGCGTACATCTTTACAGAGACCTGTCTCAACCACAACATCCTGGATCGAGCTCGATGACGGAGCGTGTTCTGAGCTGACAGAGCAGCCGGACGAGGAGAGGTGGACTCATCGCTGCTTGGTGATCACAGGCAGTCAAAGCTGATGGACAGTGTTTACCTGATGTCAAACTTTTAACGTGAAGATGCGGATCATATTATCATCACTATCTTGTTGCTGCTGGTTACAGTCACCCAGATGCAGATTTAAAAAACACACTACAGAAGAATTTCCTAGGAGTTTATGTGTTTATATGCGTGTGCGTTCATATAAATATACTGTATGTACAGTGTACATGTTTATAATAATAATAATAATAAATTTTATTTATAACGCACTTTACATCAACTCAATGACCTCAAAGTGCTACAATGCACATAAAAAAAAGAATAAAAACAACATAAAAGACTTTAAAACTAGCAGAGTAAACATTTAAATAGCAGTTTTATCCATAGGCTTTTCTAAAAAGATGTTTATAGCCTAAATCACTGTATATTTTATGCTTTTGTGGCATGAAGGAGAAACCCTGTTGTGTAAAATGTCACCTGGAAAGGTCAAATAAAACAACAACCTTGAAATTCAAATAAAAAAGTCAAAAGCAAATAAAGACAAAAGTAAAACTGCACGACAAGATGAATGAAAACCACCAAACGTCTGCAGGAATGCAGGCGTTTCTGTAAAAGAAGCGACTTAAGAAGATGTTACGTAGCCGGACTAATGTGATCGTAAATAGCAGCAGAGCTCCTTCTCCTGATCTCGGAGGGTGCAAAGGCACACGAGGAGGAAATCAATGATACATTTTAAAGCCAGGCCACTTAGTGCTTTTAAAGTAGTTCTAAAATAATTATGAAATCCAGCAGGGAGGGTGTAAATTGGCTTGCGCAGGAGGAATGTGATTCAAGGTGCTCGTTATAACAGCAGCAGGAGTCGGGCGAAGAGCTGGTGACTCGATACTCGAGTAGAGTGCACTGCAGCGGGGAGAACTTTGTGAAACTCAGCCGGAGACGAGAAGCATCACTGGACGACATTAACACGATGACTACGAGCAGTTAGCTTCATGCTTTTGTAAAGCATCTTTATTAAGGTAGACTTTTTTGAGCTCCAAATAAAATGACTGATGTTTGTTATTTGCATTAAAGTTGTGGAGGACGACAGCTGCAGCTCAGTCGCAGGGTCGCTGGTTTGATCCCCACTTTGGTCGACGCTGACGCCCAAATTGCTCTCGGCGGTAAGCCGTGGACGTCTGCATCGTGGCTCAGAGTGTGAATTGTTGTATAAGAAGCAAATTTAAAAGAGCTTTGGATAAAAGCTCGACATAAATGCATGGATTTACCATCATATCAGTCGGTCAGGCGGACAAGGAGATTAGAAGATACTCTGGATTTAGCTGATTTAAGTGGAAGATAAAGCTGTGCATCATCCACGTAAAGAGTGACGGAGACGTTATCACAGATATCTGTATCAGAATCTGCAGTAATGTCACATTTAGAGCTGCGGTTTTTTGAGCAAAATGATCATTGCTGGTTGTAGCTGTGGTCTTTAATCTGAGTATTTTGGTAATTTATGACAGCAGATGAAGAGTCTTTGGTTTTTGGACTGTTTTATATGTTTGGACATTTTATAGACTAAACGACTGATCGATCAATCATGAAAACAATCAGAATCATTCAGTTCTGGCAACACTTTCATATTTCAACTGCAAAATGTCCTGCTGAGTTGTTGGTCACGATTATGTAACAACCAAATTTAAGGATTACGTATCAAAGACATTAGTTTATTCATTCATCTGAAAGAATATCTACTTTTACTCTTTTAAAGTCTCAAACATCAATAACGTTATCAGCAATGTCAGTCTGGCTAGTTGAGATGAGACACGATGTGATCAGATAAACTAAATCAAGTAATAAGCTGAATTGAAACGATCACAAACCTAAATGACCAAATCTGACTGAAAGCAGCCGAACAAAACATTTATGTAAAACAAACTAAATCAGCCGGCTAAGTGAGTTTGTTCCATCTGTACTTTAGTTGTTCTAATTTCATTACACGGTCTCCAGAGTTTCCTCGCATTTTATCTTTACAAACGTAAACATGGGGTCACGTTTTCTCTCCTCACACATATGTTCTCTATTAAAACAGACGCCTGTGAGTCTGAAACAAAGAAACAAGGAAAACAGAGATCAGCAGTCTCTCAGACGACGTGCGTCTATATTAACACCTGACATTTAATTTATTTCATCATATTTTCTGTAGATTTTGTACTTGGTTTAAAGAGCTGCAGGTTCTCAGCTGTGACAGGTGTGTGGGAGTGAAGGCAGCCGACTCCGCATGAAGGTCACACAGACGCAAAAGCTTCCTTTTGTTAAATATCATCTGTAGCGAGGGGACGGCGTGTGGGCGGCCGTTCTCTTAGATCATTTTACAAATTAAATGACAGAATCACGCTGAATTTAAACAGTCGATACCTGTGTGTTTGTCACAAACCACTGAGCGGCTGCAGGAGATGATGTGTGAATTGGTTTTAAATGGCAGGTCGGGTCACTGCGGTAAAATTACCGTCACCGAACAACAAAGTTGATGCAGAACGAGACGTGAAACTACAGCAGAGCTTTTGTTTCGTGTGTTTGTGTGTCTTCCCGTCAGCTCACCCACACACTGGAACTTGTCGGCTGGAGTGGTGAGCAGCAGCTTGCCCTCCATACCAGGAGGCCCGGCACAGCGGGCGATACCGGGCTCCTTATAGCCGCTCTTCACCCAGTCTGAGAGCCAGAGCAGGCGGCAGTCGCAGTACAGGGGGTTCGCTCCGATCGCTCTGACGGAGAGGAAGAAAGAAAGAGTCAGCTCGGTGACAGACAGGAGGAGAAGTTCTGGTTCAGAAAGAAAGATGGGAGGCAAGAGGTTAATTAATCATGGAGGTCAAGAGAAGAAGAAAGACAGGGAGACGGGATGGAGGAAAGAAAGGAGGAGGAGCTGAGGAAACGACATGAAATGGGGAAGACGGGGGAAAAGTAAAAAAAAAAAGAAAGGAGGGAGGGCTGGAAAAGAGGAGAATGAAAGGAGGTATGAAAGGAGGGATACAGGAGGATTAGGAGAAATCAGAAAAGCAAAGAGGATGGGAAAGGTGGAAGGAAGTAAATGACATAAAAAGGAAAGAAAGAAAGAAAGAAAGAGAAAGAAAGAAAGAAAGAGTCAGCTCAGTGACAGACAGGAAGAGAGGAAAAGGAAAGAAAGTTAATTAATCATGGAGGTCAACAGAAGAAGAAAGACAGGGAGACGGGATGGAGGAAAGAAAGGAGGAGGAGCTGAATTAAGTAGAAGATGGGGAAAAAGTAAAAGAAAGGTGAGAAAGGAGGGAGGGCTGGAAAAGAGGAGGATGAAAGGAGGGATACAGAAGGATTAGGAGAAATCAGAAAAGCAAAGAGGATGGGAAAGGTGGAAGGAAGTAAATTAAATAAAAAGGAAAGGAAAGAAAGAAAGAAAAGAAAAAGAACATTCAAAAGAAAGACAGACAAAGGAAAAAGAAAAACAAAAAGGTAAGAGGGGAAAAAGAAGAAAGGAAAGGAACTAAACAAAAGAAAGAACAACAGAAAGAAAGTTCTGCAACAACATCTTTGTAGTACTTTTTAACGCCACATGGTGGAGCTCTCAGTCCTCACAGCTCTGCTCAGATACAGTGACACACACACACACACACACACACACACACACACACACACTCCTCCAGGTCTGTAAGCTTTGGTCTGAAAGTAAAGAATTAAAGCGTGATTCATTTGCTTTGCATTTCTTTCCTCAGAATCTAATCATCACATAAACCAAACCCTCCTGACAGGCGGTGTCAGATTTATTGGATCTCTACGCCGTGTGGCTGAAACGCCATCAAACTCTACCTCGACAAATAAAAACAGCATCGGAGAGGAAGCAGCCCAAAAACAAGCAGTGGATCTCAGCTCTGGGATCATTTTACAGCACGATTTATTATCCTGACTCAAAGTCGGCAGGATCCTGTTTCAGAGCTGATGTCACGCCTCACAAGACAAAAATAAAAGCATCCCCTCCCTCTCTGCCTCCTCTCTTCACCTCCTCTTCACCTCCTCTCTTCACCTCCTCTCTTCACCTCCTCTCTGCCTCCTCTCTTCACCTCCTCTCTTCACCTCCTCCGGCTCTCCATCCATCTCCTCTCCCCCTCCATTCCTTATTCTCTTCATCTCCCGCCTCACCTCCACCATCCATCTCTCCTCTCCTCCCTCCACGCTGACTGCAGCTCCTCAGATTGACTCACATGGGTCACGCTTGACTGAGGATGATTATACTGTATATGCACGCACACACACACGCACACACACACACACACACACACACACACACACACACACACACACACACAATAGATCAATAGGCCCAGGGGAAACGATGGATCTCTCCGGCTAATTCAATTCACCAGCAGCCACTTGAATCCACTCACTCTCTGAGAACTGGCCTCTATCTGAGAGGAGACACACACACACACACACACACACACACACACACACACACACACACACACACACACACACACACAGACCTCATTCTGTCAGCTGACCCTGCTGTCGCCGTGTATGTACATGTCGTGTGCTGCGTGTATATCTGAGTGCTTACAGGTGAGACAGGGAGGCCACGTCGCTGAAGATGCCCTGCTGCAGCTCCGAGATGTCGTTGCCATGGAGAGAGCTGAAAAGACGGAAGCAGCCGGGGGTCAAACATCGGTCAACGGCGGTCAAACTGAGAAACTCAGAGAGCGCGGTGACTCTGACGGGTCTCCACCAGCTCGACAGCCAAAAACACACGGTGCTTTATTAGAATAAAACGAGGGGGGTGACAGTGATGTGGCTGTGTGAGTGACACACAAGGATGCTGTGTGTGTGTGTGTGTGTGTGTGTGTGTGTGTGTGTGTGTGTGTGTGTGTGTGTGTGTGTGTGTGTGAGAGCTCACAGCAGTCTCAGAGAGCGCAGGCCGCCCAGAGCCAGAGGAGGGATGCAGCGTAGGGAGTTGTAGCTGAGGATCCTGCAGGAGGAGAAAACAACACGAGGACTTCAGCTTCACATGCACGGGTCAAAAACTGAAGTCACTTTGTCAAAACTCTTCGAACAGGCAGCGGAACAGAAGAGTGTGTGAACCAAACACGTACAAAACATTTTGGTTTCAGTGAGTTTTGAACTGTACTGTACACCAAAATTTTATAAAATGTGTCCGGCAGAAGGACATCTGCTGAGAACATGAGGAGGTCCGGCTGCAGAGCTCCTGCAGCTTCTGCTGATGCCACACAAGTAAAAATAAAGAAAAGTTTCACTCCTCTCTGGATGAGACGAGAGATAACAGATAACAGTGTCAGCAGAGGCTGTCAGTATCTGAAGCAATGACAACCTTGATATATAAAAGATGACTCACAGTCCAAAGTCACATCAATCTATTTCTGATTCATCATCATTTAAATCTGAAGTCACGACAACAGAGTCTGATTAATGATCTGATCTAAACTGCTCATTACTGTAATCGTTTTTTAAAAACATGACTTAAAAGGTGAAGTTTTAAAGTTCAACATGGCCAAGACGACAAACTGAATTAAGTTAAATTTCCCTTCTTTATGGTAATTAGATTTCTGTAACGAACCAGGAAAACAGCTGATGTCTGAGGTCAGAATTCAATCCTATCGTTGTGTTGATGTCTTCAGTGACTGAACACTGTTTTCTGTCAGAGATGTGACTTCAGTACATACATTTTGGGGTGAAATGGTCTTTTATGGACATTTCTAGGTGTGTGTGTGTGTGTGTGTGTGTGTGTGTGTGTGTGTGTGTGTGTGTGTGTGTGTGTGTGTGTGTGTGTGTGTGTGTGTGGACTCACAGAGTGGTGAGCTGGCTCATGTTGGAGAAAGAGTCATCGGACAGGGAGCTGATTTTATTGTTGCTCAGATCTCTGCAGAGGAAAAAGGTCAATTCCAAATTAATACACATACACGCCTTTTGAAGATGTTGCTGAATCAATCTGATCTCACTGAGGAGTTCACGTGTGTTTGTGACTTTATAAACACATGAAGCTCTTTAAAACGAGCTGACAGAATTAACAGTCCACAGCTCCCCCTGCTGGACAGCATCATGAACACAGTCATGGTGGGGTTCGTCTGCACATCCAGCATTACTCCAACACGCCAAGAGTCATTTAGGGATCAACAGCCTCCCAGAAAGTGAGAAGAGTTCATGTAGAGACACTTCAATTAAACAGGGTGTTTACAGCCACAGCAGATTTTCTATGAAGGAGACGATTTTAAATAGTGGAGCAGATATAAACTTGCATTAATAACCATTTAAGAGTTTACGATTTTAACTTTAATGTTCATAATTATCTTTAAAGCGTCAACATCATCCAAAACACATTCGGCTCTAAAGGGAGAAACATGCAAATGTTGCATCTGGTCTTAATGGGTTGAAATAATTATCAATCGGTTTTATTCTCCATGTTGTTTACAATAATTCTGGCACTCCTTGTTTTTATGCTCATTCTATTTTCATGTGAAGCTTTCAGTGTTTATAATCTGCAATCAAAATTAAGTTTATTATCCGACACTGTCCACTAACAAAGCTGACAGAGTTCAGACGACTGAACTGGATACCAACACAATAACTCCTGTACTAAATGCAGATGTTCTCAGAGAGGCAGCAGACAGGTGTGATCAGAACGAGTGTCCACAGTGTCAGAGGCTGTAATGAGGGTCGGTGCAGCGTTAGCAGCTACATCAGCATGAACGGAGCGTTGTCTCTTAATAATAATAATAATAATAATTCATTTTATTTATATAGCGCTTTTCAAAAACCCAAAGACACTTACAATCACAGTAGGGAACACAGTAAGGGCAAAAACATACAAGGGTGACAAGCAAAAGACAGCACAACAGTTAACAACAGAAGGAGTGTTAGGATGCTTGGTGGGGATGAGTTATTGCAGACAGAAAGACAGGACAGGTAGAACAAGAGTTCAATGGAGGCAAGGGTCAGATGAAGAGTGTGGGGGGAGAGTGAAGAGGAGAAGATCAAAGGGGAGGAGGCAGGGATGAGGGAGTTTGGGAGTAGGGGAGGTCGAAAGCTTGAGTGAAGAGGTAGGTTTTGAGGCGGGATTTGATTATGGGGAGGGTGGGGGAGTCGCGGACTGAGGGGGGGAGAGAGTTCTCTTACACAAGCTGCAGGAATTTGAACGTGGCTAACTCCTTGGGAACGCTGGTGAACTGGTTCCCATCCAGATACCTGCGAGGACAGAACGAGAGTCAGCAGCTGTTCAATTCAAATCCTCCATGAAGGACATTTCTGAACAATCACGTCTCCACAATGTCAAGAGGTTCCTGGTGGTCTGAAAACCTTTGAATTGAAATGTGACACCTTCTGATGAGGAAACCAGTTTGTTTAATGTGCCTGGTTACTGCAGAAAAGACAGACAGAGTTTCATCTACCTCCCAAAAAAGGTGCTGTGGTTGTGTTGTGGGACTCACAGCTCGGTGACGTTGCGGGGCAGTCCTCTGGGCAGAGCCTGCAGGTGTTTGTTGCTGCAGCGGACCACCGAGTCCATACAGGTGCACTGGCTGGGACACTGAGGCCCCGGAGAGCAGCTGCTGTCCTCCAGGACGGAGCCTGAACACACACACACACACACACACACACACACACACACACACACACACACACACACACACACACACACACATCGCCTCTCAATATTTTGCATTTTCTTTTTCGTCTCTGACCACAGGAGAGGCTCATTATGTATATCTGAGTGTGTGTCATCGTACCGTCCTCGCAGCGGAAGTCAGGCACAGCCACGTCCTGCAGGGGGATCTCTCGCAGGAAGGCGGGGCCCTGGCAGCGAGGGTTCCCCGTCACGATTCGCCGGCTCCGGAGCCACGCCCCGAACCAAGACAGGCGGCAGTCACAGTTAAACGGATTGGCCAGAAGATTCCTAACGGACAGAAGAGATGTAGGAGTAGGAGACAGGAGGAGAGGACGTGTGTGTGTGTGTGTGTGTGTGTGTGTGTGTGTGTGTGTGTGTGTGTGTGTGTGCTCTCACAGTGTGGACAGGTTGGGCAGCGTGTCGAAGGCTCCCGGCAGGATGGTGCTCAGCTGGTTGTCGTAGAGCGAGAGCAGCCTGACGTTGGTCAGACCGGTGAAGCTGCCGTTGTGGATGCAGCTGATCTTGTTGTTCCTCAGCATCCTGCACACACACACACACACACACACACACACACACACACACACACACACACACACACACACACACACACACACACACACACACACACACACACACACACACACACACACACACACACACACACACACACACACAAACGTTTTATAAGATAAATCATTCAAATTTGAAAGATAAAAGTTTGTTTTGTAGGTTGTTTCAGTGAGTTTTGAAGGCGACATTAACTCTTTGGAGAAGACGTGTCTGCACACTGACAGAAAGGTTTTTAAAAAGCGGCTTCGGTATCGAGTATGTGCTGGACTCACAGCATGCGCAGCCCCTCCATGCCTCTGAACATGCTCCCTCTCACAGACTCCAGGTGATTGGCCGTCAGGTGAAGCTCCGTCGCCGCCGAGGCGCCTTCGAACGCCCCGTCCTCGATCTCTGATATCTTGTTGTTGCTCAGGTTTCTGGAAGGAAGGAAGGACGACAAAACCCCAACATAAGAAATGTTCCATGGTTTTCACACGAATCATTAGAGATTCAGACCAGTGTGATCAATCAAACTGAATATGA
This sequence comes from Lagodon rhomboides, assembly GCA_039737535.1. Classification (NCBI taxonomy): domain Eukaryota; kingdom Metazoa; phylum Chordata; class Actinopteri; order Spariformes; family Sparidae; genus Lagodon; species Lagodon rhomboides. The sequence continues at coordinate 33,633,344 of CM077786.1, forward strand.
TTACTTTGCAGGAAGTCAGGATAGTCACATGTCAGCACACTGTTTTTCCAGTGGTGAAATGGATTAATAATAATAATAATATACTCTTGTTGCTGTTTTAAGTTCCTCTTTCATGTATGTTTCCAAGTGAAACCTCACAAATTACACAGTAGTTTGGTCTGAACCTCTTTTCCCTCTTAAGGTCACAGTAAACAGACAAAGACACATCTCAGAAGTTTCCCTGATGACTGGACGGGTGTGCGTCACTGCTGAAGCGTTCGGGCGTGACCTACATTTTCTTGAGCTGCGACAGGCCTTTGAACGCTCCGGTGGCCTCCAGCACGGAGAGGTCGTTGTTGTTGAGACGCCTGCGACGGTCACAGAGCAGAGAGCAGACAGGATGAGGACAGCGCAGCGCGAACAACATCATTAGCAGAACAGCACAGTGTGGAATGTGTGTGTTTGTGTGCATCCATGCAGTGTGAGTGCAGAGACACATGTCAACGCGGATATCCATGAAGTGTACAGCATGTGTGTGTGCACATGTGTGTGTGTGACTGTACATAAACACTGCATCCATTTTTAATGGCAGCATCCCCCAAATAGATGATGACACTCTGTAAATGTGTATACAGGAGGCAGACTGATGTATGTGCAAGGCCAATATCTTCAGATATATTCATACTGGAACAATTTAATCGATTAACGGGAGAAAAAATGCATCAAAAACTTTATCTTGTCATTTATCAAGCAAAACATTGTCTCGTTCCAGCTTCTTGAAATGAGGATTTGCTGCTTTTATATCATATCTCAAGGAAATTGAATCGAATGCAACTGGATTTGGTTTTTGTCTTGAAGACGTTTCACCTCTCATCCGAGAGGCTTCATCAGTTCCTGCTCCCTTGACTAGGCTGGGACTAGTCCAACTAGCCGGTGTGGAGGTCCAGCTATTTAACCTCTCAGGAGGCGGGCACAAGGCCACTGATGTCTATGGGTCGTATGTGCTCCATTATTGCCAACGACAGTCGTTAGTATGGTCGTTGGGGATGGTGGAAAGAGAGGTCCAGCTATTTAAGAGGTTAAATAGCTGGACCTCCACACCGGCTAGTTGGACTAGTCTCAGCCTAGTCAAGCGAGCAGGAACTGATGAAGCCTCTCGGATGAGAGGTGAAACGTCTTCAAGACAAAAACCAAATCCAGTTGCGTTCGATTCAATTTCCTTGAGATAACTATGACCTGGATGAATGAGAATATTCACAGGCTTGCTTTTATATCACTGTACGCTGAATATTTTGGACTTTTATTCCAAACAAACTTGAATTTAAAGCTGCTGATACTGTTATTATCTAATTAAAGTGAGTGTTAAACAGCTTTGTAGTCCAACAGCAGTCAGTGTTTGGTCATGTCTCTGCTCCCCTGCTCAGGAAGTCAAAGAGAAAAGACATGTTCTGCTATCCCTGCCCACTTTATCCAGTCAGGACAGAGAACTCTATCAAAAGACGGTCCTGTCTGCTGTTCTGTGCAGGTGTTTGTGTTTATTTCGTGTCTCACAGCTCTTCGGTGGAGGACGGCAGGTGTTCGGGGAACTTGGTGAGGCGGAGGTTGGAGCAGTCGACCACGTTGGCCTCGCAGCGACACTTGGCGGGACACACGGGCTTACTGTTGCACTCGTAGCTCAGACGCCTGTCTTCAGTACCTGGACACGCCCACAGGAAGGACGGAGGGCAGAGTTTTTGCTTAAGAGCAGAACATTTCAAGTAGTCTATAAATGACAGATATCATGTGAACCTCTCTCCCAACTAATTGAACGTACACACAAACACACAAATCTCTGAAGGCCTTTCTGGGAACATCAGATTACTCCATGTGTGCAAACATAACGTCGTTGGTGGAGGTTATAAACTCCTGTCTCCAGATCAGGTTTAACTTGACCTAACAAGCTAAATTAAAAGGACAGGATAACAGAAAATTCTTGATATGTCAGTAAATCAGCAAGACAACAGATTTAAAAGCAGTCATGTGTCTTGTTCTGCGTCTGCTCCGAGTGCTCGGTGTTTGTTTTTAAACCCTGTCGAGCTGTTGATTGTGTTTATAGCTCTGAGACTGATCAGGAATATCCAGCGAAGGCTCGACAGTCCAGAATATACTGGAACACTGAGACACAAACACACTCACCTGGGATGTGGTACTGCTCCTTGGCTGCCATGAGAGAGAAAGAAAGAGAAACAAAAAAAACATGTCAGTCAAAAACACACAAACTGGAGGATGTCTCGCATGAAACCGGCATAAAATGATGCGTCTCCATGTTTGGCTGTTTTCATGGAAGTGATGTGTCGGCCTGTGAGCGGTTTTCCAGGCCTGGCGGCGGAGTAAAGCAGCGTGAAACAGTTTATGTGCCGATCAGAGAGCCTGCCACGGCTTCACTGGCCGGCGGCTGGCTGCTGAAGGAAGCAGCCAGCGTGATCGACTCCATTTATTCTCAGTCTGTTGTTACATATTTCTTTTAAGGGGAGGCTTCGCTGTAGCTCGTGAAGCCAGACTCTCACTACTCTGCCTTTCGCTCTCTTCCTTCTCGATCTAGTCCGGTGATCTCGATGTGATGCTGACCAATCTATGAATTGTGACGCTCACATCATGATGATGACTCCATCGTGATTCTCTAATCTAAGAAACAAACTTGTTCGAGAAATGAAATGAAGATCCAGTCCACACTTTAGTCTCATCATGTTTGGACTGCTGTAGATCTCTTTTTACCTGCCTTGATAAATCTACACTACGCCGTTTACAAACCATCCAAAAATGCTGCTGATTGGCTCTTGAAGGAACAACATTGTTAGATATGGAGCAGTTATATGTTGTTTTTTACATTTTAATTCAAGTCTCCAGCTACTTCAGTTTTTTAGCTGAATGCTGCGACGCTGTGAAGCTGCAGAAATGTTTTGTGGAGACTTCACCTCACTTTCTGTCAGCATGAGGGTGAGTGGATAATCATTTTCGGGTGAACTGTTCCTTTAAAATCTTTGCTTTCTAGTCTGTAGTCCTGTAGACTTTGTCTCCAAATAAGCTTGAGGTCTTTGAGGCAGCACGTAGCATCATATGTTCTATGATTCATCTTTACATCATCTCATATATTTGTATATTTTACCTTGTTTGTTTAATCAGCTGTCTCTCGTACACACACACACACACACACACACACACACACACACACACTGACCGGAGCAGCGGAACTTGTTGCTCTTGATCTGCGCGATGCGTTTGTTGGCGAGGCGGCGGGGGCTGGCGCAGCGCGCTCCGCTCGTCTCTATGGGGTTCGAGCGCAGGAAGTCGGCCAGCCACTTCACATTACAGTCACACACGAAGGGGTTCTGGGCCAGGTGGCTGATGGGAAATCACAGGGGGCAGGACATCAGTCAGATCACGACTGAATGGAGTGGAACAGAACCTGAACAGTGTGTGTGTGTGTGTGTGTGTTTCCTCTCACAGCGTCTGGATGCTGTGCAGCGAGCTGAAGGTGCCTTTCGCCAGACTCTGGATTTTGTTGTCATACAGCGACAGCAGAGCCAAGTTCTCCAGATCTTTGAACACCGACGCTCGGATGCAGTGGATCTTATTGGCATTCAGCAACCTGATGAACATAAAACAAGAGCAGCGTTATGAACTCGACGACTTCCCATAAACCTGGATTTTGACTTTGGAAGAATTGTGCAGAGACGCGTCGGTTTCAGTCCAACAAACTGAAGAACGACGGTCGAGTTCGCATGTTGTGGTTCAGACTCACAGCAGCTCCAGAGAGGCCAGGCCGTCAAACACTCCGCTGGGCAGCTCCGTGATCTTGTTACCGTACAGAACCCTGCACACACAGAACAGCTGCTTTCACTGAAGGGGATCTGGGTTCAGATATTTTCCATCACTCACTGTGATAGTTTATTATATCAAATCACATTTCATTATCAATTTAACGGTGAGACTCTTGTTTCATGCGTAGAGCCGTCAGACGTCTTCACACTCAAACAGTGTAGACATAAACACACACACACACACAGAGCCGCCGGCTACGATTGTTTCTCCGTCCTGATATTTCATAAGGAAGCTGTTTACAGAGAGCAGGCGCCACGTCTGAATTATTCAGGCCAACAGAAGCACAAACACACATGCATGCGGTGCAAACATATGGAGCTATAGACAAGGCATAATACAGACATATGTAAACACATATTGGTGGAGACACACACACACACACACTGAGACAATCTGTGTGTTACTCACAGGGAGTTGAGAGCTCGGAGGCCGTGGAAAGCGTCAGGAGCGATCTCAGATATCTGGTTGTTGCTCAGGTCTCTGGGAACGAAACACACACAGACTTCAGTCACAGAAACACTGAACAAGAATCACTCGACGAATACTGCTCTCTAGCGCCTCGCGTTTTCAAACGTGCGTTGCAGCCTGTTGGAACTACGGCAGGCGGGATGTGTCAAGATTCAAGAAGCTGTGACAACAACATGTCTTCAAACAGCACTTCATCAAGTTTAGTTTCGGGTGATGAGGTACGTTATTTCAAACAGACTTCAAACTGCAGCTGACGAGCGCGTCTGGCTAAGCTCCTTCTCCGTTCCACAGTCACGCTGGCTCTGAGTGAAAACGCCTTTAGCCTTATCTGTACCACGTAGAGCTTTTTGTCCCTCTCACCAGTTCATCGTTTTTTATAGAGCGGAAGGACATGGAAGCCTCCGTATGAAAAACTTCCCATAAGGAATGAATGGGACGGGGTCAAAAAGTCGCAAATCATCGACGTTTTTCAAACATCTCCTGCTCTGGCAGACTTTGACCTAGAGACACCATTCAAACTTTAAAATGTAGGCACAAGTCTTATCTATTTGAGTTGTATTTGAACTTTCTTTCTACGATGTTTAGTTTTTGAACGGTGACCCTTAATCGATCGTGAGTGATTTCGAAAAAATTCAGAAAAATTCAGGATTTTCAATGAGTGTGTATTGCGGAATGTTCGCGCAGCACCAACTGGCAGAGTGGGGGAGCCTGAAAAAACTCTCCGAAAATGTTTCTTTAGATGACGATCCTAGCCACAGATTTCACACTACAATAGTGATATTTTCCAAGAACGTAGCCACACTTGTCTTCTGTCTGACAACGTGTCCACTTTATCGGGAGGATGTACGGTTTTTGAATTATCTGCGTCTAACCGACACAAACTCCAGCAACTGCCCCATAAGCCCCAATGTTAAACGGGAAGAGGATTTTCTGTTGGAACTACGGCAGGCGGGATGTGTCAAGATTCAAGAAGCTGTGACAACAACATGTCTTCAAACAGCACTTCATCAAGTTTAGTTTCGGGTGATGAGGTACGTTATTTCAAACAGACTTCAAACTGCAGCTGACGAGCGCGTCTGGCTAAGCTCCTTCTCCGTTCCACAGTCACGCTGGCTCTGAGTGAAAACGCCTTTAGCCTTATCTGTACCACGTAGAGCTTTTTGTCCCTCTCACCAGTTCATCGTTTTTTATAGAGCGGAAGGACATGGAAGCCTCCGTAGAGCTCGCCCGTCCTATGGAAATACAGAGAAGTGATTCCTCCCTCGGGAGGAGAAGTGAGATTGTTGGCAGAGATCATTTTACACCAATGAGGACTTATTTATGAATGAAGACGCTGATTTGAGGTAATAGATTACTTAAAACACGACACAGTGGACCTTTAAACAAATCAAATCAGTAATTCAATCGTGTTTTCATCAGCCTCAGAACACAGAACTGTTTACACCGGGCACTAACATCCATCCTGATGGTGGTTCTGTATCGTAGGCAACTGGACCTGTTCCACCTCTCATCCAAGAGGCTTTGTCGATTCTGACTAACTGGAGAGGAGCTGTCGGCTTTTAAACTCTGTGTGGGTAACGACAAGTCCCCGTGATGTACGTGTTGATTTGGATATATGAGGGGAAGTGAGATCCGATCAGAAGTGGTCACTCAAGACGCATGTTAATGAGCTGACAGACTTCGAGCTGCCCACCTGTGATTGGATGTTTAATTTCCTGGTTTGTCCACTAAAACTTAAACTTAATCTAAAAACAATCCTTGTGTAATAATGATAGCTTCCAATTAGGGTTGCAAAATTCCGGGAATTTTCAAAGATGGAAACTTTCCATGGGAATGTATGGGAATAAACGGGAATAAACTGGGAATTTTCAAAATTGAAGGTTGGCTCTTCATGGGGAACTTAAATATAGTTGGGGAAAGTATATTTTAGCATAAAACAAACAGATGCCATCCAAGTACACTTGCACATAGCACACTGCTTACTGCATGGCTATTGAGGCCACGCCCCCTACAGGCACTGAGCATGCCTCCATCACCTGTACAGATGATTTCTAGAAGACTGGACCACACTTTTGAGCCCAAAGCACAAGACTATTGACGGCACAAAATACACAAAATTAAGTAAGTTTTGATGATATTATGGGGAAATATATTTATTAAATGTTTAACCCTCTGGGGTCGACAGACGCGCCGGCGCCTCCAAATCACGTGACCGCTTTAAGACGACGGAGCAGCGAGATGCAGCCTCACTGATTCTCCGTTTCAACTTGTGGCGAAAGTGCGGACGTCAAACTATATACCAGTTTTTAAATTGTGTTGATAGGCCGAGTAAAACCGGACTTGTGATAAATAATGTGCGCGACGCTTTTTCGCGAATATTGCCGTCACGTTTGGTGTTTGGTGCAGGAAGAAACGGTAAAAACTGACTTTTCTCAGTAATTATATGGCAAATCACGTGATTTGGTTGCTGGGGAACAGGGGGAAGTTGTGGGGAATATTTCCAAAATTCCCCAGCTTACTGGAAATTTACCGGAAATGTTCCGCCCCTTTGCAACCCTACTTCCAATAGCTTTAAGAATGAATCTGAACATGTCATTAATAACTCACAAAGCTCCAGTGGGCCTTTTTTTCTAGCACTGCTGAGCTGAACGTCCGACAGTACGTCCTCCTCCTGTGAGGATCTGCAGATCTTTTACATCCAGTCCTTCCAACTTTGAGCTTTAGTCATACTGAGAGTGTCGTAATGTAGTTTGTCACTGTGTTTTGCCAATAGTGCCGTAGAAAAAAGAGTTATTAGGATTACATGCCGATGAGAAAGTGTTTGGTGATCGTCTATGTTCTTTTCTCTGGGGTAGAAAAATACATGAATGGTTTTATTGTCCGTTCTTCTGATCCCCAAATCAGACTGAATCAAATAAAAACCATTAATAAAGAGGAGGAAGCCGACTCCGTGAGATGTCTGGACCGTAAGTGAGCTTGACACAAACGTTTTATATATGAGAGGCAGCTCTGCGGGCCAAGACGAAGTTTTTACATCTCTAATTCGGTCCGGCCGGCCAGACCACAACATGTCAGATTATACAATCCTTGTTCTGCTGCCACATCTCAGTCGCTCAGATGTCATAATACATTTTAAGACGAACCACTTAAACCAGCCTGGTAATGTAATCAACCCCCTCCCTCGCAGAGCTCGTGGACGGTCTCACAGTGATGATGTAAGAGGACGAGCGGAGGGAGACGAGGACGAGACTGAGAGGAAGAGGGGAAACCGCAGAGAGACAAAGAGGGAGACGGAGAACGACTGAGGATGGAAATGGGCAAAGGAAGAGAGAAAGTGGACGGAACAAAAGCCGCAAAGAGAGAAAGAAAAGAAGAAGGAGGAAATAAAACTCAAACACGAGGCTACGAAGCTATAAACATTATTATTGTGGTCAAATGTGCATTTTTGTGAAGAACATATTCACCAGATCACAGCGATACGCGCTTGATTCACCATGTGAGACCCTTTGAAAGCCTCTGACGGGGACTGCGTCTGCTTGACATAAATCAAGCGCTCCTCCGTGCTGAAAATCCACCGGGGCTGTTTGTTATGTCAAGCAGGGAAACCACAGCTCGGTGAGCAGCGGAGACGGAGGAGGAAGAAACGAGCGATCCGGTTGGCAGATCAGAGTTTAAAACACGAGAACGGTCTCAGAGGCTTCGGCCCTCTGGAGGCAGACATGCTGTCGTCTCATTGGTTGAGGTGAAACTGAAGGGGCGGAGCCATGAAACCAAAGCCTCTGTGGAAAGATGCTGTTAGCTTAGCTGAAGTTTCTACAACCTCGATGTCTTAATAATGATGATCATAAAGGAAATATTTTAGTGTTGACGTTTAAGTTCTTGAGCCAAACACAAGCTCAGTGAAAAGAAGTTGGATTTAAGCCTTAAAGAAATCGATCTTAACCTTAAAATCAATCTTAATTTGAGTGTATTCATGAGTATCTGTACGTAGGATTTCTTTTTAAGGTCTACTCTTTCTGGAAATGATGGGAAGCCCAACGATGGGAAAATAAGTGACGTTCATCCACTGATATTTACGAGCCATCCCTGGAAAGTGTATACTGTCGAGTCATTGTGTCTTTAGAGGACTCACATTCGACGGAGCTTCTTGTAGGAGGTGAAGGCGCCGGGAGGAACCGACTTGATGCCATTCTGCTCCAAACGACTGGAGAGAGAGAGACAGACAGACAGACAGACAGACAGACAGAGACATTAATAATTTGCCTCCTGCAGGTCGCAGCAGCTGGATGTCGCCTCCATCAGCTGTCTGTAGTTTCCATTTAAAGCCCTCGAACATTTGTCGACATCCAACATTAATCCAAAGCAGCTCTGTTCTTCTGTCAGCTCTCACAGCACGACTCCGACGCAAAGTGACACTAAAGAAGCTCAATATCTTACAGGAAAGTTTGAATTTTAAAACTAGAGAGCATGATGGGATCACACCTGCAGCACAGGCCCGTCGTCATGGTGACGTTCTGGCCCGTCAGCACTCGGGATTCAGATTACTGATTACTATGTGAGATGCCAAAATGCAGAGAATCACAAATTACATTTTTACCTGCTCGAGGATTAAATCATTGAGTAACAAAGCCTAAAATATAGATTCAGAGTAAGAAAAAGACAAAAATGCTGCTGCGACAGCCTTTTTTAATCTATTTGTATGACTGAGTTCCCTGACTTATGAGTCTCCTCTAAATCTTTGTCGTTATCACCTCACCTGAGCACAAAACAGTCAATCAAATCAACGAGTAATCACATGTTTTCCTTTGCGAGCTGTGAGGCATTCAACACTCGCTTTGAATAATGAAGAAGCTGCTCACCCTCAGACAGACATCACGTCAGTAGATTACAGTATTAAGAATCATTGTATTCTGGGCTGTTATTAAATATTATACATAATAAACATAAAGAAGCGGTAATCGTAGACCCCAGTGTGACGCGCAGCAAATCCTTCACTCCTCTTTATCTGAGCACTGAAGGAGGTTAAAGCTCATCGTGTTTGTCTCAGCTGGAATTAAAAGCTCCAGACGACACTCACATCTCAGTCATGGCCTCAGGCAGGTGGGCGGGGATGGCGGTGAGGCCCCTCCCCCGACAGTCCACGATGTTGTTGCTGCAGGAGCACATGGGAGGACAGGAGCCGGACGCCAGGCTGCATGGCTGAACGAAGGCGCTGCCGCCGTGGCCTACAGAGGGAAACATGGATTCAAATATCAACCCCGTCATCCACAGGTGGAGATGAGTGTGTCGGGTCACTCGGCCGCCGTACCTGAGCAGGCGAAGTCGCTCTTGCGCAGCTCGGCGAGGTTGAGGCCCCTCAGCGAGGGAGGAGAGCTGCACTGAGTGTAGAGGCCCAACGCCGCCCGCTGCCGCAGCCACGGAGACAACCAGGCCAGGTGGCAGTCACAGCGCAGAGAGTTCGAGTGGAGGCGACTGGGAGGAGGAAGAGGAAGGGAGAGACACGGGAGATCGGAGGAGGAAGAGGAAGGGAGAGACACGGGAGATCGGAGGAGGAAGAGGAAGGGAGAGACACGGGAGATTCGGAGGAGGAGGAAGAAGAAGGGAGAGACACAGGAGATCGAAGGAGGAAGAGGAAGGGAGAGACACGGGAGATCGGAGGAGGAAGAGGAAGGGAGAGACACGGGAGATCGGAGGAGGAAGAGGAAGGGAGAGACACGGGAGATCGGAGGAGGAAGAGGAAGGGAGAGACACGGGAGATCGGAGGAGGAAGAGGAAGAGGAAGGGAGAGACACAGGAGATCGGAGGAGGAAGGGAGAGACACAGGAGATCAGAGGAGGAAGAGGAAGGGAGAGACACAGGAGATCGGAGGAGGAAGAGGAAGAGAGAGACACAGGAGATCGGAGGAGGAAGAGGAAGGGAGAGACACAGGAGAGCAGAGGAGGAAGAGGAAGGGAGAGACACAGGAGATCGGAGGAGGAAGAGGAAGGGAGAGACACAGGAGATCGGAGGAGGAAGAGGAAGGGAGAGACACAGGAGATCGGAGGAGGAAGAGGAAGAGAGAGACACAGGAGATCGGAGGAGGAAGACGAAGGGAGAGACACAGGAGATCGGAGGAGGAAGACGGAGGGAGAGACACAGGAGATCGGAGGAGGAAGAGGAAGGGAGAGACACAGGAGATCGGAGGAGGAAGAGGAAGGGAGAGACACCGGAGATCAGAGGATTAAGAGGAAGGGAGAGACACAGGAGATCGGAGGAGGAAGAGGAAGGGAGAGACACAGGAGATCGGAGGAGGAAGAGGAAGGGAGAGACACAGGAGATCGGAGGAGGAAGAGGAAAGGAGAGACACAGGAGATCGGAGGAGGAAGAGGAAGGGAGAGACACAGGAGATCGGAGGAGGAAGAGGAAGGGAGAGACACGGGAGATCGGAGGAGGAAGACGGAGGGAGAGACACAGGAGATCGGAGGAGGAAGAGGAAGGGAGAGACACAGGAGATCGGAGGAGGAAGAGGAAAGGAGAGACACAGGAGATCAGAGGAGGAAGACAGAGGGAGAGACACAGGAGATCAGAGGAGGAAGACGGAGGGAGAGACACAGGAGATCGGAGGAGGAAGAGGAAGGGAGAGACACAGGAGATCGGAGGAGGAAGAGGAAGGGAGAGACACGGGAGATCGGAGGAGGAAGAGGAAGGGAGAGACACAGGAGATCGGAGGAGGAAGAGGAAGGGAAAGACACAGGAGATCGGAGGAGGAAGAGGAAGGGAGAGACACAGGAGATCGGAGGAGGAAGAGGAAGGGAGAGACACGGGAGATCAGAGGAGGAAGAGGAAGGGAGAGACACAGGAGATCGGAGGAGGAAGAGGAAGGGAGAGACACAGGAGATCGGAGGAGGAAGAGGAAGGGAGAGACACAGGAAATCGGAGGAGGAAGAAAGGCAAGAAGCAAGGAGGGTGAAAAAGGAAAGCAGAGAAATAATTAGTAAGTATCTGACTGCTGTTTTTCACATCTCTTTTATCTTGCATTCTGGGTAACGTAGTGCGATGCCGTGCAGACTCACAAGGTGCGGAGCTTGGGCATGTGGTTGAAGCTGGAGACGGGGATGCTGCTGATGTTGTTGTTGTTCAGCGTGCTGCAAACAGAGAAACACAAGTCAGAGTCCTGCCAGCGTTTTATCTACACGACGTCCTGGACTTTCTCTGGACTCTCTCAGGATACTCACAGAACCTCCAGAGAGCGCAGAGCTCTGAACGCCCCCTCCTCGATACAGCTGATGTGGTTTTTATCCAGCTGACTGGTGATGAGAAGAACACAACACAGCAACGAGTTAAGATCAAGTATCTGAAAGAACTGGATGATACAGAAGATCTGATTGTTTTTGTTGTGCTCCTCTATTTTCATTCCCTGCTTTGTGTGTGTGTGTGTTTGTGTTTTTGTGTATACTTTCACACACAGGTTTTTGAGGTCCGTGGCTCCTCTGAAGGCTCGCCTCGGGACGGCCTGGATGTAGTTTTCACTCAGGTCCCTGAAAAACAAGGAAACAGAGAGAGAGTTGCTATTGAGAGATTTCATTTATTGGATGGTTTAAATTCAACTGTGCACATGTTAACACATACATCCTCTGCAGAGGCGATGGAACGATACATATGACAGGCGCAGGACAAAATAGCGATACGGCGACATATTGTATTTCGTCGCGATCCACTGGTGCTAAATATGAATATTTTAGATGAAACTTTGCAGGCCCTTTCAACAGACACCCCTAAGAGTTTGACTTCATGATTCACACAGAGCGAAGCAGCTCCGCATTAAAGACGAACCGACATGAATTCACACAGAAATCCGACGGTCCATGTCATGATGATGACGTAGGTGTGTTTTCAAGGTGTTTCCAGGTGTCCTCCTGTCAATCTAAACCCGCGGACAGTTTATAATCCTATGGATGCTGTTCTAATGTGTTGTGACTGAGATCCTGACCCACCAAACATCCTGGAAGGTGACGAAGCTACATTTTTCACGTTAAATTACATAATTACATCATCACCATCAGTAAACTGGACGCTGTCTGACTCGCGGGGACGGAGGCTGTCTTCCGGGGGAAAGTTCACCGAAGTCTCGGTCGGGAGGACTGACGGTCGCTGTAATTTATTTTCATCACAAACACTCGGTGAGTTTAAGTTTTTTGCCGGTAACAGACCCTTTTTTTCTGCCAGAAATGTGTCGGTCAGACAGACGGGAGGACAGACGCTTCTCCGCGTATATCTGCGGTATTATTTTCCTCATATAAGTTGCCAGAGACAGTTACAGTTGCTACGTTATTGTTGTTTGGTCCTGTAACGTTGCTTTGTGGGACATTTCTCTGTATTTAGTTGAGTGAAGGACCTGTGTAGTTAACCGACCGTCCGATCGACACGCCCTCGATACGCGCCGCCGGCTTATCCGTTCACACTGGTTCGGTTCGCCAATAATGCGGCCCTGACACTACCTCCAGAGGCGGATCAGCGCCGGAGCGAAATTTCACCCCTCGCCGCATCCGAGAGAATCACACTGGGACGGATGAAGAGAATTGGCGCACAGAAGCCGCCAGTGTGAATGGGGCTCATAACTCCGTGTGGTGTAAACCTCAATAAAACTTTATTTACACAGACGCACAGATTTGAGTGAGGCACAGTTGTATCTTTCCTTTAAACATTTTAATTCCAGAGCTGTTGCTCTTTCTGGCAGTTTAGTCTTTTGCCAGTTTCTGGCTGTTTACATTGAAATGATGACACACGGACAAGCTGCAGTCAGTGTGTTTGATAAAGTCTTTTTGTCCTACGACTCAAATATTGTGAAACAGACATTCAGACAAACAGATTTTATCATTTTATCCAGCCAGTCTCTATAAATCTGACAACAGCAGACAGAGGAAGCTAACCCTGCTACTTATTTCCTTACGCTGACAGTAACAACCGGCTGCACCATCTGTGGCAGCCCGATGACTTCCTGCCTTCATTCATATCACACAGAAAAACATTAAAAATAAATGGAGGCTGCACAAATCTGCGTTGTAAACATTTTAAGTGTTAGATCTTAATATCTCTGCCGTTAAACACCGAGTCTTCCTGCAGCTTCATCATCTTTATCTACAATCGGTTTATCGGCGCAGTGACTTTCAGGCCATTACCAGCTACGTCCATACCGATCTAAACGCCGCTTCCTCTTTATCTTAATGTGGTGTTTCCCCCTCAGCCTGGAGGCATCTGAGGGGCGACGGTCACATGTGTTACAGCAGAGACAGAGATAGAGACGAAACTGCAACCAGACACAGAGAGCACAGAAACACTAATCTGATTTTTGGAGGCAAATTTGTGAATCTAGCGAGACGACAAAGAAATAAACTGATAAAAGCAGAGCTGAAGGGATAAAGAGTGTGTGTGTGTGTGTGTGTGTGTGTGTGTGGAGGATGTACATCATCTCTGGCTGCCCTGGAGGACCTCAGACACACTCCATTAGCGTCAGGGTCGGAGCAGAGAGCCTGACGGAGGAGGAAACTCCCTGCGACTGACCGACTGAGACTCACGCTGCTCGGACAATAAATGAACTGTGTCACGTCCAGCCTCGAACCAACGGCGTTTGTGAAAAGCAGAAATAAATGTACACACCAGAATGTCACAGTGAACCCGAACCTCTAGCGATTACCGATTTCCTCGCAGAGCAATAACATCCGTCTGTTTCCAGGTCAAACGTGAAATCACTCGGCTGGAACCAGAGCTACTATTGATGTTTAATGAAATCATATTGTACTTTTGAACTATCTTTATTGACTTTATTGCAAAACCTAATACGCTGCACTGCACAATACAATACACCAGTAATGTTGTTATTTTTAGAGCCTGAGCAGATCAAACTGTGAAGAGTGGCCAGGGAAGGGAGCTAACATGCCTGATGACACACGTGAACGCGCTAAACATCAACGTTTTGAAGCCCATCTCGATGACACCCAATGGTTTGGTGGCTACCTCGAGTTTAGCATCATGTCTATCCACAATCTGGCATTTTTTTGGAGCCCTGAAGTGACCATATTTGGACATGGAGGTGGAGCTGGGGAGAATATCCTAATTGGATCTGACTGAGAAGCTGTGGTAGTGTCTTGTCCATCAGAAGGTAGCCACACCCTAAAGCATAACCTGCTTTATCATCTGTTTTACTCTGAATGGGACCATCATTTACTAAATGGACATCATGCTGTATTGAAGAAGACTTGAAACTAGTGATTAAAGGCCCCCACACATCGCCCAAGGCCGACTTCCTTCTCCGACCACTCCGTCGGATCCGTTCGGTAGAAAAGTCACATTGAAACACACCGCCCCGGCTACACAGCAGCGTATACGTTCTGCGCCTGCACGAGATGCAATAAGTCTCCTAAACATCGGGTGGCGCTAGTCTCGTGCCAGTCACCCAAAACATAAAAACAGGAAATGACAGAACGGAGTGCGGACCGTAGCTTATCAGAACAAAGCACACACAGTGTTAGCTCAGCATTACTTGCGTGATGTCGTATTACGGTGGTCTCTCTTCCACCAGGGCAGCCAGCTGCTCCTCAAAGTCCTCGGTCCACACAGCCATGGCTTCCAAACATACGTTGGTTTATCCCCAAAATAACGAACGGTGAAGTGTTGTTTGTAACTCTGTGCCGTCTCTGTTTATGTGGTTTGTTTACCGTCGTCACTTCTGCCGCCCCTCCCACACGCCGCGCTGATTCGCTGGCACACCGCCAATCAGAATGGTCACTGAACAGCTAGCTAACAACCAATCAGAGTATCCGACGGCGTCCTAACTCAGACGGCCGACTGAACATGTTCAGTCGGATCAGACGCAGCTGAACACACCGAACAGAGTCCGACTCTCTCCTAACGCTTCAGACGTCCGACGTCTGAGCCGGTGTGTGCCGACCTTTAGAGCCAATTAGGTCAGACCAGGTCGCACTGTGATGCACGATGACATGAATTACATCACTGAGTGACGCCTCACAGGGGTCGAGACCTACAGGGGACTGTCTGGACACCGAGACGGTTTATTACAGGAGTGGACACACGTTTAGCTTCGTCTCGGCTGAACCCCAATTATTCCAATGTTGTCAGCTGACGGTTAGATTTCCCTGTGGGCGCTCACGATCATCGCTGAGCTCCTGAGCTCCCACAGAATCAGCTGTCCTCTCACACGTCTGCAGAAATACAAGAAAACACTGTGTGAAATAAGATCTGAAGAGAAAGGAACAAACGACGGCAGTGATTTTGATGTGTGATGCTGTTGTTTAGATACTGTAGGTGGCTGTCAACCAATGACTCTGATTATATTTGTCAGTTTTTACATATTTAATCTTGTGCACGAGACATTAATTCTCTCTGCTGCTCAATGAATTCACTCTATTCTCCATGAAGGACGTTAATATTTGGGATTTCGTACAATTCTGTTAAAGATAAAGTAACTTGTCCTGCTCCAGCTGAAGGGGAAAAGCACTTCATCACAGCTCATATCACAACTTATTACTCTTTTTTTTCGATCTGCTGTGATGTTTTTGTTTCATTAAATTGCGGATTCGGAAACTGAAACCTTGAAAGCATGTTGTTAAAAGCTTCCAGCTGTGTTTCCTGAACAGACCGGGGTTCAGGCTTTGTTTTGTTCTTTCTTACGTATTGCAGATGAATAAATAACTTTTGACAAACAGGACTAAAATCCCTCAACAACAACAACGCGTCTGCTCACATCCATGAGTGGATTTAACTGGAAGTGAACAGAGAGGAGCAGACAGACAAAAACAAGTGGTTAGTTTGGTTCACTGGCCTCGAGTACGACCGGACTTCTCCTCCGTCTCTTTCTATCAAGTCTCCGTCTCTTCTCGTCGCCTTGTTGTCGTCGTATTTCTTCTCTCTCTCCGTCTGACTCTTCAACTGTCTCTGACTTTTGGATCGGTCACACAGAGGACTCTCCCTCCGGTGGTGACCGCCGCTCGTGTCCCGTTTGTGACCCCAGAATGATTTGTTTTTAAGTTTTATGTCACGTAAGTGAGTTAACATACTGTATGTCAATGACGTAGTTACGTTACGCAGCTTATTTGACATAAGTTGCGAGACTGAAACTATGATCTTTGCCTGAACCGAACCAAACCTTGACAACTTGAAAAACAGTCCAACAGTCGTGATGTGTCATGATGTCACATAACGTATTATTGCTAGCTTGTGTTTGACATGTTGGTAGTGAGAAAATGTTGCTGAACCGTAACGTAAGACAGTCTGTAACTGAGTGACCCAGTAACAACTCAACATGTCCTTAGTTTGGAGATGTTTTCGTGTCCAGGCCGGGTGGGATTTACAGTATCATCCCTCGACTGTGTTCTGGGTCAGACCCAAGTCTCAATCAAACGCTGAACCACCTCAACTTGGTCCTTTCTTGCTCTTTAATAGCTCTTCTTATTTATTCCTCCGTCACCTCACACATGATCAGCGTCCATCCATCAACTCATCCGCCTTTTCACTGTTCTCTCACGCTGTATATCCCTCATCACGTCCTGCACGGTTCGCTTCATGTCTCAGACACTTGCTGAGACCTCTGCTGTTATCACAGACCTCAGACAGTGTCGGGTTCACTTTGTTTTCAGTGACTTCAGTTGTGTTTTGTTGAGCTGATGCCGCTTTTAACCGCCGTCCTCTCCGCGATACTTCCTCTGGTTTACCACTGAACCTTTGACAGAAAGAGCTGCAGCTGACAGACTGATTGGACACCGATCGCCTACAGAGACCTGCACACTGTCTATAAACATGGACGCCTCCTTGAAAGACGCTGATGTTCAGTTCAAACAGAAAATGAAGTTGTTGAGTGAATCCAAATGGAGCCAGAAGAGAGGCCCAAAACCTTCCCTAAAACTACGTATGTGGCCATTTAAGGACATCTCGGACTCAGACTTTTTGAAGATAACCCGACTTCTCCCTAAATTTACTACCTGAGCAAACAGTTTGCTAATGAGTTTATGGTCTTAAGGCCCCCACACACCGGCTCAGACGTCTGAAGCGTTAGGAGAGAGTCGGACGAGTTCGGGAGCTGCTCTGTTCGGTGTGTTCAGCTGCGTCTGATCCGACTGAACATGCGAAGTCGGACGTCTGAGGTTGGACGCCGTCGGATACTCTGATTGGTTGTTAGCTAGCTGTTCAGTGACCATTCTGATTGGCGGTGTGCCAGCGAATCAGCGCGGCGTGTGGGAGGGGCGGCGGAAGTGACGACGGTAAACAAACCACATAAACAGAGACGGCACAGAGTTACAAACAACACTTCACCGTTCGTTATTTTGGGGATAAACCAGCGTATGTTTGGAAGCCATGGCTGTGTGGACCGAGGACTTTGAGGAGCAGCTGGCTGCCCTGGTGGAAGAGAGACCACCGTAATACGACATCACGCAAGTAATGCTGAGCTAACACTGTGTGTGCTTTGTTCTGATAAGCTACGGTCCGCACTCCGTTCTGTCATTTCCTGTTTTCATGTTTTGGGTGACTGGCACGAGACTGAGCGCCACCCGATGTTTAGGAGGCTTATTGCATCTCGCGCAGGCGCAGAACGTATACGCTGCTGTGTAGCCGGGGCGGTGTGTTTCAATGTGACTTTTCTACCGAACGGATCCGACGGAGTGGTCGGAGAAGGAAGTCGGCCTCGGGCGGTGTGTGGGGGCCTTAACACGCCAACAATAACAAGAACAGAGGTGGATGTGTGCAGAATGAAACACCCTGTGTGGTAACAACTATGATATTATTGTACGAGCATCCCGTGGGAAATAATACGTTTGGAGCCTACGAAGGCGGTGACATTTTAAGTGGAGGACTGAATATTAAACAGCTGCAGGAAACGGATACGCATGAAGGTATTTTACATGTAGGGACTGTTGTTACGAGCAAACAGGGCTGCCAAACACCCGACAGGAGAGAAGGAGCTGCAGAGGAAAACACATAAAGGTGAAGCTGCAGATTCAGGAAAGCTCCGATGGGTTTCTATATTTCAATTCATCAGGGAATGTAAACCAAACACTTATTGACCTGATTATCAATCACTAATCAATAATGTAAAGGACATGAATATATATTTCACATCACAACGTACGCTTTGAATTCATACTCATAGAAATACTTTACATTCCTCCACATTCACCGCACACACACGTTTAAGACAGCTCTGTCTCCCCCTCTCTCATGTCCACACACACACACACACACACACACACACACACACCAATATTAAAGATGCTTTCCCATCAGGTTGTCAAGATGTCTGTTGCCGGGACACCAGCAGGCTGGATATGATGTGTACCGGAGGGAAACACAGACTGGTCACAGCTGGACGTGTGTGTGTGTGTGTGTGTGTGTGTGTGTGGACAGTAGGTAATCTCATAATGTTTGCTCTCTCTCTCTCTCTCTCTCCTTCTGTCTCCTCTATTCACTTTCTGATCCGTTCTGTCCTCCCTCCCCTCCGTCCTTCCTCGCCCCTCCTCATCCTCTCATTGTCTCGCCGTCTCTCCTGTCGTTTCAATATCCTCCTCATCCCTCCTTCCCTCCCTCCCTCGTCCACAGCGGAGGGTGAGAAAGGTAAACTTTCCCACTCGTTTCATACTCGTCACCCCTCCGTCCGTCCCTCTCTCCAGACTCCGGGTCAAAAACGGTCAGGCTGGGAGGTCACGGAGGCAAAACTGGGAGGGTATCATGGACATAAATCCAGTTTGTGACCTTTCCTGCTCGTTCCTGTTTTGTTATGCTTTCATACATTAGTCAATCAAAAGGAAATTAATTGTCGAAAATGGTCATCCATTAATTGTTTCAGTCATTTTCAGGCAAAAAAAAGTCAAACAATTGCTGGTTCCAGCTTCTTAAATCAGTTTTTAGAAAGAAAATTGGGGTTCAATTCCAGTTTTGGGCAGTTATTGGAATCGAAACTGCCAAAAACTACGTCAGTAAAGACGGTAAAGTTTCTGTACCTGACACACAGCGTTACATAATTGAGCTGGTGTGTTGCGACAGTAAAAACACTTTTTCTTCCTCACATTCACACACACACAAACCGTCTCGTTCGACCTCAGAGCCAGGCAGGTCAGCAGACGCAGTCACAGCAACAACATGGTTAATATTTAATAGTCATAGTCTGGTCCACTCCTCAAACTGACACACACCAACACACACTCAGAAAAACACAACTTGAATAAGTTATCATCTACGCAACGGAAAGATGCAGAGGAACAGTCGGAGGAGGAAAGAAAGGTGATGAGAGCGAGAGAGAGAGAGAGAGAGCGAGGACAAACTAAACTGAAGATGAGACTGGTGGAGACCTGTGTTATATAAAATATGATAAAACATGATGTCAAACAATTATTTTCTAACATTAAAGCGACTTTAACTAAATGTGAAGTTTAGGAGGAAGTTTAAAAGTTTAAAGCAGACGGAAAGAAAAAGGAAAGAAGAAGAAGAAGAAGAAGAAGAAGAAGGAGAAGAACAAGAAGAAGAAGAAGAAGAAGAAGAAGAAGAAGAAGAAGAAGAAGAAGAAGAAGAAGAAGAAGAAGAAGAAGAAGAAGAAGAAGAAGAAGAAGGATCTGGTGAGAGAAAAGTCTTCTTGTGTAACATCTGAAGCACAAACATACATTTTTCCCTTCTGTCTTTGTGTCAGCCAGCCACAGAGCTGCAGACAGGGAGCTCACACACACACACACACACACACACACACACACTCACACACACACTCAGCATGAACTCACAAACACACCACACACACACATGCTAAATATTAGCCTCACACAACATCCAGGGGAAAACATGGCTGCCCCTTAATTCAACACAATCCGAGCTTATTACACCACAAACACGCTACGACACACACACACACACACAAAGGCGTATGCGTGACACACTGACATGTTGCTGTAAGTGGACACAAACATGAACACGCTGGGTAAACGTTCGTGACCCGCAGCCACAGAGCCGAGAGGGTTCGTGACCCGATGGCACCCAGAAGGCCGTAACCGTGGCAACGGGCCAAACTCCGCCAGCTCAGGAGGAAAATATGTTAAACGTCCTCTCCGTCCCGCTGGCTCTCTGTCTCTCATTTCAGTTTTCGTCCGGCTAACTAAGAAGTGAAAGTGTGCGATGATGAAACGTGACTTCATACTAATCTGTCCAGTTTTCTTCTTTTTTCACAGCTTTCCAAACTTTAATTTGCCTTTTTTTGTTTACAACCTGACGATCTTTTCAGAGAAACCAACTGCTAAACTTCAGACTAAGTGCGACTGTGCTGAAATAAATTAGATAATTAAAAGAATTAAGATAGAGGACTGATTCACTTTCAAACAACAGAATGAACTCTCCATCTTTTCTACTTCATCACTTCCTGTCTTTTCGATGCTCCCGATATTCCTTCTCCAGTGAATCCTTCCGTTCTGCCTCTCTCTTCACAGATAGAAGTCCTGTTTCTGGTACTAATGTCACCTCACCTTCCTTCATAACACCCACTCTCTCCTCTCCTCTCCATTACTTCCACCTCTGCTGCAGTAATCCCTCTCCTTCTCCACCTAGACATCGGTCTTCGCTCCATCTTCCTCTACCTCTCCTCCTTTGCTCCATCATTTGCCTCATTCCTTCGCTATATTTCTTTCCCCTCCCTCCATCCCTCACTCCCTTCATCCACCGGGGAGCAGAGCGCTTGATGGAAAACCCCACCGGTGGAAAGAGGAAGCGACTCGAGGGAAGAAAACAACAATGAGGAGGATAAAGACAAACGATACGGACAGAAATGTGAGCGGTGAACATGATTGTCCGCTGTCTCCCTCTAATATTTGTCTAAGTGTCAATCTCGGGTCAGTGATTGGCTGTTTGAACAGTTGTGTGCTTTTCCCCTTTCTCTCACTGTGTCGGCTTTACTTTGGACGGACATGACAGGAAGAAATCGCTGCTGACCTCCCACAGACACACACAGACACACACACTGCGGAGCAAAGAATAACAGCGGAGGAGGTTTGTGTAGACGGAGCGATGGTGTCTGTCCTGACATCCACTGTGAGGCCGTTACCACAAACAGCAGGCGGCGTCCCTCCGTCCAGGCTTTACGGAAACTCAAATTCTGGGAAAATCCTGCTCCTGTGTGTTCTGAGATGACGGATCTGAGCCCCGTAGATAGTGTAAACACAGAAATGCATGCGTGTGCAAATGGACTGAACACACGCAGGCGTATCCACTGTCGGCCGGACGCTTCTCATCCACTCGAACGAGTTTGTATTGTGTGTTAACTTCTAGCTTGGGAAGCACTTTTAGGACTGAAGTTAACTTAATACTACTACAATGTACTAGTACAATATCGGTCGACTGTGAAATCAGCTTACTACGACCCATGTTTACCTTCTTTGTTTGGCGGTGACCTCTGGTGGCTGTAGGAATCATTACATCCGCAAAGGAAGAAGTCAGAGGTCGTAGTATAAAGAGGGATAAAGTCTGCAGAAGCAGGAGTTTGGGGTGAAAGATTAGGTTCAGTAAGCACATGAATTTGTTCCTAACCTGACTCTCGCCAGATGAATTTGGTTCCGCCTCGCTCCACTCATCCATCTGGGATCGCTCCATTGGAGATGTGTTTCAGAAGGCTGGGCCTTATCAAAAATCCTTGCATATGATTGGATAAACCACTTTGGTAGATCAAGCTCTCGCCAAATCCGGTCGCGAGCAGGGCAAACCATCGTTTCACACCAACAACCAAGCCTGTCAGACGCCGATTACGCTGATGTTCTTTTAATGAAAAAATATTGGGTAGATTGGACAACACGGATGAAACAGCAGCATCAGTGTTGACGCTTGCTTCCTCGATGCGAGCCGCCATTGTTGTCTGAATCAAAACAGTCGCTTCTCCGCTACGTCACATCTATGAAACTCCCGCCCAGCGGTCCTGATTGGCTCGACCATAAAATCTGGTGCCGAAATCCCTCCCAACGGGAGCGATCCCAGATGGATGTGAGTGGAGCTAGGCGGAACGAAATGCATCTGGAGAGAGTCAGGTTACGGCTGTTCCTGCCCGGTGAGAAGCGCAAGTCAACAGTGAGTTATTTTACTGACGTTGTTGAGTTGTTAAGTAGGAAGCAGCATCAAGTGAATCTTGACTGTAGCTGCTAAGCTAAAAGCGTTAGCGGGCGCCGTGTCTGTAGTGACTGAACAAGCTTGACCACAATCAGAGGGTGTAAATTAAGCCTTTTAAATCAATTTGGGACTCTCTGGGCTTCCATAGACTTGGATTACGCCAGAATTTTATGTTTTTATTTCAGTTGTTTCCTACAATTTAAAACACTCCGGTTGTTTGCTGTTAAGCTCCAGAAATGTTTTGCGGACTATTGAACCGATGAAGATGAATTCTATGTCTGAACTGTTCCTTTAACGTTACTGCAGCTTCTGTGGTGGCAACTTTTCAATTAAATGTACCAATTCAAACATTCAAACTACTGCAATATGTTTCAAAACTAAAAGTACAACGTTAACTCCTGAAAGGTCTTCGGGTTAAACATGAACGTGCACACAAATACTAAGTAAAGAAAATCGAGGCAGACAGCAGCAGACTGTAAAGATCCACAAACATCCAATTATCTCGTAACACAGCGAGACGGCAGACTTGTATAAAAACTGCATGAATGCAAAATTACCGCATAGACAAACACACACACACACACACACACACACTCTCTCTTTTATACCGCAGACACACCAAAAAATAATTATGTCACCCAATAGCCCACAAAAACACAACACACACTGCGGCTGCATGGATGCAAATCTGTGTAATTAGTGCACACACACACACAGAAACAGACAATTATACAGTACACATGCAAATACGAGCAATTATCAGACACACTCACAGACGTATCACTCCGGCGTGCTCTCGCGCTCGCTCAGTAAATTAGTCGGGTAAACGGCGAGGTCACATTCAGGTTAGCCTCTAAAGAGCGGCGGCTCGGCAGCTGCCATCAGCACCTCTGTCAGCCGCACGCCGTTAATTAGCCGCCCTCAGATGCCAATCAACGGCGCTAATGAGGACAGCGCTGCCTTTTCGCCTAATGAGAGAAACTCTCCAAGTGTCTGAGGGGAAAGTTACTGTAACCGCAAGGACACACACACTGAAAGACGCATTAAATCATGCACACACACACACATTCACATTGTCACGCTGTGTATAAATCTTTTTTATTAGTACTGCTATATTTCACTCACACTTCTCTAACCTGTATTTTGAGACCTTATTCACTTCAACTCAGCCTAAAATCAGGAGGGTGTGTGTGGGGACGGGGTTTCTGAAGGTATTCAGCTGTCCGACAAACACTTCCTATCATCCTAATCTGACAACCCCAAAGACATTTCTGCGGATAAAGGACATGGTGAAAACAAGTCACTACCAGAATTCACTGTAACTGACACTAAATGAACATTAAAGGGATATTCCGGTGTAAGTTTAATCCATGGTCTAACACACCTTGACACCGAGTAAGACTCCCCCTCGAGAGGTCAAGTTAGCTGACCGCTAGCTTAGCTAGTTGTAGCAACCTCAGAAAAGAGCGCACGACAACAATACACTGCAGCTTATGTCTCCAACTAGAAACCGCCATCAAAAAGCCACAATTAATGGTGAGAACAGCAGCAAACTTCAGCAACAGTACATGTACAGTCCCAGCACACAGTACGAAGCATCAAACATCTGCTAGCTTTGCTGGATTTGTATTAAAAACACAGCTCAACTCACCCTCTCCTCCAGCAGCCTGCCTGTGTGGGGAAGCCTGACGAGTCGATTAATCGAGTGCAGTAGATTTCTGCAGCTCAAGGATGAAAATGTCTGATTATTACTCCATTACTTCCGTTCTTTTCCCTGTCAGCTCTCGATAATAAGAACTGAGCGTTCCATGGAGTAATAATCAGACATTTTCATCCTTGAGCTGCAGAAATCTACTGCACTCGGTAATCGACTCGTCAGGGCTTCCCCACACAGGCAGGCTGCTGGAGGAGAGGGTGAGTTGTGCTGTGTTTTTAATACAAATCCAGCAAAGCTAGCAGATGTTTGATGCTTCGTACTGTGTGCTGGGACTGTACATGTACTGTTGCTGAAGTTTGCTGCTGCTCTCACCATTAATTGTGGCTTTTTGATGGCGGTTTCTAGTTGGAGACATAAGCTGCGGTGTATTGTTATCGTGCAGTCTTTTCTGAGGTTGCTAAAACTAGCTAAGCTAGCGGTCAGCTAACTTGACCTCTCGAGGGGGAGTCTTACTCGGTGTCACGGTGTGTTAGACCATGGATTAAACTTACACCGGAATATCCCTTTAATGTTCTTCTTTCAATGGAAGAAACATTAACGTATTACATCTCTCAAGGCTACCGGGGCAATTTTCTGTTCTCAAAAGAAACATGATGGAGAACGCTGACCAGCTGCATGTGAAGATGTGGGTGTCAGTTGCATCACTACTCGCTGACTTCTAGTCTTACAAACATGTTGAATGTGTAGTTTGTTTGTTTTTTTTTAAATACATCTATGCTTGTTAGCTGGCAGTCTTCTTGTTTCCTGCCTTGGACCAGTCTGCTAAGTTGTCCGTCTGAATGAAAGAATCCCGTCAGTCCACACCTGCTGAAGCTCCGTTTCCACCGGCTAACCACGCAGTTCACCTCCAGGTCAAGGTGAGCACATGCGTGAGAGATATCTGGCTACACTCCCATAATTCTTGGGTTCCCCTGGGCGAAAGGGAGGTGCTGGGAGGGGGCACCCTGGTACACGAACACACACACACACATATTCAGGAAGCCTCTGGCTATCATCAGAACAGACAAAGGACTGTTACTGGGTGTGGAGCGAAGCCTTCACACAATCACACAGAGCCAACAAAAGGCCGGGAGAGAGAAAGAGAGGCAGAGTCCCAAAAATCAAGAAGGTAGAGAAAAGTGAGGACGGAGCAGAAGGGAGGAAGACAAGCTGACAGGGAATCACGACTGAGGAGAAAGCTGTGATCGCAGTCGTTAATGTGACAGAAAACAACCGCAGGGAGCCTCCGAACACTGAACAGGTGTTGATATGACAACCTGCAGCAGTGTGATGAAATGTAACACGAAACCAGGTATTCAAGTCAACTGCAGCTGCACCATTTAAATGTCTTTCTGGTAGCGATACATGAATTCATCCCAAACCGTCACAGAGTTTCAGTGATCGGTAAGTGGCGTAATGTTCCGTATGCTATTTTCCAAACGCCATTAAACAACAAAAGCAGAAGACAATGAACTTGTATCAGATATTGTGCCAATGAAATTTGCTAACTGCAATTTTGTTGTTCTGTTCTGTACACGCGACATCGACTGCATGTCTGTCCGTCCTGGGAGTCGGATCCCTCCTCTGTGACTCCTCCTCAAGTTTAGTCCCAGCCTAGTCAAGCGAGCAGGAACTGATGAAGCCTCTTGGATGAGAGGTGAAACGTCTTCAAAGACAAAAACCAAATCCAGTTGCATTCGATTTGAGGAGTAAAGGAAGCCATCTATGCAAAAATTGAAAAACCATCTCTAAACAGAGGAGAGGGTCTGCGACACCACCTATCTCCAATTTACTATGCTGCCCTTTCATGTCTTCCCAGGAGATTCAACAACTTAGCCTCTCAGAACAACGGCTGTGCACAAAGGGCCTCATGTGACTCAACGACTGTCGTTACAACACAATAGAGCACTAACGAAGTCGAAACC
The DNA here is from genome assembly GCA_039737535.1 of Lagodon rhomboides. Taxonomy (NCBI): domain Eukaryota; kingdom Metazoa; phylum Chordata; class Actinopteri; order Spariformes; family Sparidae; genus Lagodon; species Lagodon rhomboides. Next base: position 33,659,390 of record CM077786.1, read on the forward strand.
AACTTTCCACCATCCCCAACGACCATACTAACGACTGTCAGTGGCCTTGTGACCGCCTCCTGAGAGGTTAAATAGCTGGACCTCCACACCGGCTAGTTGGACTAGTCTCAGCCTAGTCAAGCGAGCAGGAACTGATGAAGCCTCTTGGATGAGAGGTGAAACGTCTTCAAGACAAAAACCAAATCCAGTTGCGTTCGATTCAATTTCCTTGAGATAACTATGACCTGGATGAATGAGAATATTCACAGGCTTTCCTCCTCAAGTTTCTTCCATCTTGGTTTTCCCCTGTTAAAAGGGTTAAAGTCAGAGGATGTCGTTCAGTGTACAGATTGTGAAGCCCACTGAGGCAATGTTGGGATCAGAAATTGGAATCGGCTAAGAAAAATGCGATCGGTGCATCTCTAAAAAATAATATTTTTGTCATTTAATTGTCATTTAACTCGTGTCGTCGCCCATCTTGGCTCCCTAACTTGTTATTTGGATAGTAACCTTAACTGATGATAACGACAAGATGACACAGCCGGATGCCAACGTCTGAAGTTGATCAAACACACACACGCTATTGGACGGCACCATCTGCAACACATTAACTATAAATCTGATACAGAAAGCACATTTACGGTAGATTAAAAACAATTTATCATACAGACGGATGTGGAGAGACGAATGTAGACAAAGAGCGAGGATACAACACGCAACGTTGCCAAAGAGAGAACGATGCACACAAGCAAAAAGCAGGCCAGTGTGTGTGTGTGTGTGTGTTGTGTGTGTTTCCGAGGGACATGGGCTTTATAGAGTCCATCAACACAGCAGGAGGAAAAAGAAATCGCTCCTGCTGGAGGAAGTGCTAATGGCTCTGCACTATATGTGTCACTCGTGTACGTCTGTATATGTGTGTGTGTGTGTGTGTGTGTGTGTGTGTGTGTGTGTGTGTGTGTGTGTGTGTGTGTGCATTGATTGATCGAACGTGCCAAGTCCATCTCGGCATTCCCTGATGGGAGCCAGAGTGTGAAATTGCCAAAAAGCCAAAGAGCAAATAATCAGGACAGACACTTTCTTCTACCATTCATCACTCTCATACCTGCTATTTGTCTAAACCCCCCCCACGCACACACACACACACACACACACACACACATTACACACGCACACCTGTTCATCTGCACCTTCCGTCTGTAATTAGTTGTGTTTTTCATGGCTGATGGCCACTTTACTCCGTCTGTGCTCAGAGGGAAAAGTAAGAGTGTCTCTTTGATCCCTCACATTTTCTGTGACAACCACCAAATCCATCACACACACCACACACACACACACACACACACACACACACACCACTGCTGTCATAAATGGATCAATCACTGAGAGAAGTTAATTGAAGCCCTCCGTTGTGTTTGCTTTCCTTTCTCTCTCTCCAGCAGTGTTTGTGTGAGCGTCTCCAGGCGTCTCCAGGCAGAAGCTGCTACCTTCTGCACCCGACGCAACAAACACACACTTCTAACAAAGGCTTCAGAGCAGCGTGTGTGTGTGTGTGTGTGTGTGTGTGTGTGTGTGTGTGTGTGAATGACACATTTACCCGCATAGTAACCAACCGAGTCCAAGCCTTCAGTTATTAAACAAGAAAGAAAAGCTCTTTGTGTGTGTGTGTGTGTGTGTGTGTGTGTGTGTGTGTGTGTGTGTGTGTGTGCCCGGTTGTCAAATTAAAGCTCGACTGTGCCGACTGCTCCGGCGGGACTCTGTAAGTGATTTGTGGCGCTTCTGCTGTCCGAGGGGAGACGACTCGCAGTGTTTTCTAGGTGAGAAAAATGGGTCAATTTTTGATCCAAAAACTAGAAAGGCACAAAGCCTGAATGTCTCGGTTACTCCTCCGTATCTGTGATGGTTTATTGCTTTAAACCAAACATTTATTGCTAATTAAAATGATCTGCATATCAGCTAATGTTGTGTACAATGGTATAAAGACGAGGTATGTACAGAGGGATTATTGTAGAAGAAGAAAGGCTGCAGGATAAATCAAATCAAATTAAATCTTTTTTTTCCAACAAGTAAATTAATTTAGTCAGAGGCAAACTGAACACAGAGGCAGCAGAATAAAAAGCATGTCTACAGTAGCCAACCATTCTCCCCCAAAATGAAAATACTTTCCTCCAGTCGACTCGCACAACAATCATTCATCACGGGGGCAGAACAATCACAGTTTGGGTTTCGTGGGGGAACAGAACAGAACTCCTAAACCCAATAACCCAAATTGTAGGCTGCACACACAAAAAAAGCACAGAAACAGATGAAAAAGCCAAATTCGATGAAATGGTGTGTGGAGAGACAAGTGAGCAACAAGGGCTGTAAACTCTACGTGAACTTCAGCCGAGCTGTGGTTCCACACTGAACTACGGATAATAACACAGTTCTCTCTCCGTCGCGGCTCGTCCACTGATTTTTCCTCTTCATTGCCATTTTTTTCCAGGCATTAATGTCTCGTCTTGTCTCGACTCCTAATCAGCCACTGAACTTATTCTAAAGACAACGACGGGACGCAACTCTTAACTCTTAACACCACACACTGCCAGCTATCGACACTGAGCCAGTTCATAATCTAGAACCAGTTCTTTGCGAGAACCGCGCTTGGCCAAGAAAGCCGGTTCCACAGTGGCACCAACACTTTGCTGGTCTAAAACAAAGAACCGCTTATGTCAGGGGCTTGGGGCGGAGTTATCGTGACCAAGGAACAACTAAAACTGCTTATGACCGTCAATAAACCAGAGCTAATGTAGCATGTTCTGATTTATCCACGGGAGAATAAAGAAGAACGTGTCCTAATGGACCCCAAATAGAAGCAACAATGGTCCACAGCGACTGAATGATGAGAGTCTACGGTGGCTCTCATGCCCGTAGAAATGCAAACCTGTTGTTAAATGGTTTGCAGCTTGAACCAACTCCTAACCAGCTCTACAGGGGTGATTGCTATGACGCCTGACCTACAAGACGTATCACCTCCAGTCAATCTCAGAGCACATCTATGGGCAAAGCTACCACAGCTGCTTTATGACAGTGTTCGTGATTCGTGCCGTGACAGCGCTTTTCCCCGCTAGTTCCACACATTAGCCTCCTTGGCACACAACGTGCAGAAGCATGCACCTGGTTGTCGCAGCTTTTGGCACCACCTCCCAAAGAGGCCTTTGCCGACATCTTTAGTGTCTTCCATGAATTTGCGGTCCATCCTGACACTACGGTGCGCGTCAACAGCACGTGGAGCGACTGCTCTCTGGATCAATCTGTTTGGCCAAGGCCCGCCCCCACCGTATTTCTGATTGGCTAGTAGACCTGTCCTTAGTGTAATTGACTGAAAGTTGCGCCTCTGTGAGATCCAGAGGACTGTATGTTAGATCTCTGGGCAAACCCGATTTCTTTTTTTTTATTCGCAGTCACGCTGGTACGCCGGAGATCCGGCACGGCGCCGGACTGCAATCAGCCCTGTGCTCCAGCACTGGCACCAGCCGAGAACCAGCACTTGGTTCCCTAAATACAACCATAGACTGTCAAACATTTATACTGTGCATCTGCACCTTGAAAAAAGCTGTAGGAGGTACGCCATATGCCTTTTCCACCAACACTGAACCAGTTCCATTCCTGTTTGCACATCACATTTTTACACGTTGTGAGCATTTCGACCAAAACTAAACTGGCTCGGATCCTGAAAAGTCGTGTCATATTCTACAGATCGCTGTGCAACACCCTTTGTTTATGTTGCATCCTTGATTACAAATGTTCTACTCAGAACTGGTGGAAACGGGGGACTGGTTCGGTGGAAAAGGTTCCAGTTCAAGAGTCTGAGCTCATTCGGTGGAAAAGGGGCAACAGAGGGAGCAGGTGTCAGATTCAGACAGTAGTTTAGATCAGACTCACAGTCGAGACAGGGCTTCGTTCTTCTGAAACAGCAGCTCCTGAAGTTGGCTGAGTCGGTTCTTGTTGAGGCGACTGGGTGAATAAAAACATGTTGGATTAAAAAACGTGTAAATGATTCTCTGTGTTTGTGTGTGAATGTGTCTGTGTTGCTCTCACAGTCTCTCCAGCTCCTTCAGGTCATCAAACGCTCCTCTCTCAACGTTACTGATCTGGTTCTCCATCAGGTGACTGCAATAACAACAAGAAAAAAGATAAATATGTTACATTCAGCACAAATGCACTCCCACTGGTTGGCTTTGTGTGTTCGTGTGTGTGTTTTCTTTTGCTTGTTCTGCTTGTTTTGGTTTTAAATACCTGATAATGAAGCTCAATAACTAAAATCAATAATTAAACTGAGGTTCGGCACAAACAGAAAACAGACTGTAACATCGTTCACCTTCTCATTAATCAAACTGAGCGAACGAAGAGTCAACACACATCGTTCCTCCCACAGCTGCTGCTGGGGTCTGTACATCTGATGAATACACCCCACAGACTTCCACATCGTAAACCACTGGTGTAACACTCAATCCCCTCCTGACAGCAACGAGCCCCGGGCTCCCAGCGGGCTGCTAATCTGTTTTGAGCGGGCCTCCGGAGATGTCATTAGTCCCTGGCACGTCTTCCTCTTCACACCTCATGTCCATCACTGACACTCAGCCCGGGCCTGGTCCTCCTCGGGTTCACGCAGGAAACCGGCATCAGTGCAGCTTTTCTCCCAGAGGGCACCGTGTTTCCAGGTCAAAAGGTCGCAGATAAACCCCTCCCTGTTGTAAATTTGACTGACACTGACACCAAACAAGCACCTCGGGGTGGCTCATGTGTCACGGCTGAGCCGAAGCATCATTCCGTTCCCTTCGGCCACAGACATGATTCCCACATTCCTGCCAGACCCAAAGCCAGCAAAGACATGTGGGAAAGAATCTCTGCTGAATGCATACGAGCTGTTTTCCGATCAACAAAGAGCCTGACAAATGTCAGAAGTTCCGGCTCATTATTTTTCAGAAATGCATTTGTATATAATGTCTGTTTAACAGGGAAGAAAGAAAAATAACAACTAGTAAAATGTCTGAACTGTTGTGATCGCTGCTCCTAATGAGGGTTCAGCCGAAGGTCTCGAATCGTAAACGTACATATTCAAACATGCGAGTAGCTGAATGAGTGAATGTGGCTGTGACTTACAGGACTCTGAGGTGTTTGAGACCGGAGAAGTCCGTCTTGGTGATGACTGTCAGGTTGTTCCCGTTCAGATCACTGAAAACAAACAGGACAACAACAGATTAGAGAACAGGAAGTCAATATCAGGACTGAAATGTGCTGTGGACAAAAACAAAACATTTTGATGGACACTGATGGACATTTTTCACAATTTCTGTCCTTTTATAGAACAAACAACTAATCGATTAATCAAGGAAATAATTAACAGAATAATCGACAATGAAAATAATATAGTTTCAGCCCTACTGACTGCACATTTTCTGAGTTTAGCTTTCAGTGTGTCGTCAGCTATCAAGTGTGAAGGGTTGTATTCGCTTCTGAGTGGGATTCTAGCAGCCACTCTGCTGCAGGTAATCAGATATCAGCTTTCATCCTGATCAGTGTTACAAAAGAGGCAGATTAAGCTTCACTGGAACTCACTTCTGCTAGTTTTTACTTTCCTGTATGAAAAAAATAAAAAATACAGTACAACCAGAGCTTTCCTCGGATTCAGGTTCTTCCAAGATCTTTCCTCGAGGAAACTTTCTTTGAATTCACACTGTAACAACATCTCTGTACAGATGAAACACATGTTTCTGGTCTTTGAAGTTGTTTTCACTCAGGAGTTCACTTTGAGGACACTAAATCCGCTAACATCAGCTTAAAGTCGGAAGAAGACCGAGGACACTGTTTTCCGTCAGACGTGTATTCAGACGTACAGTACGAGATTCCTTCCGAGATGAAACAGCTACTGTTTGACAGGAGTATCGTGTTCCTCCTCGACTCACACTGACGCACAACCATTTTTCCAATTCTCTCTGTTAAAGCTTCACTCAGAGCAGAGGCTTCAGACAACATGAGATTCCAGCCATTCAAGTATAAACCATCGTCAGTGTGTGTTATGTGATCTAGTACGTATGCAGTCGTAGAGGGGGTTTAACCCTGTGACCTCATTGTCTGCGCTGATGGACATTTGCGAAGAAAGAGAAGGGATGATGTCACTCTTCCCACGAGGCTTTGTGGCAGGAGAGGTAAGCTGAACCCTGCGCTCGTACCTGTGTGTGTCTGTGTGTGTGTTTGTGTTTGTGTGTGTGGAGTGTCATGTTGCCGCACTACTGTAAAGGGTGGAGCAGAGTGTGACCTTGTCCCGTCCTGTGTACGAGAGGGAGAGAGTGGATGTTGTGGTTTGGGTGTGTGAACTGGATCCACACTAATGGAAACACAAAGAAAACACCTGACAGCGACGAAAAAGGGAAAAAATACACGTCCATTATCACAGAAAATGAGCTCTGCCCCACACAAACAACCAGGTGTTTTCTACAAATCATAGCAAATTACAAGTACGACTGAGCCGTGAATCATCATTACACCAGCCCCTTTTAGATAGAAAAGGTGGCACATGTGCAGCAAGGTAAAGGCTGCAATGTGCCTCCTTGTCTGTCTAAAAGGGAGGTGTAATATTCCTCCTTTTCCAAAAAGCCTCCACTTTTCCTCCTCTGGTAGGCGTCAACATGTGACGTGACGTGAAGCAGGAAGTTGGGCGTGAAGAGAAGCAGGGCAGTTTCTGCTTTTCTCCCAAAATCCTCTTCCCGTTTAACATTGGGGCTTATGGGGCAGTTGCTGGAGTTTGTGTCGGTTAGACGCAGATAATTCAAAAACCGTACATCCTCCCGATAAAGTGGACACGTTGCCAGACAGAAGACAAGTGTGGCTACGTTCTTGGAAAATATCACTATTGTAGTGTGAAATCTGTGGCTAGGATCGTCATCTAAAGAAACATTTTCGGAGAGTTTTTTTCAGGCTCCCCCACTCTGCCAGTTGGTGCTGCACGAACATTCCGCAATACACACACATTGAAAATCCTGAATTTTTCTGAGTTTTTTCGAAATCACTCACGATCAATTAAGAGTCACCGTTCAAAAACTAAACATCGTAGAAAGAAAGTTCAAATACAACTCAAATAGATCAGACTTGTGCCTACATTTTAAAGTTTGAATGGTGTCTCTAGGTCAAAGTCTGCCAGAGCAGGAGATGTTTGAAAAACGTCGATGATTTTGCGACTTTTTGACCCCGTCCCATTCATTCCTTATGGGAAGTTTTTCACAGTTTTTCTTCAAAATAAGAGCTTTACATTGCACCCCATCGGAGTTTAGAACTGGGTTCTTCAGCGGGGGGCTTTTAATTTGAAAGTAGCGACCGCTATTAGCTCGCCGCTACAACAATAAGCGGACAACCAAGACAGCTACAGAGAGCGAGGAGACGCTAGCATCTCCCGGATCTCAGCGGCTTTCCAGCTGCTCATCTTCGTGGATGAAGTGACGAACTGACTGCTGTGATCAGCTGTTTCCTGGTTTTAAAACTCCCGGCTGTGGGTGCGCAGCAGTGCACGTCATCCACACCTCCGCCCATCTCAGCATTTGCCACCACATTGCCGCCTCGGATTTACAGCAATGGAGGCGCAAATAAGTGTAACGTTACCCTCCGAGGGGCAAAACTGGCGGAACAAAACAGACCACCAATTTGCCGCCTTCTGTCTAAATCCGCGGAGCGAGCCACCAAAAGGACGGCAGATTGGTGGCTTACTGCCCAGAATAAAAACGGCTACTGTGATTTAAAAGGCCCCGACCAGAGAGCACGAAACAGAAGACTGTCCCCTCAGTGGTGAGCAGAAGCTGTTGGCTCTTGGGAAAACTGACGTTACATCTCGTCTCTATGTCCCATTTAGTAGTTCCGTATTAAACCTGCCCATTTACACCAACCCAGGACTTACGGTTGCATTGAGGGCGAGCAGCTGTCAGGGTGTTTCTTTCCATCATACCGTTGAGTGTTTTTTAGCGTAGCTTCCACATACATGTGGTGTTGAGCCAAATACCCCTTTTCTCGCCGCCTGTGTCTGAGTCATCCCAAGCATCGGTCATACATCGCTAAAGCACAGTGAGGTCGTCACACAAGAATGGAGGAGCAAGTGCAGCCCAAATTACCCGAAGCTAACATGACAGCTGTGAGTACTAACAATAGTTTATTATGATAATGTTAGATGTTTTCTTAACTTACTAGCAATGAAAACGATGTGCTGCCCTCCGCTGACACCACCCTTGTTCCAATATGTTAGAGTTTCATTGCTATAATCATTCCTCCCGTCCATGAAAACATTCCCTTCTTAAAGTAAATGATGAGTAAAAATCTTCTCTGTGTGCAAACATGTCTTGTAAAGTTTGGCTGAAAATAACTCGAGGGCATTAGCAGTCGGGGGTTAGAGGCGATCTTTCCAAGTTTTATTCCTTTCAGCACAAAATTCCATCTTTTTGTTTCCCTTGACGGCGTTTCCTCGCACAGCTGCGGCTGAGCAGCAGCAACACAAGAGGGAATTTTGTCCCAGAAAGACTAACTTTGGAAAATCCCCACTTGATTTGACCAACTTAGACAGTGTGTGACAAGTGTGTGTGTGTGTGCATGTAGGAATATAAAGCACATCCACGAGAGACGACTCCTCTGCTGAGAATGTGCAATTTTACTAAGACTGCTAGTAGATAAATAAAACGGTAATTATCGATTTAATTCCTAGTTACTTTCAGGATTAATTGATTATCATTTTGTTTGTAAAGGGTTAGAAAAACATGACACAGCTCATTATGATTTCAAAGAGTGTCAGGGTCCACGAGTTTGTCCTCCACTGTTGTTGTGTTTGTATTCATAGTCTGCATCTGATGGGCCTATTTTTGAACATGCCATCCTCAGCCTCTCTCTGAAGAGCCAGCAGAACTAGAGAGCAGAGTATCATAACGACAGTAATTTAGGAAAGCTCAGACATAAGTTTGCCTTTTTCTTCTCTACAGAGAAGGTGGCGCTGCCACACCTTCTGCCTCCTGTCAGTGCTGGACTGCCAATGGATGCATGTTATCAAGGCCAACATATCTAAACTAAAGGCAGCGTTACACTTCTGAAACTGCGTAATGCGCTATCCAACTGCGTAACCACGGAGACCCCTCGAGCCCTCATAGTTCTCCGTCGTGGTGCCGGATACGCAATGCAATTTCCAATCGTAGTCCTTGCCGTCATCATCGAAATGCTACGAGCTGCAGGACTGCTGACCAATCGTAGCCGTTGTCGCTTGACGGAGTGACGGACACTTAAAAAAATATTTCGTGCCGCCGGAGAGGCTCTCCGACTACGTAGAGGGCTCTCCGCGACCTACGTACAGCACTTTACGGAGTAGTAAAAATTAGGCTTAAGTGTTCATCATGATCTCCGGCCAAAAGAATCTGGCATAGAGTCACGGCGGTGTGTGTTGCTTTGGCTCTCACAGAGGAAACCACACTCTCCGTAACGTAACTGCCTTGTTCTGTGCAGCATCACTGAAGGCTGGAGAGGCAGATTGCTGCACTAGAGTCAAGACGATGCAGGAGGAGGTAGTTCTGAGAGACCGGGAGGAGAGCAGAAGCAGGGGATTGGCTGGGACGGAGGGAGGACGGGTCGTGGCGGGGGGTCCAGAATCACTGCCTGGATGTGTGTGAAATCACCCCGACAGTTAAACCGCTCAGGCAAAACAAGCCTCAGGAGGGAGAGGGATGTACAGTACAACAGGCGCTGACCACATCGTCACACACTGTGACAGCATGTATAGACCCTCAGAACCCCAAAAATATCAGCCGCTGATTGCAAAGTGATTGCATCATTTGTCTTTGTTGTACGAGGAGGAGGAAGGAGACACGAGGGGCGAGAGGAGCACAAACGCAGCCCTGATGAGGCGTGGTTAATTGAGTTTTGTGCAGCATGGCGGGGTCAGGGGTCAGCGGAGCGACAGACTCCCCTCGAGTGGCGACTCTGCCAAACAATAGCTCATTAAAGCAGAACGCGTCTCACACACACACACACACACACACACACACAGCCTCATCGGGCAGCGAGGCAGTTGATCCGCTCAGCTCTGCTCGCCACTGTTAGATCTGACATGGAGGGAGAGCAGGAGGGGGGCGGCTGAGGAGGATGATGGGATATGTGCTGCGGGCTCAGAGGAAAACATGAAAACGTACAGTGGACAGAAACACTTATCCTGAAGCAGAGCCGGGTATCAAACCTCAGTGCTGTTTGAGTCGACGTGAGGATCAAAAACATGTGGAGCATCAGAAGACGGCCATGAACGCTCGGTCAACACCAAGGCTTGACTACGTTGCTTACGTTGACATCATTTTTATACATTTTTCTAAATCAAAAGAGTAGGATTTTGTAGAAAAACATGATTATAGTCATCAAAATAAGGTGCAAGCTGCTTTGATATCAGTACAAAAACTTAACAATTCAGCGCCTTATGCTGGAGAGGCTGACAGTGAGTGAATCACCCTGAGCCTTCAGCACAGACAGATCCAGGTGTGTTACATGTACAGGTGAGCAGCACACCGACACCTGTATCTGTACATCCTTATCCCTACTCTAAATGGGGGAGGGCTTAAACCAGACGTGGTTGTTCGTTTAAGCCTGAAACCGATATGGGTTGATTAAAGTTGCTATATTTGATTAAATATTAAAGGTCCACTGTGTCGTGTTTTAAGTAATTTATTCCCTCAAATCAGCGTCTTCATTCATAAATAAGTCCTCATTGGTGTAAAATGATCTCTGCCAACAATCTCACTTCTCCTCCTGAGGGAAGAATCACTTCTCTGTATTTCCATAGGACGGGCGAGCTCTACGGAGGCTTCCATGTCCTTCCGCTCTATAAAAAACGATGAACTGGTGAGAGGGACAAAAAGCTCTACGTGGTACAGATAAGGCTAAAGGCGTTTTCACTCAGAGCCAGCGTGACTGTGGAACGGAGGAGGAGCTTAGCCAGACGCGCTCGTCAGCTGCAGTTTGAAGTCTGTTTGAAATAACGTACCTCATCACCCGAAACTAAACTTGATGAAGTGCTGTTTGAAGACGTGTTGTTGTCACAGCTTCTTGAATCTTGACACATCCCGCCTGCCGTAGTTCCAACAGGCAGCAACGCACGTTTGAAAACGCGAGGTGCTAGAGAGCAGTATTCGTTTGAATGCAGAATAACATTTAACCACTAGATGGGAGAAATAATTCCACAGTGTGTCTTTAAACAACAATTCATTAATTATTATGATATTGTTGTCACAACACGCAGCACATCAGAATGACGGCACATGTGAACACGGACAAGTGTGTGTAATAAAGAGCCACTCAGCTACGATGATTCAGAAAAACTGTATTTGGTCAAAAATAGATATAATTAATGAGCTCTGGCCATCCGAACCTGCTTTTTAAACAATCGACTCACATGAGCACACAGTGCAGTAGGATGCGTTTGAGCGTGCATGTGGCCGATCGATGTAAACGGATCATTTTAATCTGCAAATCAATTGTGCATCCGTGCAGGATGCTGGCACCAGCGCAGTATCAAGATACAGTGGTCACGAGCATGAACACAATCCTCCTCTCCAGCAGACCACAGGCTCTGAGGAGAGAGGCTCAAACAGAGCTCCATCACCTCTTCACTACAAATCTGCAGCTTATATGATTTGCATCTGAAGCCGGTTTGGATTACATTCGGACAAACCACACTGCAGTCGTAGTGGAAGCGACAAATCCATGATCCTGATCACACTGTCGGGACCCTGGTGTCAATATTTAGTGGAAACCTCCATTAAAACGGCCGCACTCACACCAAGTCAAACAAAGTGAAGGACAGAAATCCACAAATGCCATGGTAACTGCTCCAAACACTTCCCACAAACCCGTCTTAATACCTATTCAGAGCCGCTCTATGCAGCCCTGCTGTGGTTTCTTTCTTTGTTTGAGTCATATGAGAACAGAACAGAGCGATCGGTACGATGTTGCTGAGCGGAACATTTCCAACCAGCCCCAGAGTGGTTCGTTTGGACCGAAATCTGACCATGACCGATGTGCCACCCAGATATCTGGTGAATGAACCAAAAAGTGGCAGCGGCAAAATATTCTGCTGATCTGGACAAACTCATTTTCCCGACCAGGACAAATGTTGTTTCCAACCAGCTGTTCTCGATAAGTTAAAACCAAACTGCACTGTTACAATTACCAAGTCAACACAAGACTGTGCTGCAGATGGAAAAGCAACCTTCACTGTCACCTTCTTCTTCCTCTTGCCCTCCGTAAAACCTCCTTCACATTATCATCCTTCCTCTTTCCCCTCCATCACCAGCTCTCCTCCTTTATTTTCACCTCCCTGCTTCCTTCCTCCGACAGCCTTAAACAGCTCTTCCTCCCTCTTCCTCCTCCTTCTGTTCCCTCCTCCTCATCCCATCTTTCTCCCCAGATGCAGCACAGTGGACGTGACTGATATTAGCGACCACACACACACACACACACACACACACACATTCAGGTCTAATGACACTTCATTAGCGGCATCTTTCCCACTGAGGGGCTGCGGGGGAAACGTTGGGATAATTATAAGAGATGGACAGAGAGAGGGAGAAGCTGAGGAGGCAGTCAGTGGTAATGAAACTGAGAAACGGTGTGTGTGTGTGTGTGTGTGAGACAGGAAGGGAAGGACGGTGGAGTGATAATACACATAAAAGAAAGAGTTCAGCTTCTTAACAGCTGACATTTTAAAAATGTATTATACTTTTTAATAATACCTGTAGCAGAAGTATCTAGGCCCACTCAAAGTTTGGGTTACTTTTAGGTTTTAAGACACTGGAACAGTCTCAGTACCTCAAGGTGTTGCTTAAAGGGATATTCCGGTGTAAGTTTAATCCATGGTCTAACACACCGTGACACCGAGTAAGACTCCCCTCGAGAGGTCAAGTTAGCTGACCGCTAGCTTAGCTAGTTTTAGCAACCTCAGAAAAGACCGCACGATAACAATACACTGCCGCTTATGTCTCCAACTAGAAACCGCCATCAAAAAGCCACAATTAATGGTGAGAACAGCAGCAAACTTCAGCAACAGTACATGTACAGTCCCAGCACACAGTACGAAGCATCAAACATCTGCTAGCTTTGCTGGATTTGTATTAAAAACACAGCACAACTCACCCTCTCCTCCAGCAGCCTGCCTGTGTGGGGAAGCCCTGACGAGTCGATTACCGAGTGCAGTAGATTTCTGCAGCTCAAGGATGAAAATGTCTGATTATTACTCCATGGAACGCTCAGTTCTTATTCTTGAGAGCTGACAGGAAAAGAACGGAAGTAATGGAGTAATAATCAGACATTTTCATCCTTGAGCTGCAGAAATCTGCTGCACTCGGTAATCGACTCGTCAGGCTTCCCCACACAAATAATGAGACATAAGTGGCAGTGTATTGTTCTCGTGCGGTCTTTTCTGAGGTTGCTAAAACTAGCTAAGCTAGCGGTCAGCTAACTTGACCTCTCGAGGGGGAGTCTTACTCGGTGTCACGGTGTGTTAGACCATGGATTAAACTTACACCGGAATATCCCTTTAAAGCACTGAAAAACAACATTCGTACATTTCCTGAGTTCTTTCCGGGAACAATGTCCAGGTCACTCAGGATGATCTGCAGACCTCGCTGTGGACGCTTTCCAAGTCTCGAGTGAAACATTTTCACAGTGAGGTCTGTCGTTTGTACGGAGCTGTCATCACCAGCGAGGCCGACATTCCTGGACAGTCATTTTGAAATGAAGTTCCCATGAAGTCACAATCAGCGTATGTTAGGTCAAATCTCCACTGAATTAAAGTCGATGCGATCATAAATAACAGAAAGCAGAACTTTGTGTTCTCTGTGTGTGTTCGGTGTTCAGTGACGAGGCAACATCACTTTCTCGCTCTCTGCACAGTGTGTCAGACACTCAGGCTAATCCTCCTCACACTCGGTTAGCTGCCTCGCTGGCAGCCACAGACAAACACACACACACACACACACACACACACACACACACACACACACACACACACACACACAGATACGTGTGTAGCTTGATTAATATTTTTCTCAATGAGTCGTGCCCAATTTATATAATGATGCATCCAGAAACAGAAATAAACAGTCTGAGAGCGCAGTGTGTGACTGAGTGCTGTGTTTGAGTGGTGTCTGCACACACACACACACACAGACACACACACACACACACACACACACACACACACACACACACACACACACTCAAGTCTCTCTGATGAAACATCTCAGACCTCCACCTGCACCTTCTCACTCTCTCCTGTACGTACAAACACACGTCGACAGAGTTTGTTTAAACGTTTCCTCTTCCTGGTTTTGTGTCCGGTTCGTTTGGGGTCGGCACTGACAGTGAAAACTGGGAAATGTTCAGCGTCAAACTCTGTCCACTTGAGATATCTGCGTCACGTTTTTGTTTGGCTGCTTACACACACCACTTGGATTAAATTGTGCATGACTGATGTGCAGATTTTTTCCAAATCTGGCCATTTTGCAGAATCAAACTTTTTAAAAGCTTGCAGTCTTCTAAATCTAAAGATTTGTCTACTTACGACGAAACAGACAGGATACTTTTATTTATTTCGTGTGGTCTGAGAATACCTACTGAACCTGTTTACATGACACTAAAAAATAAAAATAAAAGAGAAGAGTGCGTGAGGTCGGCCATCAGAGCTGCTCGACACAAAAGACCCAGCAGAGCCTGAAACATGTCACATCTCACATGGTGAATTTAGTTTGACAGGGTTGGTAATTGTTGGAAGAAGTGGAGAGACGAAACAGGACAGTTTTAATGAAATGTGTTTAAAAAATGATCTGTGAGGTAAAATGACGCCTTTGACGCCTGTTTCTGGTCCTCGAACAAAAAAGATCGAACTGTCTCGGCTTCTATCCGTAATGTTTCTCGACCATTAGCATGACAGTCTTATCCTGTCAAGCAGCTTTAGTTTGTTGTGCTCTGACGGTCGAGGTTGCCCCATTGTTGCCTGTTTTGCATCTGAATTCCAAAACTTTTCGTAGATGTAAGTCATAAAGACACCAAAATATGTAAAAAAAAATAGGGTCCAGTCTGGATTTCACCTGAGAATACACTCAAGAACACATCATAAGCGTATTCACAGATATCCCCTCCCTCTCTCTCTGTCTCTCTCTCTCACACACTTTCCCTCTTCTCTCGGCTCAAGTAACCACGCTCATCATCAGGGCCCACAGGGGCATCCATTTTTCACCGTTGCCATGACAATCCAACGAGGAGGGGGTGTTTAGTTTAACTGGCGCAGTCACCTTGATAAATGACCCTCTTATTGCCGCCTGTCTCCCAGGGAATACTGTACACACACTCTGTCTCCCTAACACACACACACACACACACACACACACACACACACACACACACACACACCACTGATCTCTCCCCCAGTGGCTAGCTGTCCAGCTGACACACACACTCAGATCACTTTACATGCTAATTGGGCGACAAGCCCTTTAACAAATAGCTGTTTAATGAGTCGGTCCTCTCCACTGCAGGGCAGAGCCTGTCTGAGTCCACAGGACGGAGACGAGGAGCTCTGGGAGGACGAATCGACGGTCAAGAGGTCACGCTGGGTACGTTTACATACACAAAGCAACCGGTCATTAAGAGTAGGTCTTCTTCTTTTTAAGGGTCAGTTCACATGAATCAGATAAATCTATATTGAGGCATTGAGATAAATACAGTTTATAAACTTTAAAAAGGGTATTTATTGGTAAAAGATAATAACCATAATCGTGTTTTCATTTGTTTATAAGCATCTGAGACACCTGAGAAGTATCATGTTTTCACTACCTGAGAATAAGACTTTTATCTATAGAGGGAGCAGATCCTTTTCTGCAGAGTTCGCCATGTTGCACCGCCATGTTTATATGGATCGGAAGGGACAAGGAAACACAGGGCTCGGGGGAGGGCCTTTTAGCCTTTTCTCACATTTTTAGCAGCCATCATTAGCGATGGTGGGATGAAGGGTGTTCATCTGGTTGCAATATGCAATCCTGTCACTAAAAACTGCTGCCCTCTACCATCAAACTTCAATCATCCATCAAGATATTTCACAGCAGACCTGCCACTAAATCTTACAAACTGGACCCTTTGGACATTTGGTTTTTCCAAATTACAGAGCCTTAAATTCCTGCCAAGTTTTGCTGAGAAACATTTGAGACTACTTGTTAACCAGAGACAAATGATTCTTCCATTTGGAAAAGTTGTTTGTTGAGATAAGCCTGTGAATATTCTCATTCATCCAGGTCATAGTTATCTCAAGGAAATTGAATCGAACGCAACTGGATTTGGTTTTTGTCTTGAAGACGTTTCACCTCTCATCCAAGAGGCTTCATCAGTTCCTGCTCCCTTGACTAGGCTGGGACTAGTCCAACTAGCCGGTGCGGAGGTCCAGCTATTAAACCTCTTAGGAGGCGGTTTGTTGAGATAAAATGACAAATTTTCGCCTGATGCTCGTCCTGTCTTACAGCTGTTGCATTGGGCCAGTATCAGGATGGTGCTATGTGACCGATCCTGGTGTAAACTGTCAGAAATCATGAAATTCAGTTTAAAGTTCATGACATAAATTACACTTTTCTGCTCTACTGAGTGAAACAGGACCCACATTTGTGCCAATATGACTTAAGACCAATCTGTCCAAGGTCTTTCCTCCAGTTTCTCCACTCTGTCACTTTGTACAGAAAAGCCCTCAGCAGAGGAATGGTTGCCATCTCCGCGACGCAAAAAGACAAACGAGCGAGCGGGTCTGCAGGCTCAGAGTTTTTTCCAGGCCATTTCTCTTTGACCAGCGGGCCCGAGCCTTCATCCCCGATCATAAAGCTATCAGCCTCGGAGGGGAAAACATCCTCCACGCTACAGTAAACAAGAGAGGAGGCAGGATAATGTATCTCTGCTGGCACCCCTGACGATCATCAATTATTCACACACAGGCACTCTAGAACCTGAAATAAACACACACATTTACGATGTACAAACACATACATGCTGCACTGAGAGTCACGTACAGCACACACTGTATAGTGTATACACTTACAGATTTTTGAGAGTGTTTCCTTATTTATATACACATCCACAGTGCACATGTTCTGTGGGTTGTTCTTGAGGTTAGAAGATGAGAGTTACTCCAGTACAAGACTTAAAGATGTAGGTGACATGGCCCCGCTTCTCTGGGTGCATTTGTTTTTGTAAATAATTGGCAGGAAAGTAGATGACAGACTTGATGTTGCGGTAGCGTGAATAACAGCGGCCAAACAGCGGGAGATCGTCCAAGTGCCAGCAATTTGCACCGACGTTCAGCAATCACACAGGGAGAGATTCACTGCAGAACACGCAGAGAAGCCGATAAAGACGCCGACTGTGTCCCAGCAGACCAGACAGCAGCAGCAGCACATTAGGTTTTTTGGGAAAAGAGTAATGACCATCAGGTTTTTTGTTTTGTTTTGTTTGGTTCACGCTGCTTATCTGGCTCTCTTGGAAACACAGGACACCAGCAACCAAACCGACAAAGCAGGTTGGAAATATCAGTTGGTCCTGTACATGTGCTGATATGATTCAAGTAGTTCAGTCAGTCTGACAAGAAACAGGATTCCTGCAAGTCTCATCAACACTGGATCGATACGACAGCAATATCATTCAGTCGTTCAAAGTCAAACTTTTAATTATGGCGCTTATTATTTGCGCGTTCACACCTACGGGTAGGTCGCTCTGATTCTTGTTGGGCTACATGGTGCTCCAAACGGAGGATTTTCAGTTCACACTTCAAACCGGCAGTTATGAGAACTCTCTGTTGTTTCAACGTATTATGGTCCTTTTAAGCCTGTGAATATTCTCATTCATCCAGGTCATAGTTATCTCAAGGAAATTGAATCGAACGCAACTGGATTTGGTTTTTGTCTTGAAGACGTTTCACCTCTCATCCAAGAGGCTTCATCATGATAGAATATATATACATGATATGGTCCTTTTCTTTATAACTATAGCTAACGAGCTAGTCGGCTAACCTCACACTGTTATTGCTGATTTATGATTTGTCCCACAATCTGACGCATTTAAATGTTGCATATAACACAAGAAATTTAAGTCCAGCAGTGACGTAGCAGACCGGCAGGGTCGGAGCGCAGGTTGCTGATGTTTTAGCCTTTAAAGCACCGCCGATGGCTCACTAATGAAACAGTGCTGTTATTTTTATTTGATGACTTGATTGACGCCGTGAATTTGTGAAGGAACTGTGAACATCTTTCAGATAAGATATGGTTTAAAGACCAAACCAACCATCTGATTTTTTTCAGTGATGGCTTGGGTGCCCCCTTTTAGTGAGTCGCTTGAAATATGAATTAAACAAATATCCCCCAAGTTGTGCGATGATGTACATCTGCAGTACACTTTGTTTTCTTCATTTTACTTCCAGAAAAGACTTGTTTAACAAGAAGAGGAGCAACTTAACAGGACATGCACAAGATTATATTACACTTTTCTGATCCTTGTGCTGCTATACTGTAAAGAAATATATAAGGAGCTGATATCCTTGGATTTTTTTCTCTTCACGTGAAAGGAATTTGATCTGTGCATGAGTTATGTGAATTTTGAAAAGACGGAGATTCAAAGAAAATACAGAAATATTAAGAGCAACAGGGAGCAACTGGAGGAAAGAGCAACGATGCTGCAGACCAGCACTCTGACTCCTGGGAGTCAAGTGGAGAGTGTGTGTGTGTGTGTGTGTACATGCATGCTTGTGTGCGTGATACGAGGTTAAACAGAAGGAGCATGATAGAGGAGACACTGCAACACAACCGCAAACGCAAAGATACTGTGAAATAACTGCACAGCGAGTCTCACTAATCATTAATTTGATCACTACACACACACACACACACACACACACACACAGTACTGACTCTTCTCTTCCTTCATCTATATAAGTGAAATATGTGTAAAACTTGAAAGCAAACACAGATATATGTACGTTTGATTATACTTGTGAGGACCTTCGAAGCCTTACACACAAACCTAAAATCTGGTCTTGAAACCGAATCGTTCCGAGCTCCTTTAAGTGCGGAGCAGCAATATGCCGTCACTTTGAAGGATTCCCTCTGGTCCTCAGAAGTATAGAACAATATGAACACACACGTGGTCGGAGCACGACTACTCACAGCCTCTCAGTCCCTCTGGGGATGTTTTTGGGTATGGAGTGGATCCCCAGGCCGTGGCAGTCCACCGTGTTCCCCAGGCAGCTGCAGGGCGCCGGGCACGCCTCCACGCCTCCCCGTCCGGCCACCAGCACCAGGACACCCCACGCCAGCACCGTCCGCAGCCCAGACTGAAGAGCCCGGCCCGGGGCCGCCGCGATCCCACAGCCTCCTGACCCGGCTCCATCCCCGCTTCTCCCAGCAGGCATCCTGCTCTCCTGCAGCACACTGCAGAAACCAGCCGACAGATCCTTCACCTTTTCTTCTTCTCCCTGGGATGACTGACCACCACCTCTACAACCTCTGTCAAAACGCTGGAGTAAGAAAGTGCAATGAGTCAAACGCTTGAAGAGGCGGCAGCACGGCCAGGTGAAGTTCAGCTCGCACTGAACAGCTGCCACTTGATCCTGAAGTGGCCTTTCAGAGGGAGAGAAAGAGAAAAGGGCAAAAAAGACAAGTATATCCTCTTCTTCTTCTTCTTCTTGTCCCCGGCTTTAGAGCTCCCTCCAATTGGCTTCTCTTCTTCTGCTGCTCTCCTGTGTGTTCTCTGCTCTCTCTTCCTCTCTCTCTCCGTGCAGCCGTACAGTGTGTTTGCCTCTCCCCTCCACTTTTCATTGAGTCATTGTGCACTGAACAGTGAGCCACTAGGAAAAAAAAAAGAAAGGGGGGGACTCCCTCACTCGCTCTATCTCACACACACACACACACACACACACACACACACAGAGCAATCATCTATCAAAAGCCTTTACAAATAACAGCACAGAGACTCCTCCCACGCCACCCCCCCCAGTCACACACATACATGTACACACACACACACACACACACACACACACACAGCAGCACCCGGAGTGAACTCACATCTATTCAGTGACAGCAGTAGCAGGAGCCGCCACCTCCAGTGACGGCAGCCTTTTCTCTCTCTCTCTCTCTCTCTCTTTATCTGTCTATCTCTCTCGCCCACATGCGCTCTCCTCCCCTGGGGGAAGAAAAAGACCCCAAGGCTGCATGGACATGATGAGAAGAGAGAGAGAGAGAGAGAGGGAGGGAGGGAGGGAGGAGAGGAAATCGTGATCACCCTGAAGCATCCGACCGGGGAGCTCCAGTGAAAATGCGAAGACAGAAACAATTTGTGGAGCGAAACATTAAATGTGAAATAAAAAGGGAGCAGCGAGGGAGTTCTGCTCGCTGGTAAATGGGATCATATTTTTTTTTTTTGCCACAGCTCAGAGCCAAGACGGCACACCGGGCTGCAGGAACTTGGCTTAGTTGGGGAGGGAGGGTTTTTTTTTTGTGAGACTGGCATAACTGGAATGCCATAAGCTGCCAGAGAGCTTACTCAGAAGTCTATTATGAATTCACTGGCAAGGCTCTGAAATTCAAATGGAGCCTGGCTGAGTTTTTTTTTTTTTTTTTAATCTCCAGAGAAACGCTGGTTTGAGCTTTTTTGTGATTGCCATATTACCAAAGGAACAGAGAGAAGGAAATAAGTGGAGAGTAAAGCCACGGAAACCTAAATCCAGCACCAAAACAGACACGAAAAAACAACAAATATTGTGATTGTGATACTCAGATTGGTGAGAATGATCATTTTTGCATAAAAAAACAACATGTGGAGACAAAGATTTGAAAGCCAGGACGTCTCTGCTGCACTGCAGTACTGCAGCATTTGGCGATTTAAATAATATTCCCATTAATTGTGCAGCCTCACAAAACAGTTTACAACATTTTGGGGGATGAAAAACGAAAAACTGTCGTGCCGCAACTAAAGCGTTGTTTCATTCTCGATTAATCTGTGGGGATTTTCCTCAATCAACCCATTGATGGTTGAGCTGTAAACTGCTAGATATGAAAGTGAAAATCAACTCAAATTGTTATTTTGTCCAAACAAAATATCAATATTACATTTTATCAAACAAAAAGCAGCCAATGATCTGATTTGAGAAGCTGAATCCTGCAAATATTTGGACGTTCTGTTTCATTAATCAACCTTTCAGGAGATGAACTGTGTGACAGATATTGGAGGGAAAGGCAGAAATAATAATAATGGACTCTTTTTCTTGAGTGTTTTTGCTTTGTTTGCATCCATTTTCATATTCATCTCTACGCTGTCAGTGATTTGTTGGATGCATCACCGGGTTATGAGGAGTATAATTACATTTCCTCTGAATAACAGATTAGATTCAGCGTTTGTTTGCAGTGTGACGGCCGGCGGCTGCAGGGCACGGTTTACCCAGCTTTTTATTTACCACCATACATGAGTGATTATTGCTCGTGGCCTCACTTTGTCTTCTCCCTGCAGACTCGGTATGACGGGTTAATTTAACCAGCCGCTCTTCAGAAGTGATGGAAAACAAATTGGCCACAGGCAGAGGCCGTCTGCAGCTGAATTGAATGACTCATTCAGCGATAATCTGCAACAAAGGGAGGGACGAGATGTTGACATCTCCAGGGGGGTGGACCCCCTTATTGCTGGGGCCTTAATAGCTTTTTTCTGAGGAAGGGGTGGATGGGTGGGTGGGGGTGTTTGCTCCAGACGCGTCTGAATTGATTTCTGGAAGGACGGAGCAGATGCTTTTGTTTCTAACGCGTCAATTCACAAAAACCTTGTGATTTAATATCATTATCACAAAAACTCCTGATGCCTCAAACGCGAGAGCAGCTCTCTAATCACAAAATTAGCCGAGCCGATAAATATACAAAGTGGTGGATTTGATCAATTAAGCCACCGGATAGAATGGAAGCCAACTGTTGTCCTGATGTGACTGTTAAGATACGAGTTTATAATTAAACAATACATTCCCATTTTCAACTGTTTCGAGTGCAGGTGTGAGAGAAAAATACTCCAGTGTGAGATAAAGCTTCACGTTTCAGCACGGCAACTAGATTCATTCAGCCAACAAACATTTAAACAGCTGAAACCACTGGTCAATTAATCAATTTGTCTAAAGACAAAATTAAAGCTGGAGTAAAGACCTTTTGTCTCCCTCTGGTGGCGGTTGGGTTTCTCTGCCTAAAGCTCGTAGCCTTCTCCTCAGCAGCAGCTGCTTCCCTCTTCAGGTCTAGAAAAATGACAAAGAAAGCAGCGACGGTTGTTCCAGTGCAGGTCGTCTCTGCAAACACACGTCTAACAACCCTTGTAAACTGCAAACATGCAGGGATTATTCAATTTCTTTGTACTGTTGCCGTTTTAAAAAGCCATTTCAAATCATGACTTGACCTGATTCAACAACAGTTTTACTGCAGGGGACACCTAATGCCCAGCTCTAATTAAGGAACCTGTCAAATCAGATTTCCTGTCAAAGCATACAGCTTTATATTTAAATATAGGTAGAAGTTCATCATAATAAAACTATGCTTCACTGATCTCGTCACTGAGGGTTGGTGCAGCGTTGTCGCACAGTACGTGGCGGTATGCGCCTTTAAAGTTGGTTTGCCAGCCGCCAATAAACACAGAGAAGAGCAACAGTGACATAGAGCTGCTGAACCCGTGTAGAGCCATGCAACGTAGGTAGGAGCTGCATGTGTCGTCACCGGAGTGGGTGTTGTTTCTCAGGTTCAGAAGACGACAGCACAGTCGTATCTGGCATTATGTGTGCTGCAAGTGTGTTCGGAGACGAGGGAAAACGTCTGAGCTTAACACAATAAATCCTGTTAGAGCTAAGAACAATAAATCATCCATCTCTCCCTGCTATATCTGAGCCGTTTTACCCTCAGAGGTGCACAAACTACAGGTTATGAACTTGTATGTAAAATACAGAAATGTGATCTTCGGTTATCGGTTATCGGTAAGAAGTAAGAAGCATCGTATTGGCTGAAAAAATCCATATAGTGCATTCCTGGTTTGCTTTTCTCCCAAAATAAACTTGACTTAAAGGAAATTAGAGGTTTAAAGTCAAGGAGGAGAATCACTCTGCACTGCTGAATCCCTACCAGCTCCTGGGACGCCTCACTGGCTGACCTCTGACCTCTGACCTCCCTGGAAAGTGGACACAGAGATTTTCAATGGGTATCGATATAATATTACCATTACTGTAAGAATAAACATTGTTAAAACTCCATCGTAACATCACAAACAACAGCAAAGATTAATCTGCATTTCACTGTGGCCGTCTTATTTTCAGATACACAGATTGATCTTGAGAGATTTAACGACATGATAAATGATGGAATACAACCTGTTCATGGAATGTGAAAACCAGAGAGAAGCTTACATACATACATTTAACTGAGAAAAAAATAAGTTTTAGCTCATGAGGGATCTTATGACACAAAGAATATTATAATAATTGTATAGCTGACAAACGGACCTCCACTTTATCTGACAGCCCCCTCTAGTGGGCAGAAGAGGCACCATATTGATGAAAAGTCTGACTACTGGACTACCAACAACAGCATAAAATTCACAAATACACCAGAAAACATTCAAACATAAGAACAGACTTTGAGCAGGAAACATAAAAAGTTTTAATCCAAAGCGGTTCGCCAAGGAATCCAATGTACAGGGTTAACTTATTTTACACTAAAATACAATAAAAGGTTACCACAGTTCAAACCAGAAGGAACAACAGTCACAGATGAATTCATGGCGACACTGGAAGATCTTGTGATTGCTGTGAACATATGAGAAGATAATCTTTGTCCTGATAACATGATATTTATCACTTCTCACTGACCCTCATTAACAAAAGAAATAAGGTGCGACTAACCATTCAGGTAACGTCTAAAAATCCTCCAACTATGATCTGTAATGCCGTTGTTCTCACAGTGTGCAGAAGAACTCATCAGTGACCATGAAGCACATCAGTTTCACATTTATATAAAAAAAAAAAGGAAAAAAAAATAGACATGCAACACTGACGGACTTTAAACAACGAGGCTCTGAAGGGCTTTCTGTGTCCGAATATAAAACAATATTTCACATTACACAGAATGTAACTGCTCTTGTCTTGGGGACAAAGAAAGTAAATGTTAAAAAATAAAAAAGGGAAAAGAGAACAAATGTACCTTAAAATCTGGCTCATACATTTCTACCAAAAAGAAAAAAAATAGTCTCCCAAACTGCGATAAATACAAACAATCCAATCAGGCTCTCCAATAAAACAGGCCTGTAAGGCTGCAATCTACGGAGAACTGAAAAAGATGAAGAGACAACATGGAAAAATCTCAATTCTGGTTTCAAAAGGTTGCTGAGATGAATTTAGTCAGGATTATTATTTAAAAAAAAGGATGTCCTGCACAGACCATATGTACAATACTCAGTAAACAAGAGAGGGGTTTAGTGTCCATCTACGCCTTCAAAGTCATCATATCAACACCTCAGTCCATCAACCATCATTACAACTTCCACAACACCTTCAAAACAGGATGCACCAGTAACAGAGAAACATTTCCAAACAAATTACATCACAGAGTCACATGTTAGACATCGTCTATAAAAGCTAAACGTGAAGAATTTCGACAAATTCTAGAAAAAACGTGAATACAGTCGAGGTTCAGGCTGAGGAGTCGCTGAGCTGCATCGCCACCAGCTCTGCAGCAATTTCTCCATCAAGGCCTGAACTTTTAGTGAAAACTATAATTTAGCTGCGAGTGCTGAAAATATGGAACTGGTATTAGTGCATCGTTACTTTCAACACAACAAACTGAGCAGACGTCGGTTAAGTCGAGCCATGAAGAGCAAAGCTGAAGGAACTGAAAGCTGCACAAATGTTTAAAAAGGGAGATTAAGTCGCATTTTTTACTTTCTGCAAACACAGATCCAACTTTTTTTATCTTATGTGTCTGTTGAAAACGACCAAATGTCCCTTTACTCACACACAATCTTAAAAACAGTGTCATTTTAAACATCAATGCAACATTAATGACTGTTGACGCTGTCCAAACACGTCAAGTTCCTTTCTGACTTTACTCAGACTCATCTAGAGATCTCATACTGGAGCACACACAGTCTTTTAAGGATAAGATCACCCAAAAATGAAAATTCAGTCATTATGAACTCACACCCATGCTGATGGAAAGTCAGGTGAAGTTTTGTAGTCCACAAAACATTTCTGGAGCTTCACAGCAGCGTAACAGCATCCTGCTAAACAACTGAAGCAGCTGGAGATTTGTTTTAAAATAACAAATAACAACAAGATGGTTCTACACAGCTCGTTTGTAATCGAAGTCTCCAGAAGCCCCAAGAGTGACAAACTGATTTGAAAAGAAGTTATTTACATGCACGAAGGGTGCAGATAAACGCTTTCAGCTGAACAGCTGCAGCGAAGATTTCATCTTAAAAAGGGTGTAAATAAGGTCTTTACGATTCAATCCGGGATCTCAGGCCTTCTGGAGACTTGGTTGTTCTTGGTGGTTGCATTTTGGATTACAAAACTTCACCCAATTTTCCATCAGCATCAGGTGAGTAGATAATGACTGAATTTCCATTTTTGGGTGAACTGTTCCTTTAAGAAGAGGCTGCTATGACTGTAACAGATTACTGCTCATTTTGACCAGTGTAAGTTTATACAAAACACACTTTCGACTTTCATTTAAACCTTCGACGTAACAAATCCCTCAAACACTTTCATTACAAGTGAAACAAACCTTCCAGCTGAAGAAAAAGTAAAAAAAATAAAATGTTTAAAAATATTCGATGTCTCAGGAGACGTATTTGAGAAAGTCACAAACAGTTTTCACAATGAACAAGTTTGTGAGCGTAGTAAATGTGACTGATCTGGTTTAAATCCTGAAACATTTGAAAAATAAAGTGACAACCAAAGAGAGAGACAACGTATTCGTACCAAAACCAAACATCACAGTTCCCAATAAGTCTTAAAACTTAAAAACACACACATACAGACACACACAGACTGTACAACATGTATAAATATTCTACACTCTACAACAGACTGTACACTCAGTTTGCTAGTGGTCATAGGTTCTGATACAGTAGCTAAAAAAAACAAGTTTCAAGTGATAATAACTGGCACAAGCAGGTCTGAGCCAGCGGAGCCAAACCAAAGCCAGGAACTGATTACTGGTTAAATTACTCACATTCAGGGTTGATCTAAAACACGGTCTTTCAGCCGATAATACGATGCAGACATGTGGTTGACCTAGATGGCAGGTTATTATGTAAAAGGACAGTGATTCTGATTTTTGGTCACATCACGGAAATCCAATCCCTTCTCATCTTTTCACAAAGAAAAGACAGAAGAAAAAAATAAAGAGAGAGAAGGTGACCGAAGAAAAAGGTCTCACATGCCTTGAAATAAGTCAGATTCAATCCAAAAGCTATTAAAATTGCGTCATCATGTGTTATAAAAACTATTAAAAAACAAGATTTGCACGCTCACAGCAGCAGCTACAGACTTTATCTGGTCCCATAGACGCACAAACCAAAAGCCTTTAGTTCAATTAAAAGCAAAAGGCTGATCAATGATCCAGTATTTTCATATATTGTTTATTAATAAGCTAAACATATATTTTCTATCCGACACACTAGGTTTAATTATTGATAAACGGAGCTGCAGAAATCTGAAACTTTTCTGGAAGCAAAAACGAATTATGATGTCTCACACACGGAGGTCATCATCGATTTCTGTACGATGATATCAGTCGTATAACTTTACATTGAGGCCACTGGAGAGCAAAGCTACAGTTAATGATTTAACGCTGACTCACATCCTGATGAATGTCCAGCAGTGAAGAGAAGAAGAGTTCCTGGATTTGGTTTGGCTATTCTGGCCAAGACTAAAAGCTGCAATATATTAGTCACAGTTAAAACAGACTAACTACGATAAAAAAAATACGATGACAAACAACAGGAATAGTAACTTTAATACTGCCCAAGTCCCGTCGGTGACGAGGAGGAGGTGTCGGGTTTTACAGCGAGATCTCCTGAGCAGGAGAGAAACACATCCTGGCCACAGAGGGAGAGTCCTGCTGAGAGACGAATGGAGGGAGGATGGGGAGGTGGAAGGATGGAAGGATGGAAAAAAGGCATGCTTAAAGTAACATAAACATTAATCACTGGCAGCAGAATGTTTCTCAACCCAAATTTTACTATTTGAGTTGAACTAATGAGCTATGGAGGACACAATGTGAGCTCATGAATACAAGGACAGATATCTACATGGGACATTTTCATGAGCATTTGATGACAACGGATCAGTCTGAAATATGTCAGGGAGCCGTTGGATGAGCTAGAACCGGGTGAAAAGCATGTTCTCACACATTTGTTGTCACGAAAGGCCTCTAAATGTATCTGGACACTGATTTTTCTGGTGTTAGCTGAATAAGAACAGAGAAATACCTCGTGTCATACCTTGGAAACCTTCTGTACTTTGTTCTTATTGAAAGTAAAGTCTGGGTTTTTCACTACCAGCCCTGCCTTCCCCAACACAGGATTATTTAATGGGCTGTTCACCTGTAAACACACGTACACACACACACACACCAAAGCTGCATTATTATTGTGTGACAGACACAACAAATGTCATTTTTGGGTCACCAGAAAGGTTTGTTGCAGACATGAGACAAACGTTAGCTCTGATTCAAACAAAACAATGATAATACAAAGCCAGAAATGTGTCGACACTATTGAGAGAAATACAAATAAATATATAAAGTGTTTTAGAAACTGATAATGGATATTGTTAAGCCAACTGTGGTAAAGCAGAAAAAGACTCACTGCTTGCAGGACGACGTTCTCTTTTCCAGGTTTTCTTCCCGCCCTGGTCAGACTGTCGGGGGAGATGTGTCTGACCCGCTTCTCTGCCGTCAGCTGCTCACCACGAGCTTTACGCTGCCGCCAGGAGAGTTTAAAAGGGTTACTTTGGCTCAGAGAATACGCCATGTAATTTTAGGTGACAAGTTTAAGTAAAAAACAGACTGAGCAGCTTTTCTCACCTTGATGAGACCACCGAAGGAGCGGGAACGAGGATGTTTCTTGCTGGGAGCTGGGGGGGCCTGGTGCTGCTCGCTGGTAGGCGTCGCTGAGGTTGTCTGTTTGACCAGCTGCACCGAGAAAAAGAAAAGTTTTTCATATTTAAAAAGGCATTTATTGCAAAAGTGACTGGCATTTGGACAGTTCAACAGCAGATGAAGCTTAGTTTCTACACTTATGTTTTCAGTCGAGTCTACTGAACTCCAGGAAAGTAAAAATGAACCTGTCGGACGAGTTTCTTCTTCTTTGCAGAGTCCGGCATGTTGTGGTGGACGTGTCTGAAGAGCTCCTTCAGAGCCTCCTCTGTGTATTGTTGAGCTGGTGACTGGCACTGCTCCTGAGAGCTTGGGCCCAGAGGAGCCGCCCTCTTCAGGGGCAACACTCTGCGCTGGGCAGGGGAGCTGCTCGCCGCCAGCAGCTCCAGGTCGTCCTGAATGAGGAGAGGGCAAGTCAGTGCACTTTAAATGGAAGCTATTTTACATGTGTGAACAGGCAATAGGGCCGTTGTAAAGGAGTCAGTTCACAGCGTTGGACATTTATAGTGTATTTACAACGTTCATCTTCCCCCAAAAGATGAATTTGTTTAGAGAAAAGGAAGCAAATTAATTCATTAGGGCCCCCACACACCGGGTCCGACGTCGGACGTCTGAAGCGTTCGGAGAGAGTCGGACGAGTTCGGGAGCTTCTCTGTTCGGTGTGTTCAGCTGCGACTGATCCGACTGAACATGCAAAGTCGGACGTCTGAGGTTGGACGCCGTCGGATACTCTGATTGGTTGTTAGCTAACTGTTCAGTGACCATTCTGATTGGCGGTGTGCCAGCGAATCAGCGCGGCGTGTGGGAGGGGCGGCGGAAGTGACGATGGTGAACAAACCACATAAACAGAGACGGCACAGAGTTACAAACAACACTTCGCCGTTCGTTATTTTGGGGATAAACCAGCGTATGTTTGGAAGCCATGGCTGTGTGGACCGAGGACTTTGAGGAGCAGCTGGCTGCCCTGGTGGAAGAGAGACCACCGTAATACGACATCATGCAAGTAATGCTGAGCTAACACTGTGTGTGCTTTGTTCTGATAAGCTACGGTCCGCACTCCGTTCTGTCACTTCCTGTTTTTATGTTTTGGGTGACTGGCACGAGACTCAGCGCCACCCGATGTTTAGGAGGCTTATTGCATTTCGTGCAGGCACAGAACGTATACGCTGCTGTGTAGCCGGGGCGGTGTGTTTCAATGTGACTTTTCTACCGAACGGATCCGACGGAGTGGTCGGAGAAGGAAGACATCGGACCCGGTGTGTGGGGGCCTTTAAACGCCATCTGGAGGAGGAGGGGGGAGGGGAAGTGAGCCTCCTTTCACTAACCTTGGTCTGCAGAGCCTTGTTCCCAGTGAAATGCACTCTGGCATAATCCCGCAGGTATACTGGCGCCTGAACAACACAGAGACGACACACATGTCACTCAGCCACAGGTTATCCATTAAACCAGTAACACAGTATGTTCCGAGAGCTTTCTCTGCATGCGTGTCGGTCGATAATCACCCTGAAGAGTTTCTGCGAGTGTTTTATCAGAAAGGCCATGCTGTTGTTCAGTTTCTTCAGATTGTCTTTCAAGTCACCGGCGGTCATCTGGAGAAGCACAGAAAAGAAGAAGAAGTCAGAAAAACAGACATTTTTTAATCACTAAAGTGCAGAAAGTAAATAACAGGGAGCCACGTTCAGCATAATTATTCATCAACTTTGGGTCTATAAATCATTCTTATGCAGCTCTAAACCACAGATCTTACGTGTCTGGGCCAGAGGACGTGCGGGGCAAACATGAGGGCCAGGTTGAAGGCAGACATCTTGTTCTTGTCCTGCTGCTTGGCGGTGTGGTAGAGCAGGTCCAGCAGCAGTTTGAGCAGCGAGCGGTTGGCCTGAGGTAACAGCAGGAAGAGGAGCTGCAGGGCCTCGATTTGACGCTCCTTGTTGGGTATCGCAGTCTTGTTGCCGTGTTCGTCAAACAGAGTCATATCTGAAACGAGGTTGGAGGAAAGACTGTCAACACCAGATTCAATCAAATCATTATGAAAACAGCATTGCCTTTTTCCCTAACGCTAAACAATTATAAAAAAGGACACAAACTAGGGATGTTAACTGATGACCGTTTGACCGATGGTTGACCGTATCAACGTTAACCGATCAATCTTGTCGGTTAAAAAAAAAAAAAATCTAATTAAACGCTGTCTCTGTCGCTGTCAGTATCGCTGTCACTCTTCACCACTGTCCCTCCCCACAACTTCCGCCGGTTTCCCAGCAACCAAATCACGTGATTTGCCATATCATTTTGTGATTGGTTGATGTGGTGGCTTTTTCCACCAATAGGAAAGGGGGTATCACGTGTTTTTTTTGTTTTTTTTTGCTTGCAAGCACTTCCTGTTTGCGGACACGTTACTGAGAAAAGTCCGTTTTTACCGTTTCTTCCTGCACCAAACACCAAACGTGACGGCAATATTCGCGAAAAAGCATTACGCACATTATTTATCACAAGTCCGGTTTTACTCGGCCTATCAACACAATTTAAAAACTGGTATATAGTTTGAAGTCCGCACTTTCGCCACAAGTTGAAACGGAGAATCAGTGAGGCTGCATCTCGCTGCTCCGTCGTCTTAAAGCGGTCACGTGATTTGGACGCGTCGACCCCAATATGACAGATCATATGGTCATCAGCTCAGCTCGGTTGGAACTTATACGGAGGTGATACTAAAAAAGTACCACTTTAGCAGGTACCAGGTACCAGATTTCAGTAATGGGAACGCAAAAAAGGCGAGCTGAGTCGAGGCGAGGCGAGCTGGTACTGTCGGTGGAGAAACGGCACTCCATGTTTCGCGCTGTGGGGGGTTTCAACCGGTTAATGAGGCTCGGTGGTCGGTCAAGAATATTTTTAATTTTCGCCATCCCTAACACAAACATTTAAATCTTCGTCTTGCACTTGTAAAAGATGGAATCACTGGCATTTCTGGCACCTTGACCGATGAATTTCATGGGTTAGGGTTCATCATCCATAAATCCAGTAAAAGTAGAACAGAATGTGTATCAGTGTTTTCATACCAGCTATCTTGAGGTGTGCATGGAAGTGTCTGTGTGTGAGCAGGGGCTCGGGCAGCTCTCCCAGGAAAGTCTTGAGTAACGTGGCGACGTCGTTGGGGTGAAAGTCTCCAGACTCCAGGTCGACGTCGGCCCCGCTATTGAGGAGCTCCTTCAGGGTCTGCTGGCGAACACTGTTTCCTGGCACCCTGAACAGTCCCTCAACATGCAGATCTGAGTGCGTAAGAACAGGTGGACATCAGCAGGGTAAAACTTTCAAACATGATCATTCCAGACCAACAAGAAGACAGCTGGAAGACAGTTTTTCTCTGACCATCAGCTTGCAGTTAATCGCTTTCAGTTTCTGGAAGTCACAACAGAAAGGTTGTAAAAACTAATGTGATAAAGAAATCTGTGTGTTTTACTTAGATGACTCACTTTTGGTGAGGTACTCGATGAGCTGGTAGATCTGGGCAATGCAGCTCTCTGTCAGCGGGGTTCCAAACACAACACCTTTATCTGTGAACGTATTAGAGGAGATGAGAGTTACTGAAACACCCCTCAAAGAAATAGGGTAAACAACAGGGTACAAAGGGTGAAAAGCTGATAATAACTGACTGATGGCATCTCGTCCACCCCTTCAAAGAGCACACATGTACATGAGATAAACAAACAAATACATAGTGAACAGGTAGCAGCATCTGTTGCTCTGTAAAGACCTGAAAGAAGAGTCAGATATTCACTGAGATGATCTGCTTGCTGCCTTTTGTCCGTTTACCTGATACGGTGTGTCTAAATCATCACTGAAGGACGAGACATGATGGAATCTGTTCTTTCAAACACTTTAAATACCATTTTATATATACACAAACAAATAGTGGCTACTAGTAGTTGTCGTTATTTCTGCATGGCACATTGTTGACCTCTGACCTTTGCGTTTGAGGAAGTTCAAAGAGCGAAAGAAGCCTCCATTTCCACCCGTTGGGGTCTTGGGGCTCTCCTCGCCAAGGAGCTGTGCAAACTCAGTCCCGGGGAGATCAATGAGGCGAGTGATGTTACTAAGCACAAGCTCCAGGAAAATGTCGGGGTTCTCATGGCGGAGTTTCTCCACAAAAAAGTCCGGGTTGAAGATGACGGGCGGTCGGCCAGCGCGAGAGCCCCCCGGTGATTCCTCATGATTGGTCACCATACTGCAGGCTGTACCTCTGAGGAGGAGACACGAGGAGATTTCAGTTTTCACGTAGTATGGGGAAGGACATCATGCGCAAGTGGGGAGTAGGTAAAAAGAGCTGGCCACATAATATTAACTTTCCTTTATGAACTGGTTCAAACTCTCCCTCTGTAACAGCTTAAAAGAGTGTTTGGTTTGGTCCTGTTTATTCTGATATTCCATTATAAGTCAGAATATAAGGCTCTGTGTAAATGCACCCACTGTGTTATCTTTCTCTCTCCCGTTCGTCTCCTTACATACACTCTTCTGTAACTGCCATAAATCTATTACTTGGATTCATCAATAAATTGGACTTTTTCTTTATTAAACTCTGGTATTTCTAAGTGTTGAGCCTCTCGTCCTCTGAAACCACTCCAAGAAAGTCTTGAGTTGTTTATTTAGCAAATTCTGCATCTGTGATGAAATAGTTTTTCTATCTCTCAGGGAGCTCAGCTTGATGTATTGATCTCCTGACGGTGTGCTCACTTTGTGTCTGCATGATCATGCTTTGAATACAACTGATCCAGTTTCTGCTAAACGTTTAAGATTGACATGCACTGCACCTTTACAAGCCTTGACCCTAATGATAAGAATAATAATAATTCAAAAACAGAGCTTACAAATGTGCTTTGACAAACAAGCAAAAGCAGGAAACTCAGGACGACAATACTGCATGATAAATAAATAAACACTCAACAGTCGAGCCAAACACAAGTCTAGTCTAAGGTGAGTTAAAACAAGTAGCAGAACAGAACATGGACAAATACAAGTAAAAAGGAATAAAAGCTAATGAAAAAGGGATAATGCAAATAAAGGATGATGAGAAGATGACATCACATCTGAGGAATTAAGAACAGATAAATAGACCCAAATGTAGTCATGATTAAACATGAGTAATTCCCTTTTTATTTAGAATAAAAATCAGACCACCAAAACTTTCATTTACTTTAAGATTCCCCCAAACTGTCTGATTATTTCCAGATCTAAGTGACAACATTAGAGCTTTTCGATGTGTTCTCAGGCTTTTGCACCCTATACTGTACAGGTCTATTGTGCCCCAAGCTCATTTAACCATGGTGACTCCCTCAGTTTGAATTCAGACTGTAGAAAGGCTCTTTCTGGAGCCACGGAGGACAGCAAACAACCGGATGCACAACAAATAAACTGACGCGTGAAACTGTCATATAACCGTCAAATATTTAACCCCTGTCGTTAAATCTGACACCGTTACCATCTAAGACCTCACAAATTAGTCCACAGTTTCCACAAAGCTTTATCAGTAACTAACAAAGAGATATTATGGTCACAAATGAACAAAACGTTCACAGTACTGCACCACAAACCGAACGTTAGCTAGCTAAAATAAACTAGCTAACATAAACGTAATCTCTGTCAACGCTACCAACTCGAGGTGCAACAGCTCACACCGCTACCGCTGCACGCAACTAACTCCCACTAAAGTGGGTTAACTATTTTCCAACTAAACGTTTGAATTGCCAGCAACAACCTCTGACCAATAAGTCTTAGCCAACGAACCTGTTTTCTAAGGTTAAGCAGCAGCTAACTAAAGCAGCTAATGTTAGTTAGCTTAATGACTTCCTCGAGCTAACTGACTGACAGCCCTTGTCAGTTAGTCTCACCAACGTATGTTAACCCGTTTTACTTCTGTCAAATCAAGCTTCAGTCGTGAGTAATGCTAACTCTGTCGACCTGTAAATACAATCGAGATCATTTAAAATAATATTTACCTTCTATTATGGGTGTTTTCATCGACATCTTTACCCGCAGCCATGTTCCGTTTGAATCCTCCGCTGTTATCATCCGGGCCCCGCCCACCGCGTCAACCATTGGTAGTTTGTTGACTGTGGGCGTGACGTATGGGCGCTGATTTGCATGTCCCTCGCTGCGATTGGTCGGTTTGAATTCAGTAGCTGCTTCAAGAGGAAAACAACATCTGTGTGCAGCATTTAACCAAAGGAGTCTCTCTGAATAAACCTGAACAATAAATAAATAAATACATAAATAGATAGAATAACACCCAACCAACACTTTTATAGCAGTATTTCAGATCTTTTTTTTACATCCATGTATCACACACATCTCTAAATCTCATACCCTCTTGCCTCCAGCCTCTCGTTCCAACTCCTCTCCCAGTTTGTCTCACTTTTACCGGGAAAAAAATGGATGACAGAGTGGACAAAATGTATCTGTGGTACAATTACAGTGCAAAGAAACAAAATAACAAAAAATCACAAAGTTGCAGAGCGAAGAGTGGAAATAAAAACAGAATAACAGAATTACAATGTACAACAAGCACTTTTTACATGGAAAAAAGGTATCATATGTACACTTTTGATGTATTTTACGTTTTCAAAGGTAATGTATGGTGTGGAAGTTTCGCTGGAGGCAGCAGTCGACGTCTCTCTGTTTTTTCACACGTTTACGCTTTAACCATTCGTCATCATACGCTTTATTTAGAGGAAGGAAATGCTGCCTTATATTAGAAGTTATTCTTCTGAGAAGTGATGTGGAGGAACAAGCAGCCTGCCGTTCGAAGTCGCTCTGTGAGTTAAACATCTTTACAAATGTTGCCCAGTTTTGTCTCAGTTTTGTCCGTAAGAATTTGAAAGATTTAGTTTCGCTGGATGTTGTCGCATTTTGCAAAACAGCAAGCTGGTGTGTTTAAATGTGCGTGAAGCCACAACAGAGACTGAAGACGGCCGACCATGGGTTTCACAGCAGCAGCCAGAGGATGTATCTTCATTCTCTCCATACTGGGTACTGTATATTTATATTTTATATATTTCACTAGTTTAAAAATCAACTGGAGGTTGGTCATCTACAAAGTTTCTTCATTCATACCTACAAAGCATGTTTGTCTTTTGAGCACAAAACTAACAGTTCATGAATGAATATGTGTGAAATTAGGGAGGCTCAGTCAGAACAAGTATTTTAATAATTATTTCATCAAACATTTTTTACAGTAACTGTCTCTCTGCGAGTGCTACACTGACGTCTCGTTCGTAAGAGGAACTTGAAGATGTGAGACAGAAGCTGTGTGTTTAGATGTCTCTTTAGTTAAAAGACTTCATACTTTGTAGATATTTTGATTCTTTAAGTCGAACTTGTTATTAACAGAACTCTCGCTGATGACAGCAGAAAGAGCAAACAACCCATTTTTAAAGCCATCCTCGCAGGTTTCCAGGACAGAAGTGTTTCATACGTTAAACATAGACTTTGGGTGGAGTATCACTTCTCACACACATGCGAGTTACATAAATGTCACATAGCAGCAGGCGTAAACGTCTACGCCTCGGTGTTCTGCACGTCTCTGCAGTGTGAGTGAACAGGGAGGAAACAAACTGAGAAAATCACACTTTTTTTTTCTCATTCACTCGTCTCTTATTATATTTAACCTTCTTCCAGCTGATACACAGATCAAATGCTCCTACAGACTGAGTGACATCCTGCCTCAGCTCATATAGAGATTGACTTCAAGCATAGATTCTCAATTGTTCAATGACAGAGGACGTATTTTTGTCTTAAAATGTCTGGAAGGGATCTTAATGGGTTTATTTTGAAAAGCTCTATTCCAGTGAAGCTGTCAGAGAACGATTACATGACTGACTACATGTTCATGTTCAACAGGTTGGAGATTCATCACCTCATCACAAGTCTACCGGCCCATAGGTAACATACAGGAATAGTCATGTATTTATTTATTTATTTGATCTGTGTCTCTTCACTGACTGTGTTTCATGTGTGTGCCTGTACTCAGGACTCCGGGTGGCGATGGTGTCATCGTCCGAGTGCTCAATATATAGTTGCACCTGGGCAGAGCTTAAATGTGACAGCGATCAGTATCTGCCTCCATCCATGAGCTTCGTATGGTACGAGAACGGACAGGTCGTTCCAGGAGAAACAGCTTCTTCTTATTCAGCCTACTTTTATGGTGATAGCAGCTATGCCTGCGCCATAATGAGACACGAGCATCACCCGTCTGCTACAGTGTGTAAGTTTACTCCCATTTCAGTCTTCTTTATACTTCTGTTCCACTTTATATCAGACGGCATTATTGTTGACTGTATTTACCGCACAGGTGTAGGCAGTAGTTACTTTTCAGATTGAGATTTAGCAGCCCCAAAATTGCATACTCATAAAAATAAAATACAATGCATGGTTACATGTGTATATTTAACTACATATTCCAAAATTTTTATTCGTGTGAACAGTTAACTGGGGCAAATTCTTTCATCGAGGACACATTTCCTCTCTAAACCTCTCAGATAATTTGATTTAAATATAGTTTGAGGCTCAAGAAGTTCAACTTTTTCCACCACTCACTTAACTGACTGTACAATGACTGAACGTCTCTGTTGTACCATCAAGAATGTTTTCATCTTCCAGGTGTGTACGGTGACTCTTGCAACAGAGTGACGTACAGCTACAGAAGCACTTGTGCTCCCAAAGGCTCAACAGTGAACATTTATTGTTTGTACAACGCTTACGAGAATGACTTTGAGTCAAGATTTTGGTTCAATCCTGGACGAAGCCACCGATGGTCGTATTCCTCACAACCTGAAGACCTTCGTGAAGATTCCCAGTATGCAGGTCGTGTTCAGGTCTTTGAGGAAAAGCGATCTAACGGAATACGCTCCAATCTGCAAATCCGTAAGCTGAGAGAAAGTGATGCAGGCCGGTATAACTTCAAATTCAAAACAGGAAGCTTTGAATGGAGGAGCGTTTTACCTGGAACATATCTGAGTGTAACAGGTACAGACGTACACAAACCTTCACTTTTTAATTATTTTGTATTATTATTTGCGGCCCATTGCCAGAACAAATGTTCTCAATGTACGTTTCTTCAAACCAGAAATATGTTGCAGTTTTACATGTCTTTACATTTCAAATATTCAAATATTAAAAGGCCTAATTAGGTAGGCACAAAAACCACTTGGATAGGGTGAAGACAAGATCATGTTTTGGGTGTATGGCTGCAAAATCTCTTGACAGTCGCTAAAATTAGCCGGTTTTGTCAGTTGAAACAATCCGTCCTCCTGCTGATGAGAAAGTCAGCACGTACACAAGTGATCTGAATATTATATTATACGTATCGTACAAAAGGTGATATGAAATGTACATTTAATGCATCTGCGGTTTGCAGAAACCTGCAATGGCCACATTTCATTCTGTGGACTGAGCTGTTCATCATCAGTTCAGTTGGTCGTGTTTCAGTGAGAGGATTTGTGGTTGTGATTTGTTAAATGGTGACCAGTGACACGACTGCTTTGTTCTCATATCCAGATCTTGAGATTACGGTGGCCAGAATAACAACTGAAACATCTTATGTGCTGGCGGAAGTGACATGTCACAGCCGGTGCTCTGAGGCTTCCTATGTCTTTTTTAAGAATGGGAATAAAATCACTTCAGGATCCTCGAGTCACAGAGCGTACTTTTACCCTGGAGACAGAATCTCCTGTGCTTTGGCGAGATATGAGGATTACCGCTCTCCTTCATTGTGTGAGTTTTTTGAGTCACTAAAAAAGAAAGTGTCATTTTGTTATTTTTTGTATTATTTAGAAACCCTTTACTCAAGACACAAAGACATGAAGGCTTTAATTACACCACTTAATGTGCCTTTACATTGCCACTTGAACATTTAAATGCAGACTGTTCCACTGTACACATATTTATTTCAAATAATGTGGGCAATATCTCTTTCAGATACTCCGACGGGTCCCTCAGTGTGGGCGAGTCCCTCCAGGGAAATCATGGAGGGCAGTTCAGTGACTCTGTCCTGTAACAGCGATGCTAATCCAGCAGCTGAATACTCCTGGTACAAATATGTAAACTACTACCACACATTCCTGGGTAATGGAGCACAGCTTGTGTTGAGGTACATCCAACCCTCTGGCTCTGCAGAGTACCGCTGTACCGCTCAGAATGGACTGGGGAGATCACATAAGTCCATATCAATCAATGTGAAATGTGAGTGAAACATTAATAAGCCTCTTGACACTGCCAGTGAACTGTGTTACAGAAAACAGTCAAAATACCTCAAACAAAAAATTACTTTAATCAGTCTACCTTCAATACTATATCATAAATCAATAAGCTTTCGCCCAGTATTCTGTTGTCAAGGTTATTAAGCCAACAAAGAATCAGTGAGGATTTATACTACAACTGTTACTGTGCGTTCAAAGAATACACAAAGAGTAGATCAAACAATCAAGGCAGACAGAAAGGAGAAAAATTATTTAGAAAAGTAAAAAATGTCTTTAAAGATTACTAGAAGACTGCACACAAGACAGAACCCTAGAACCAGAACCCTAGAACCCTAGAACCAGAACCGTAACTCTGTCAAAATTTAAAAAGTGTTTTTTACTAAGGTTATCTCCTCAACTAGAGTTTATAGTCTGTAATCTGAACCCAATCAACTCTGTGTAATTCTGTTAAACTTCTGTTTTTTTAACATGGTAGGTAACTAACTATTCTGAGGTGCTTTAAGTGCAGGAAGAAAGGAAATAGGAATTGTGTGATTGCAGCCTTAACTGTTATGTTAGAGGAGCACTCTGAGTTTTGGGGAAAACATTTTAATCAGAAGAGAAAGATCTTTATTGATCTGGTTTTTATGCCTAAACAAACAAAGTCTGCAGTAACTTAAGCTGATGTGGAACACCTTCTCATTTTATAGTTAATTTATGTTAACAAATTTCCTCCAGATGCTCCAAAGACCTCCTCTGTGTCAGTGAGTCCCTCTGCTGAGATAGTGGAGGGCAGCTCAGTGACTCTGACCTGTAGCAGTGATGCTAACCCAGCAGCTACTCACATCTGGTACAAGGAGAACCAACAGTTGCTCCGAGGACCTGGCAATTATCATTTCTCCTCCATCAGCTCAGAGGAGGGAGGAACCTACTACTGCAAGTCTGAGAATCAGTATGGACATGTCATGTCTTCGTCTCTATTCATAGAGGTCAAGTGTAAGTATTAAATTTGAAATTCAACAGTTTAAATAACACTTGTTTGGTGGGATATCTTCCATTCCAGTCAAATTTCATCAAGATGTAAAAGCTATAATCAGCATGGTAGCAGGTTTAGAATGACAATGTGAACATGTTGATGTTTAGCAGATAATATTTACCATGACCACAATCTTAGTGACGTGTGTTAGCATTTATATTGTAGGCAGTTATTGTCCAGTAGGGACCATGAACGCACTACGAAATGATCAGAGGACTTTGCATTGTTTCCTCATATATGTCAAAGCAACACAAGCAGGTGAGTGAGACAAAGCTGAGCAGAACCACATTTCACATTTGTCATTATTTTGGGTCATTGTTTGTAGTCATTTGTTTGAGATGCTGTAATTATTTGAAGATAATTATATTTGGACAGAGTTTGTCATCATTGTTGAGATATTAAGTACACAGTATGATTCAGCTGATACGAAACAATTATTTCCTGCTTCTCATGGTCGATAATGACAAGATAACTAATTCATAATTGCATATTGCAACAGATCATCATCATATTTAATGGTTTTGTATTATAAAAAGAGTGTCCTAACCTGTAGTTTATACACAGCTGTGGGCAAGAAAGACTCAAATGTAGAAAACAAAGATGGATGACTTAATATTCCATTGCTTTAATGAGATTTGTTGTGTTTAAACTCTTGTGGAACATGTATTTGCTAAATACTGTAGTTGTGTTGTCTCATCCATAACATGCTGATATTGATATCATGGAGGTTTGAACTTTGTCTTCCTCAGATGCTCCA
>CM077786.1:33703806-33826256 GCA_039737535.1 Lagodon rhomboides
GAAAAACTGAAAAAACTCTAAAAATACAAAGTAAACAATTTAACAAACACTTCCAAACAGGACTCAAACCTCAGCGAACTGACGGCCTCACTACTTGAAGGTGGACCAGCTGGATTTGGCAAACAGGATTTATTAAGACTTGGATTTATCTGGTCGTGAGTTGTCATGTCGGAGGAGAAGGTTAACGTTACATTTTGTCTGTTTTAACAAATAGAATAAAGGGTTTAACAGATCTGAAACAGGATTTAGTTTTGCAAGTACAATAAAACTATAAAGATTAATCAAACTTGGACTAGATTTATTCTGAACATCCAAAGCCGCTGCTTTGGATGTTCAGAATAAATCTAGTCCAAGTTTGATTAATCTTTATAGTTTTATAAAGAAAAAATCATCTGATGTGTTCAAGCTCGCTAAAATAACGTATTAACATTTTCTAAAGTGTGGACCAGGAGTTATTAGGATTTAGACTGAGAAAAAAGGCCCTTACTTACTGTTTAAAACTGAGTTTAGACAAGATTTATTTAACTTCACACTGATTCTAATTTCGGTCCTGTTTTTTTTAAAACGTTGATAGTTTCTGGCCACGCAGATGATTTTGGTTTAATTTTCTTCATGTCTCTGTTAATCTCCTGTTTTGTCCTTCCTTTAATCCTTTAAAGTCATCCTTTAAACTTGTGCTTCATGATGCAAAAAACAGACAGGTTGTACTTTTTTTTCACTAAAGACACTTAAACTTCTTCACCATGTTACTGTTTGGAGGTTAATAGGTAGGAAAGGTTGGACGGTGGATAAAAGCAGAAGTGGGTGAAGGAGCTCACAGGGTGACAGAGGGGGCAGAACTGGCTTCGTGCCTGCAGGGGGCGATGTAAACTGTGGAGTTACAGGACTAGTTGGCTCTGAGACTAAAAGGGTCTTAAAGGATTTCAGTCCAGGACTAAAAGCAGGCTGCAGGGGGCAACAAACACAAACACAGCAAGAGCTGCTACTTACTGACAAATACTTATAGATCAGTGATGACTTACATTGATTGATCCATCAACCAGCCCCCATTTCTATCATGAAGCACCGCAGGAAGGGAAAAAAAGAAGTGAAGCTGAGTGATTAGGGGAAATGTAACATGCCTGCATGTTCAGGTGTGTTAGTAGATGTAACTTTATGTGGTTCTACTCAAAGAGACAGAGAGAAGGTGCAGCTCACCTGTCCAGCCATGTCACAGAGCTGCAGCCTCACTGGTTTCCCGTCAACCACAACCATCACTGAGAGGACAAAGAAGACTCTTACTGTACAGTTTGTGTTGCACATGTTTTAACATTATCTATGTGAATCCATCTACACGCTTTAAAACGAAACATATCGGCATGTAACGATTTAAACCTGAACTTTCAGTCGTGCGTAAAACTCGTGCGTAACGCTCCAAAATCAGACACAGTGAAGTCGAGGTTTACCGGTGAAGTTGTCGAACGCTGTCGGAACATATTCTGTCGGGTATCCGTTGGTGGTGTAGCTGACGATGAGGCTGGTCTTGCCCACGGCTCCGTCTCCAACCAGGACGCAGTTCACCTTGCGCTCAGGTGCGGAGCCGGACCGCCGGCGCTTCACGCTCAGAGGGAAGTCCCGGTTCTTCAGGATCCGAGGCGGAGTCGGCGGGACGTCTACTCCGCACATCGGTTCCGACACGCGGCGCGGCTTCTGCTTCACGACCTCCTGAGGCAGCATGGCTCTGCCTTCTGACAGCGAGCGGGTTTTTTGTTTAGAGGCTCCCCGCGCGCTCCATCGTCTCACAGCCCACGTGTATCTGCTGCTCCTCAGTTTGTTTAAACCGCGAACACAAAGCGCCAAACGACATTTAAGGTGTGATTCGTGTGAACCGAGGCAGAGATTGTTGAAGCGCGCAGCGGCACAGCCGTCGGGTTTCTCCGCTCAGCAGGAGCTCCTGATTGGCATTCTCCCTACATCTGCTGCGGTCGTGATTCGTAAGAGGCTTACCGAGCAGAGCGCCATATGAAGCTCCACAGCTTTCCAAGTGAAATGAACTAAGCCTACTGGAAGCCTTTATCCCACGGGGTAAAATATACAGTATGTCACCCTCTTGAGCCAATTAACAGATAGAAATAAAAGTCTAAACTTTCAGATTGAGCGTGCATTTATTCATTTTGTGGAGTAGAGGGGGGGCGACACAATAAACACACAGGTTGAATTTTAAGTTTTATCCTTTTTTAAAATATTGGAGATGGATTACAAACTATACAAAAATAAAATAATTGAATTTAACTATCAGATGGAGCTCAGATGGAGACAAATTCTGCCTTCAGTGCTGAATAGATCTGACAAAAATATAGAATAAATGACAATTAACGACAACAACACACAAATAATCACCACAGTTTATTGTTCTTTATCAGTCTGATTAACTTCTGTCCAGTTAATCAATCAACCTGATAGTTCACCTCCACCAGGACCGTTTATAGGACAACATGTAGAGGTGAGGTGGCGCACTGACGCCCCCTAGTGGTGGAGTCACGTCAGCTGTGGGTGCTGAAGGACTGTGAGCAGCATGAATCATCACGTCTTGTCACTGTGACCAACAACAAATACACAGCTTCCACAGGCAGACAGACAGGCAGAGAGGGAGCCTGAAGCTGAAAACAGATTAAAACATCAGACGAGGAGAGGCTGCAGTGAACACGCCTGAAACAAATGACTCAAGGAAACACGGAAACCTCATTTTATGGTTTTAATGTGTCGTGTTTATGATCCTCATCGAACCAGAAATTAATGAGGAACATAAACGGATCACACGGCTGCAGAGCCTCCTAATCCGGTTACTGAACCGTCTTTGACATGTGAGGGAATTTTGTTTAATGGTTCGACTAATATGGAGGTTTTGACATTCAGAACTGTTAACAATGTGATCCTTTTCACAACTTGAACTAAAGATGTTCAAACCCTCTGAAACAGCTCTGTTCTTCTGGATCATCTGAGTGGTTGTGTGACTGTGAACAGGTCGTTCAGGTATCCACGAAATCAGTCCTGTGGCAGAGAAAAACGTTGATATTCCATTTAATTTGTCAGATGAGGTGGAACGCTACAAGCATGAAATACAGAATATAATCTAAGAATTGATGATCATGATTGTTTCTAGATTAGAAACAGCTCATCACTAACCGGGTTTTGATTCTCTCATTACAGACGAGACGAGCAAAAAAGCCAGCCTGCGTCTTCATTCCTCCTGGAGGCTTCAGAGCGACGACACAGTGAGAGAGCAGCCATCGAAGTGTGTGTGCATGCTTGTGTGTGTGTGTGTGTGTGTGTGTGTGTGTGTGTGTGTGTGTGTGTGTGTGTGTGGGAGGCAGACTGTGTTGCCATGCATTGAGCCGCACCAAAAAACACCAGTGAGTGGGAGTGAAACCATACGCACCCGCAAAGAACAAGACACCTTCTCACACACAGACACACACACACACACACAGACACACACACACACACACACACACACACACAGACACACACACACCATGCAGCTCCACTGTGTGCTGTTTAATTGTTGATCCACCTTCTGAGTCACCACGCTGGTCTCTGCTGCAGACAGTTCTGATTATATCTGCGTCTGAGATTCATTATTCCGCTGAAATCAGTTTTCTCAGGGTGCTATTTTCTAACGCCGACTTTATTTTTTATTAAAAGCGCGGCTATGTTAGAATCCGAGAGGTGAAAAGGCAAGTTTTTAAACATTATTCTAAATTCACATTCTATTGTCTGTGTGTTAAACTGGAAAACAGATCTCAGGATTCAATAATCTTTACACTGAAGCATATTTTCTTTACCTTTTGGCAGCATTTTGCAGCGTTCCTTCGTTAACTTCTTGTATCTTAATTATTTTAGCCCCATTTATTAATCGTTAGGTCGTGTTTAGCGCGTCTGCTACAGTGCATACGAGAAACCTGGATAAATAATTTGGGGATTGAGGTGGCATCATATCCAGGCGAGTAGAAG
This sequence comes from Lagodon rhomboides, assembly GCA_039737535.1. Taxonomy (NCBI): domain Eukaryota; kingdom Metazoa; phylum Chordata; class Actinopteri; order Spariformes; family Sparidae; genus Lagodon; species Lagodon rhomboides. Next base: position 33,707,800 of record CM077786.1, read on the forward strand.
GGACTGTGTTGGCGTGCCATCTAACTGGGTCATTTTGGTGACCATCGGGACATTTTGTGGCAACTGTGGCAGAACCAGATCTTTTCCTCATCTTAACCACATAGTTGTTGCCCAAACATTAAGCACAGTGTTGTCACAACATTCAGTAGATTGAATAATAAAACATAAAGAATCGTACAGTTGAAAATGTAAAGCTTAACATTTCCGCAGTTTGCAGAAACGTCCAGTGTTTAAACGTCTGGTGTTTGGGGTTGTTAAAGAGATGAAGACTGCAAAAAAAATGTCCTCATTCCCAAGGTCTCAAACTAAAAGACTAAAACTTGATCCTGTAAAGACATTCGTACAAGAGCAAACCGTCTCTCAGCTCCTCGGCGGTGTGAATCTGCTTTAACCAGGCGCTGACATCACTGCTGCTTAACAGGATTAATGAAGAGTCAGAGAAAAACAACAGCTCCGTGAATGGAGACATCGGGCAGCCCTGCTCCAGGAGCTGGCACACAACCCAGAAAGCCATAAACCCTGTCGACACACACACACACACACACACACACACACACACACACACACACACACACATGTAACATACAAAGCTACCATTCTACTCATGTACAAACAGTCTCCCTCCTCCTCCTCCTCCTCCTCCTCCTCCAACATCTGATAAACTAGACACCTAATCAGAATCTTTGGGGTCCCCGGGCCTCCTATTGGAGTTTGCAGACCAGGCAAATACATTAACTCAATTTAGAGTTTGGGATTAAGGGACCACCCCTCCCCCCCTTTGTAATACACACACACACATGCACACACACACACATAAATACAACAAACACACACCATCCACCCTCCTCCTCCTCCTCTGCCCTTCCTCCTCTCATCTCTCTTTTTGATGGGATCAGCTGAGCGCTACGTTCTCCTCTTCCTCCCCTGCAGCCTCTCTCTCCCTCTCTCTCCCTCTCTCTCCTTCTCTCTCCCTCTCTCCCTCTCCCTCGGGGGACCGGGGTGCTCGGACTCTATAGTTATGGGCCGGGGCCATCTGTCACCGTGCGCATTCACGCAGCCACCAGAAGGCCGCAACATGTGCAGATTTAAATGGAGAACCCAACTTTCCCAGGACACACAGGCCTGACCCCGGCAGCCGCGGCAACCTCCCCCTCCTCCTCCTCTTCCTCCTCCCTCCCCATCACCCCGTGCCTCACCCCTCCTCCTCCTCCTCCTCCTCCTCGCCTCTCCTCCGTCCCACGACCATCACCAGCACCATCCTGCATCCCTAAAAAAAAAAACCCAGACCCCACCCACCTGCCACACCCTCCTCCAACACCACCAAGAAATACTGTCTGCATGTGAATCAGTGAATTACAGCCTCCCCCCCTCCAAAAAAAAAAAACCTCCTGGACCAATCACCCCCCAGCCCAAACACAGCCCACTAAGTGTGTGTGTGTGTGTGTATGGTAATGGCTGTGCTGCATGCACGAGCACCTTCTTTACACACAATGATGGATTTCCACCTTACGTAGCAGCTGATGGTGGAGGGGGAGGTGATGCAGGAGGTGGGGTGAGGGTGGGAGGAGGAGAAGGGGATGAGGGCAACCCCTGGTGGATGTGTGAGAAAGAGAGAGATCAGCTGATTGGTAAAATTGATTGTGAAGGAGAGAGGGAAAGGAAGAAGGGGAGTGTGTATGTGTGTGTGTGTGTGTGTTGAGAAGCAATACAAGTGTGTGTTGTGGTTTTTGTGGTTGCGAGGAGGGGTGGGAGGGCGAGGGGGGATGAGGGGTGGGAGGGTAACAGGATTGGTCTTGTCTGTGGGACCCACGGGGAGGACAATGGGACCGGCGGGGGTGGGGCGAGTGTCACACGCTTTTGCTTTGTGGCTCGGTCAACAGGCGTGTGCCACGGGTGTCGTCTCGCCTCCCCTCGCCTGCTGTCCGACTCGGGAGAAGGACCGGCAGCCATGAGAACCGGGGCCCCGGGCCCTTTAATGAGGGGCGTGCTGTTTCTTATCAAAGATGGACAAGCCATCATTACAATCATCATTAGAAGCTGCACAATGGAGCACGCCTCCCTTAGCAATGGATGGGAAAATCCTCCTACAGAGCTGCGGCGGTGGCAGTTGGGGGATGAAATCAAAAAAAAAAAAAAGAGCACAAAAAAGTCTGAATGTGAATGTGTCTATTTAGTGAACCTGCAACAGTCACGTCTGGTGAGGCAGCACGGCTCATCAGGTGCAACTGAAAGATTACTGCTTCAAACAAAACACGACATCATGCAAATTACACCGAGATCCCACATTATATTAGAGCGAGAACCTCCGGTACACAATTCAAACCGGGATATAAACACTATCTGATGGAGCCACTGATTTGACTCATATTATCTTACTACACCGACGTCGTCTCTTCTGTCCCGTCTGTGTTTTGTTGTTGTTACCGTGAATAGTTTTAGAACGAGAACCTGCTGTGAACCAGTTTTAACTCAGACAGACCAGATTAAATGCAACACATTATATCGTCTCCTCGTGAACCCAGTCACCAGAATAAATGTGTTTCTGCAGTCTATGTTGAAACTTTCTGTTTCTTAAGGTTCAATTCTTTAAAAAACCTCTTGGTGAAGGTATATTTTGGCTTAAAATACCTGGGAGAGTCACTCTTACAAATGTTGGAACACTGGCTTGGCAGCTGTTTCTCAGAGCTGTACCATCTCCTCCACCTACTGATAAGACAGTCAGCTTGTACACATGTAATGTGAACACTGTATGACACTTACAAATTCTGAAACACAATCTTTTATTTGCAGAAGTGTAACATGTTAACATTTTATTCTTTTTCCTCCAAATTAACCGGAACATGGATCCATCTTCTGGTGCTGGTCCTTGCAATAAGTGTTAGTTAATAGGCTCTTATAACTCATTATATTATGCTTTTAATTAATAAGACTATGTAAATAAGATCATAATAAACATCCATATTATTAGATAACAAGACATTAGTAATCACTTGAGAAACTTGTTACAGATGCTTATAAATGTCAATAAAAGTCTTATGAGCTTCTTATAAATGTTCATATTAACATTACAAACACATTTATTGAGATTAACTAAAGTCTTCATCAAGTCTTTTGTTGCTTTATTAAGATAAATAACATTTTTCATTTTCAGATCTAAAGCTAAATCAGTTATAAGACACTTAATTAACATTCTTAAGCATCTATAAACTTACCTATAAGTGCTAATAAATTGCTTATAATCTAACAATAAACATGTTTATGATGCTTATTGATATTGATAAGTATCGTACAAGGACTTATAAGATCATTATTACCTGTGAACTAATGTTTATCACAAGGACCAAAGATTCCCATATTGACGACTTGGAAGCGCTAATATTGTAGAGTTGGTTGTTTGACTTTGTAAGATCAACACAGCATTACATCCGTTCAACTTGGGCTTAATTGCCTTTAAAGGCCTCCATGTTTGTTTGTACTTTCAGGCATGAATCAAGTCTGAATGTTGCAGTCAACATTAAACTTGGACGTTGGTGTGAACACTCTTACAGACATTGGTCCAGTGTAGCACGGACATGGGAAAAGGACTGAGGGTGTTGTATCTCGTATCGATCGGACGCTACGGCTCGTCACTTAAAATACAATCATACTCTGTGACAGGTATGAAATTGCTGAACAGGCCCAGATGTCCATAACGCCCACGTGATGGAAATATCTTTGGGAACTAATGTGTTCATCTCTCCAGCAGAGCTCCAGACTGGGAGACGTTTATGCCAAGAAATACTGAAGCTTCGTCCAGAGGTCCATTTCCTTGTGAGGTCTTGTCACCTTGTTCATTGCAGAGTAAACACCTGAACTGATAATGGTAGTTTAACAGATATTTAAAATTAACCTGACTTGATAAGACTGAAAGATGAACTTTGCTACTTTTATGGTTTGAGTCTAAAGGTTGACGCATGGACTGGATTTTATAGGATGTGCTGACAGTGTGCCGTCAAAGTGAAAGAAAAACCATTAAAACCATTAAAACCTCGTTTTGTCTTGGAAGGATCGAGAGGAGATCTACAGCTGGGATCGTCTGTCTTTGAAGTCAACAAAAAAGGACCGCCGTGAATCTTCAAGTCCGCCATCTACGATCAAGCTTCCTCGACTACAATCTGCTGTAAGTTTTTGCACCGTCACACACAATTTATGATCACTCTTTGTGTCATCAAGGGCTCTTTCTTTTTTCACTGGGGCCTGGTCGTCAGATTCGTCCAGGTTACCGTGTCGTGCACCGTAACCCTGCTCCGAGTTTGTCATCATTAATGTTCGGCCAAAAAACATGTTGCTCCGCTGTGGCCTTTTCTCAAGAGTCTCCTCCAAGTCCTTTTTAATGCTCTCCGCTGGCCTGTGGCCCTGGCCGCAGGGAGCATTGTCATGGTGCTGAAGGTGGAGGGGATACTGGGAGGAGGTGTGTGTGTGTGTGTGTGTGTGTGTGTGTGTGTGTGTGTGTGTGTGTGTGCAGGGGGGAGGAGGGGGGGGGGCATGACGCTGCAGCAGTGGCAGCTGGCGGCCCAGCTTGCAGGGGCCATCTCTTCACAATGGAGAGCCTTCCCCCTGGGGCCAGTGATTTAGGACAGGGCTCTCTGGACAGGCCCCTGGAGAGGAGGCGAGAGGACACTGGCTTTGGAGGAACGCACCCTCGCTCCCTCCCACCTCCACCTCCCCTCCTTCTCCTCCTTGTCTTGTCCTCTAAAGCCTCCCTGCTGGTTGCCGTGCCCCCCCCAGCTCCTCCTCGCACACTCCTGACACCCTCCCCTCATCCCACCGTGGCTAAGCTCTCTCCTGGGACGAGCAGCCTGGCCTCTGGACGGGGAGCATTCCTGAGGTGTAGCACGCTAGCCGGACACAATAGGGGGACGACAACAGGTGCGTGTGGATCCTCTGTCGTCCAGCGGCAGCTGAGAGATAGGGGACGGGGGGCTATTATGGCGCCATTATCCACCGCTGCTCTACCGTTGGGCTGTTGGACCTCTTTTCTCGAACAAAAACAAGGCTTTTTATGTGTAACCTGGTCTTGTACCCACCCTGCTCCGACAAGCCTCTCTTTCATCCTCCTACCCCAGCTAGCACCTGCCACCCCCGGGCCCTCAAAAAAAAACAAGCCCAACGGCCACTTATCCCAAGACTGGACTCAATTCAGTCGAACCCCGACTGCAAGAAAACCTGAGCCCACTTGTTTAAAAACAGCCACCACTTCATACTGGAGCCATAGAAATTATCCAGGCAGCCACCTCTGTACACCACCCAGCCTTCCCCCCCGTCCTCCCTCCCTCCCTCCCTCCCTCCCTCCTCTGTCCCTCTGAATTATGTTATGTCTCAAATGAGCAGTCATACAGCAGATTGTTCGGTGCAGCCACTTGATATAACTGGTGACAATGCCTCTAACAGAGCGAGTGTCCTGGGGGGATAGGCAGTATTTGGTTACTGCATCCCTGATCTCTCCCCATTGTGGTCGGCTCCGGGTCCCATGGAAGGTTGAAAGGGGGTTTGGGGAGGGGGACATGTGCGCATATGTGGGCCCACGACGCAGGTGCCTACATCTGTTCATTTCTGGGCAGATGCTCATGGTTGTAGAGATAGAGAGGGAGAGTTAGAGGGAGGGAGGGAGGGCAGGGAGGTGGACTTCCTCCATTTACTCTCTCATCATTCATACTGGTGATTAAACCTCCAGCAGAGGAGAGTTGCTCTTCTTCTGGTCGCAAAAAAACACCCATGAGTTCAGTTTTTTTCAACAGATACAGTGAATGGATGGAAGTGTTTTGGTCTTGGGTCGATGTTTTAGGATCCGCAAACAACAAGAACATCAAGAACCATGTGTAATTCCCTGACTAATAAAAAAAAAAAGTCAAAATTTGCGATGCTAAAGAAAGCGAGAAAAAAAAAAGTTTTTGGATCCGTCCCATGATCTGGATCCACACATAAAGTTAACATGGTCCATTCTGGGCTGACACCGATCCTCCATCCACTTTTAATGGAAATCTGCTCATTAGTTGTGTTTTTTGAGTACTCCTGCTGACAAACCAACCAACCAACGGGTGAAAATATATCCTTCCTGGTGAAGATAATATATTTACGGAACGAAAGGTGGCATTCACTTTGTCCAGTTCCTAAAATAGGAATTAATCCTGATCCTAATCCTAATCCTGTTTATGTTTTCTTTCACGACAAATTAATACGAAATCTTAAAGAAACTAGCAAACTACAAGACATCTTCAGAGGCTCAGGGAAATTTTTTTTCCATTTTGTCTCACATTTTATAGCTTAAACAATCGATTAGTCGATTTATTGAGCCGTATCACCAACATCAGTGTTGGACATCGCTGAAGCTCTTGGAGCAAGATCCCTACAGCCTCCAACATCTGCCTGAAACCAGAAGAGTGGCGGCTGTTATAGAAGCAGAATAAACATATTATTCCATTTTGGTACAATATTCAGGTGTCCACATACTTTTGTTAGGCTAACATTATGTGCTGATGGGTTTTATTGTTATATGATTTTATTGTATTGTGGTATCGGTGACCAAACAGCTCAGTGAGCTCATTATCTTCTCCACTTTCATTTTCACATACGATAATTATGGTTTATGATTGTTTTTCAAATAGTACCTATTTCCTGTAAATCACATCAGATCTGTGACGAATTAAATCAAAACAAAACTAAGAGTGTATAACAGAGGTGCCCAATGTTTTTTTTTTAAACCTAATGGTGGGACACCGGCTAAAAGCAAGCACCCATTGTATTGTTCTTTCTGAATTGTCGAGAGGGCATTAATGTGAATTTTCTCAGTTGGGAAAAATGTTTATCCAATATTTCCAAAGGCACATTGGATGCACAGTTAGCATGTTAGCATGCAAACATTTGCTGATTAGCATTAAACACAAAGTACAGCTGAGACTGATGGTTGATTCAGCAGATATTTGGTCACCGGAGGAGCTTTATGTAGACATTTTATGTTCGTTTTGCTTGGTTTTTAAACACAGGGAGGTTATATTTTCACTGCCGTCTGTTTGTCGGTTTGTCGGATTGATTACACGAAAACTACTGATCGTATTTTCATAAAACTTTGGCATGCAAACATTTGCCAATTAGCATTAAACACAAAGTACAGCTGAGACTGATGGTTGATTCAGCAGATATTTGGTTACCGGAGGAGCTTTATGTAGACATTTTATGTTCGTTTTGTTTGTTTTTGTTGGTTTGTCGGATTGATTACATGAAAACTACTGAACATATTTCCATAAAACTTGGATAGAGGATGTGTCTGGGCCCAGAATAGGCCCCATTAACTTTGGGTTAACAACAGGATAGATCCTGGAATTTCTTCAACATTGCCAGACGAGGCATTTTTCAACATTTTTGTTGGACCTTTATGAATTGATCTGGTGTGTACAGGGTCATTTTGATGTTTTAAGGATTCTTTCTAAATTTCAGACAAACTTAATGTATGTGACACTCGTGGATCAATCATCTAGTCTCTCTGTAATAACTCCACACTGCTCTTAGACGAGCCTCGGTTCTCTAACAAGACTTTTATTAACAGTTTTTAACCTTATAAACACCTTTATTAAGTCGTTTTAATGTTTATTTAACCCTCAGCTCGACATCATTATAGCAGCTTGCCCTCTCACCGGCGCTCGCTCCAGTATTTGTTGTGGGTAAACGTGTCTCGCGCACAGTATCAGTTGTGTGAGTTATCGATTTTATTCATAGGGACCCGCATATGTTGCGGTGCGTCACCCCGGGGTGCGCGGCAGATGTGTTTTCATAAACATTGGCACGCGACTGGCCACGTACAGCTCCCTCTTCACCTCCCCCTTAGGTCCCCAGTGTCTCTGCACACACACACACACACACACACACACACACACACACACACACACACACACACACACACACACACAACCCCCTCCCTCCTCACACACTTACAACGCGCACACACACACTTGCAGCCGCGTCTCTGGGCCCCCCACGTAATTACTGCGGCACTCTTCCCATAAACTTAAGCTCAGCACGTCTCCAGTAACAGCAACGTATGCAAATGAGACAGCAGCCCGGACCGGGAGGCTCGAGGAGCCGTGGGAAGCCGTGGGGAGCCTCGCGGAGCCCTGAAGAGCCCTGGGGAGCCTGCGGATCTGGCCTGTGGCCCCCGCTTCCAGCAGCTGGCCACAGTAATCTGATCTGGACACAAAAGGCCTGTTGATCTGCGCGTTTGAGCAGGTAAACCAGGCGAACCAGACAGAAGGGAGACGCTCAGATCAGATGATGTGACGAAACATGGCTCAAAAACAAGCCTGTAAAGAAATAAACATTTAGATTGAAATCTGATGTGAGGACACTGAAACACTCACAAACACAATATTGAGTTGAATTGAATATTTTTAATTGTCCATGTGATTTTTAATTCACGTTAACCACAGTTTTTTGTGCGTACGCGTCATTAAGGACTCAGAGGAGGCGTGCGTAAAACCATCTCCCGAGAAAGTGCTGATTCTTCCTTGAGCTTCACGACTCGCCTACATTCAGCACGAGTGGCCTCTAAGACACCCGCCTCCCTCCTCCTCCTCCTCCTCCCTCCTCCTTGTCTCAGCTCCATCCAACCGTGCTGGTCTGGTGCCTTGCTCCTCCCGCATCATTCCGGGTTTGGAACCACCAACCTTTTTGGCACCATCACGGGCTCGACTCCACTCCGGGTGAAGATGCGTCAATATTTTGCGCAATGATGAGGTATCAGTGTAAAAAAAAAAAAAATCAATTGATCATCACGCAGCAGCTCCCTCCTCCTCCTCCTCCTCCTCCCCCTCCCCAATCACCGCTTCATATGATCGATATCGTGTGATGCGCGCCGTGTTTACGTTCCCACGAGTGACCATGTGGTGTCTCCTCTTCGGGGACCAAAAAAGGAAAAAAAAAAAAAACCTCCTGGCTTCCCCCTCGCCATATGGCCCCGGAGGGCCCATACCGTTACAGGTCCTTTAACATGCTTCCAGTTGAGTGTAGACGGAGCCCGGTGGACAGAGGCGCATAGAGACGTGCGCTTCGGGCCGGAGGAGGGAGGGGAGGGAGGGGAGGGAAGCAGGGAAATAAACGTCGTTTTCGGGATGTGGAGGGGGGGTAGTTAGTGGCAGATGGCTTGTAAGGGTCTGTCCGCGTCTGAAGGCGTGTCGTGGTCCTTCACTGAAGACCCCCTTCCTCCCTCCCTCCTGCATTCACAATCAATGGAAATTAAAGCGCAGAGAATGGATGAATAGTCAGACCCCGAGTCACCCTTTTTTGTTCGGCGCAGCTACTGGTGGGCAGGAGTTAAACTACAGCAGCCCCCTACAGTAGCACTTTAGTTAAACAGTCAGAGCGCAGCCAGCAGCTTCTTGGCCACGAGAAGAAAATATACTGTAGAGACGACTGTGTCCAAACTGGGCACCGGTTTCATCCTCACCGGATCAGTTAGATTCCCAGTTAACTCAGATCACTGTCACATGATTTACCCTCTGGTGCTCGAGTTCAGGCTCTTTGCAGTATTGTTCAGGTTTAGATGCATTTAAAGTGAAATGTTTTGTTCCTCTGTTGGTCAAGTGCATAAAAACTGACCTCAGAGGGTGAATTAATGCATCAGGGCTCAAACAACTGGCAAAGGATCGAGGTTCAGTTAGATTTAGGATGAGGACTTTTTAATCTTGAGTTTTGATTTGAGTTATTCCAGTTTACAAAGTTAAAGGAACAGTTCACTCAAAAATGAAAATTCAGTCGTCATCTTCTCCCCTCTGATGGGAAGTCAGGTGAAGTGTTGTCATCACAGTAAAACATCATGGCAGCGTTTTAAAACCTGTAAATAATGGCTCGCCACGAGAAATCCAAGTCTCCAGAAGCCCCGTCATTACAAATTGATTTGAAAAGATGTTTTTTACTGCTAAGCTAAAAGCACACACCCTGTCTGAAGTGGGTACATGAGCATCAGTGAGCAGCGATGGTGTAAATAAGCATCTTCTGAAATCAATTTGGAATCTCGGGGCTTCCGGAGACTTGGATCACCCCGAACAAGCTGTATGGAGCCATTTTATATATTTTCTTGGTTGATTTTTACATTTTAAGACAAGTCTCCAGCTACTTCAGTTGTTCAGCAGACTGAAACATTCATCTCACATGACATGACCTATCAAAAGTAATTCCTGAAGACCTCTCTCCATCTTGTCTCCTGGTTTGTTTACCTCCAGTCTCTGTTCACTAACCTACACGCCTCATCCACTGACCACATTACGCTTAACGTAGCCGAGTTCATTCACTCAGAACAGTTTATGGAAACAAACCACATTCACATTTTTTTATGTTTTTTATTTTCTGTTAAAATTCAGTTGACATTTCATGGAAACAGGAAGCTCCTGAACAACTGAAGGAGCTGGGGACATAAGTACTCCAAGATCCCAAATTGATTTCAAAAGACGTTATTTACATCCTCGACATCTGGTCGAGCTTGTGCACCCACTTCAGATGGGATGTGTGCTTTTAGTTTAGCAGCTCCAGTGAAGATTTCATCTAAAGGGTCAATAACATCTTTTCAAATCAATTTGGGATCTTAGGGCTTCCACACACTTGGATTTTAAATCAAGTCTCCAGAATGCTGCAACTTTGTTTTACTGTGAAGCTCCAGAACTGTTCTGTGAGAAGGAGGAGGAGGTGAGATGATGGTGGAATTTTCATTTTTTGGGTGAACTGTTCCTTTAACTTCAGCCTCACAGAGCCTCACTTCTCTCACTCTGCCTGTTCAAAGTTTGACTTTAAAGGTTTTCAAGCTGACATTTGTCTGCACACAGACTTTATGGAAGCTGTAAAACATGTCGGAGTGTTTCCCTCAAAGACTGAAGAAGCCTCTGGAACTATAATCGATCCTCTCCTGTGTGTCTCTCGGAGGTTAATTGTGATGGTCACGGTTCAGCCCGGAGAAAAGCAGAGCTGGACGGGTTTATTAATGGAGGAGGACTTTGTTTGGTTGCTGCTGCCATTGATTGGAGGTAATGAGTAACTACAGACACCGGATGCGCGTGAGCTGCGGCTGAGAAAGGGAAAGGATGGAGGGCGGCAGCAGGTATCGCCAGAAAACCGAAGCCGTGATGCGCATATCTGAGCACAGTGACGCAATTTACGCGCACGGTACGGTAGCCCGCGCGTGCAGCTTGCTATTGGTCCCCATTATACAGCAGAAAAAAATCACACTTCTAATGAACGACCTAATTAAGAAACAACCCGCACCCTCCCCCTCCTCCACCTCCTCCTTCTCTCTGCAAACCTCCTGCTCCTTAGTCACACGCGCGCGCACGTGCACCCACACCACCTTCACGCACAAGTTCAATAATGTTTTTGTTTTGTTTTCTCCTCGTGCCACACAGGATGCGGTCAGTGTTTAAAGAAGAAGAAGAAGAAAAATGGGAGCGATATTTGTTATGTTTGATGTGTGAGGTGAAGTGTGTGTGTGTGTGTGTGTGTGTGTGTGGAGGGAGAGCATTGTGTGTGGGACGTGTGGGCGCGCGCTCAGCCCAAGGGGGAAGCGCGCGCACGCTGTTATTGAGGGGAGAGCAGGTGCTGGGCGAATTACCATACAGCTGAGGGGGGAGAGAGGGAGAACTTATTCCTTCACCACACACACAATAACAAAAAGTTCCCCCTCATGTTGGCCACGCGAGCGACTCCGGTGCGCGCGCGCCCGCTCGCACACACGCACACATCTATACGCATGCACACACGCGTTTTTTTTTTCCTCCTCTTCTTCTCCTCCTTTCTTTAATCTCAGGCCGGAGAATGAGAAGAAGGGGAGAGAGCAAAATGGAAAAACGCAGCAGAGTCCAGCCCCTCCAGTCGTTTACCTCACCGCTCTGCAGCTCTGCCAAGGAATGTTTTCTCTCTTTTTTTTAAAGTCTTTTGAGTCGATTCAAAGCATCAAATTCTTCCCACAACCAGAAATACCAAAATTTTACAGGGTGTGAGGAGGAGGAGGAGGAGGAGGAGGGGGGTGTAAACAATTAACTGAGTCAGGGGTTTGACCAAGAAACATTTCTTCTCCTTTTATTCATTGAGAACCTTTGAATCTAACTTCACACTCTTTATTTTATATGTTGGCACTTTATCCAGAAACGTCTTAAGACGCACAAAGAAGTTTGTCCAGTGAGGCAACAGCTGGAGGGATCAGTCCAGCCACATGTCATCAACATCCTGTCAGCAGCAGATCGGCTGTGTGTGTGTGTGTGGTTCAATCTACAGAGATGAGATGTTCACTGTGATATTAACATTTATAGGGTGATCAAAAAGGATAATTCTGTTTCCTTCTCATCCTGTAAATGTTCGGTTTACCCACCACAACATTTTACTCCTTCAACAGGTTCTCTGGAGTCTCCCTCCTCCTCCTCCTCTTCCTCCTCCTCACAATCTTTCTTTAAAAAAGTTTCACTTCTCGTTTGCTCGAAATACTTTCACACGTCTTCCATTTTAACGCTGCGTGTGCTGCACTGCTGCTGCTGCTGCTGCTGCTGCTGGGGGGGCTGCAGGGAGGCTGTTGGGGTACTTGCACGGGTTCCCATTGTGGAGAGCCGGGCCAGATTGGGAGGTGAAGTCGGGGAGGAGGAGGAGGTGGAGGAGGAGGAGGAGGAGGGGGGCGCCATTTGCATGTTATTACCATAGCATGTGTCAGGCCGTATATAACAGGCTGCAGGCGGCCTTGGCTGGAGACAGACGCACAGTTCACAGTGAGGAAAGACATTAGGAGGAAGAAGGAAGCATGTTGGACCAGTGACAAATCCGTCCTTGGGTTAGACCAAGACCTTCACACAAAAAGCTACTTCCTAAAATCTGCCACTTTCTTCCACTAAAACAAAAAAACAACAAACAAGGAACCCATCTTTCTTTTTTTTCCCTCTTTACGCATTGGATTAACGCTTTCTAACGGAACTGGAGGACTTCTCTGATTTTGAACGCGCACTCGCACAAGTTCACAGATCTTGTTTTTGTGATTTTTTTTATTTTTATTTTTTTATTTTGAAGGATTGGGATTTATCCTCTTCTCGCTCCTCGGGACATGAGTGAGAGCGGCGCGGCTGACAGCGGCAGCAGTTGATGCGAGAACCCCGAGAGGCGACAGAAACGTGCTCGATGCATCTTCCTCAGAGGGATTGAACAGGAGGAGGCACCCTGAGGACAAGCCGAGCCCCGAGACTCTTTACTTTATTTATTTATTATTTATTATGTATTTATTTAATATGGGGCGCGCCATCCTGCTGACTCTCGCCGTCATGTCCATGTTGCTGTGCCAGGTAAGCTCCTGAATCTTTATATTTCTTTCTCCAAACAATGAACCATCACCCCCCCTCCTCCTCCTCTTCCTCCTGCTCTCCCTCCCTCCCCTCCCACCACAACACTCACTCATCCACGCGCGGTGTGTGTGTGTGTAGTTAATGAGAAGTTGCTTTCCTCCGCAGGGGTTTTGTTCGGGAGTTTTTGAGCTGAAGTTGCAGGAGTTCCTAAACAAGAAGGGAGTACAGGGCAACAAAAACTGCTGTAAGGGAGGCCTGACGTCGTCTTTCCAGCAGCAGTGCGAATGTCAAACCTTCTTCAGGATCTGTCTCAAGCACTACCAGCCCAACGCCTCCCCGGAGCCCCCGTGCACCTACGGCGGCGCCGTGACGCCCGTGCTCGGCTCCAACTCGTTCCAGGTCCCCGATGTCATCCCCGAGAGTTCATTCAGCAACCCCATCAGGATAAACTTCGGCTTCACGTGGCCGGTAAGTGTCCATTTTCACTGTTTGAAGCGCAGGCGACAGAATCGCGCCATTTTTTTTGTTGTTGAAAAATCCGTGCGTAAAAACGCGCCGCGGCACGATGTCTGACCACAGTTTACGAGCCGAGAGCGCACAAAGTTTACAGGTATTCGGTTTCAGCAGATCAGGTTAGGCGGTTTGTGCTCAGCACAGAGGGTGTACGGCGCAGTCGCCTCGGGCCTCTGCTTGATGTTATCGCCACATCTCCGCTGGCCACCTGTCTCATGAAGCCATTTCTGTTCCCAGGGGACCTTCTCGCTGATCATTGAGGCATTACACACCGACTCCAAAGACGACCTCTCCACAGGTAGGAAATAAACACCCTTCCCTTTTTCGATCTTTATCACGTTCACGCACTTTCATGCCCTTAACCCTTCAATTTTCCACCTCCACATGTGCGCCTCAGAGAATCCAGAGCGCGTCATCAGCACCATGACCACACAGAGGCATCTCACGGTGGGAGATGACTGGTCTCAGGACCTGCACACCGGCGGCAGGACGGAGCTCAAGTACTCGTACCGCTTTGTGTGCGACGAGCACTACTACGGGGACGGCTGCTCGGTGTTCTGCCGGCCCAGAGACGACGCCTTCGGCCACTTCACCTGTGGAGAGCGCGGGGAGATCGTGTGCGACGCCGGGTGGAAGGGGCAGTACTGCACTGAGCGTGAGTGACAAAACTTTGTGTTATTGTGTCAGGAGCGCGTGTGTGTGCGTATTTCAAGACACAAATTGAAAGATGTGTGTGTAAAGTTGCTTTAAACTTCATATAAACAGATTAAATGATGATGTAAAGGTGGAATTTGTTACAAGTGGAGAAAACGTAAAGTATTAATAGTTAATTTTCTCTGCTGGGTCTGTAATCAGATCCTCTGAGTGCCGTTAGAAGGCAACTTGTGCGTAAACACCACACGCACCCCTCCTCCTCCTCCTCCTCCTCCTCCCTCACACACACGCACACACACACACACGACCACTTGATTTATTCTAAGGAAAGTTTTTTGGGGAATAATCTCACGCGTGCCATAAATTTACATGCTACCTTCCGATTCGTTACTCTCGGAGTGGGCCGGGCGCTGATTGGCCGAGGCGGGGGAGGTATTGTTTGAAGTGGGCAGCTGCCGGCAGAGAGGAGACAATGGAGCAGCTGTCGCGCACTGGCAACACACTCGCCAGCTGTCCACTCTTATCTGCCCCAATCCGAGACATTAAGGGGAGTGTGTGTGTGTGTGTGTGTGTGTGTGTGTGTGTGTGTGTGTGTGTGTGTGTGTGTGTGTGTGTGAGTGTGTGTGCGCACACAGAATGAATAAAAGAGTTTTGACCCGCAGCGAAGAAGAAAAAAAAGAGGGTGGTGGGGTGGGTTGAGGGGGTCGTGTGTGTGTGTGTGTGTGTGTGTGTGTGCGCGTGCACACACACACATTCACACACCCCCTCCTTTGTCTCAGCACTATGTTAAGCAGAAAATTCTTCCACGGTGATAAGGAGATTGGGTTTAAGGTAACACCTAATGGGTTTTAGGAGCCTCTCCTTTCATTTATTTTTATGACTTTTTGGGGCTTTAGGTGGCAGGTTTCAGATCTTGAGGAGAAAACTGAGCCATGAATCTGTATTTGAGTTGTTCTTCAAGTCTAAAAAAAGGTGTTTTTCTCTCTTTCTCTACAGCGATCTGCCTGCCGGGCTGCGACGAAGAGCACGGCTTCTGCGAGAAACCCGGAGAGTGCAAGTAAGTTTGTCTCCGCTTGGTTCACTGGGGCGTTAATTAATTAGTGGGACGCATGAGGTAATGTGAGTGGACTGACCGGTGTTCCCTCCTCCTCTAATTGGACAACAACAGGTGCAGAGTGGGATTCAAAGGCCGCTACTGCGACGAGTGCATTCGTTACCCGGGCTGCCTCCACGGGACCTGCCAGCAGCCCTGGCAGTGCAACTGTCAGGAGGGCTGGGGAGGACTCTTCTGCAACCAAGGTGAGGAGAGAGATCAATGATGGGGTGATCAAGCTTGTTGTGAAGAAAGTGAAGTACATCAGGAAGAATATCAGCTGAAAAGATGATTTTTCAACTCCGGTTCAGACCCATTTTTACAGTTTTGAGCCAGCAAATTACCAAATCAGTGTTTCTGGGTTCACTTCAGTTGACTGAGTGCTGAGTGGGAAGACGAGACAGCGGTTAGACAGTCTGTGAAGTGTTCTCGAGGCCGACTTTCACAAAAGATCGGCACGAGATCGGCCGATCAAGGTAGTTGAGGCTCAGGTTGTGAAGAAAGTGACTCCGGTTCAGACCCATTTTCACAGTTTTTGAACCAGCAAATCACCAAATCAGCGTTTCTCGGTTTACTTCAGTTGTTAAGTGACTGAGTGCTGAGTGGGAAGACGAGACAGCGGTTAGAAAGTCTGAAGTGTTCTCGAGGCCGACTTTCACAAAAGATCGGCACGAGATCTTTCCGGTAAAAGTTTAAAACTCTGTAAAAAGAAACTGACAGTAGAGGAACACAAAGAGAGGCGTCGTCACAACAACAGAGCTGCAGTTGTCTCCAAGCGAACAGCACAGACAGGAAACAAAAAACACTGGAAGAAGAAGAGAAAGAGCCGAGTGTGCCGGAGGACAAAAAAGACATTCTGTCGCCGCTGCTGTTGTCCCGCCATGTGTTGTGCTGTGGCTAATCCACATGTGTTCGCTGTGTCTTTCCAGATCTCAACTACTGCACTCACCACAAGCCCTGCATGAATGGAGCCACTTGTAGCAACACTGGTCAGGGCAGCTACACCTGTTCCTGCAAGCCCGGCTTCACTGGGGCCAGCTGTGAGATCCAGGTCAACGAATGCGCTGGAAACCCCTGTCGCAACGGAGGGAGCTGCGCTGTAAGTGTTGTTTTTACTCTCTTAAGACATCTTGGAATGAGAATAGTGACCATCCTGTCAACTGTGGCTCACACAGATGTCACGAGCCTTCATCCCGTCTCTGTCTCTCGACTTCACATTAAGCCAGAAAAGCTTCCAAAAACAACGGAGCGGATACAACGAGAGGCTTAGCGAGAGATGTAAAGACGTTCGGCTCGTAGCAGCTGCAGTTGCGAGACAGATCTTGATGTCGAGCCTGTTCTATTTTCTCCCCCACAGGATTTGGAGAACACATATACCTGCACTTGCCCTCACGGTTTCTATGGCAACAACTGCGAGCTGAGTGCCATGACGTGCGCTGATGGGCCCTGCTCCAACGGTGGCCGCTGCGCTGACAACCCTGACGGAGGCTACTTCTGCCAGTGCCCCACCGGATACGCCGGGTTCAACTGCGAGAAGAAGATCGACCACTGCACCTCCGGCCCCTGCTCCAACGGTAAGACCGATGTCACTGACGTCGTGTAGATTTCTGAGTTCCTTTGAATCCAAACGACTTGCTATTCCAACTTTCTGACCATCTATTCCTCTGTTCTCAGGCGCCCGCTGTGTGGATCTCGTCAACTCGTACCTATGTCAGTGTCCCGATGGTTTCACCGGCATGAACTGTGACCACACCGGCGACGAGTGCTCCATGTACCCTTGCCAGAATGGCGCGACGTGCCAGGAAGGTCTCGACGGCTACACCTGCACCTGCCCGCCGGGATACACCGGCCGCAACTGCAGCTCACCCATCAGCCGCTGTGAACACAACCCTTGCCACAACGGCGCCACCTGCCACGAGAGAAACAACCGCTACGTCTGCGCGTGCGTTCCCGGCTACGGCGGCAGAAACTGTCAGTTCTTGCTCCCGGAGCACGCTGCCATCCGCGGGTCGGAGGTGCCCTGGATGGCCGTCGGGTCCGGCGTGGCCCTGGTGCTGCTGCTGCTGGCAGGCTGCGCCGTACTCGTTGGATTTTTCCGATCGAAATCCCAGCGCGGCGGTCAAATAGAAACCGTCGGTGAGGGAGAGACAATAAATAACCTGACCAACAACTGTCACCGGGGTGACAGGGACCTGGCGGTCAGCGTGATGCCGACGCCAGGCGTCAAAAATATCAACAAGAAGATGGACTTATGCAGCGGTGACCCCGATGAAGGATCGTCACCGGGGAGGAGCAGCTACAAGAGCCGCAACCCGCCTGCAGACTACAACCTCGTACAAGAGGTCAACTACGAGCAGGCGGCGAAAGAGGCCATGCTCGAGGCGGCCTGCGAGGACAAGTGTCAATCCCTGGACTCGTTTGAGTTCGAGGAGAAACGCAGCAAACGTTTAAAATGGTAAATATTTGTTACTGGAAAGTTTCAGATCTGTCACACAAACCGTCTGTCAGAATCACAGAGCTAATGATGTTTTTTTTTCTGTCTTTCCTGCAGCGATGCATCAGAAAAGAAAGCCCCAGAAATGTCTGCATGTGCGGACACCAAGTACAAATCTGTGTTTGTGATGTCAGAGGAGAAGGACGAATGTATAATTGCAACTGAGGTGAGTTCTGTTCGCGTGACGTTGTTTTACCTTCCAGTGTGTAAACGCGTGGCCGACAAACTCTAACGTTTATTTGTCTTCTTGTCGTCTCTGCAGGTGTAACGAGCCACCAATGGGCTGCCCGTTGCTCATTTGCTCTATGGGAGAGTTTTTATACTCCTTCAGATGCTGCTCTAACCCTAGGGGGAGGTGTCCCGCCTTGAGACTGCTGCTGATACTGAGACGTTTAACTGATATTCAGAGTGAGCTGGTTCTCTACTGGAAACTAAAGCGCAGGCAGCGGCGGCCTGTGGGATAAGAACTGGCGGGGTAAAAAAAAAAAAGAAAAAAGAAAAAGAAAAGTTTACGGTTGAAAGTAAACTGCCACTTAGCTTTCTGTTCTGCCTTTAGGGGGTAAAAAAAATAAATAAATAAGATATAAACGGACACCGTCTCGTGGCGATAACGTGCGACGCTACGACTTTTGTTTTTGCAACATTTGCACCCAGGCCTTTTCTCTAACCCACACGCCGTTGCTGAGCGCAGGAACTGCATCAAACGGTGGATGTTTGGCCATACTGGCCTGTTCTTCACGAGGCTGTTCACGTGGGCTGTGCACCCATCACCACACCTGTGAAGACTGTATGTATACTTGATCACTGTGTTAAACTGAAGTGCGTTTTTTCTTCCCCTAAGCCCCCTCCAAAACCATTTATGACATAGTATTGTTCATTTTGTTCGCTTCTTTTTTTTTTTTTCGGGGACATGAAAACTTTGGTCTTAATTACGGAAAGAAAGAAAAAAAAAATGTTGCTTTTTTGATACAGATTGTCCTTTTTGTAAAATAAAGAAAGAAAAAACAAGAAAAAAGTTATGATTTAAAAAAAACTATGATTTAATTTAAGTTAATTTAATGATTTTGTGTTATTTTTATTTTGTATTGTATATTTGTGATGTTTGTTATGATTATTTAAGTTGGCTTTTTTTTTTTTTTTTAATGATGATATTTGCAAAGGCACTTCAGGTCAATGGGACTCTTTTTTTAAGAAAAAAATGTTATTTAAGAGGGATTGTACTGTACAAATTGTTATGTCACTGTCTCCTTTACCGTTTTTGAATGAAGGAATTAGCCAAGACTATTTTTCCAAATAAATATTGCTAAACATGAAACGTTTAATTGCGTCCAACTTTTTTGTTTTGTTCCATCTTGCAGGCACTCTGAAAAAAAAAACACTTCTTTAAGGGTCTGTGAGCAAAGTTAATCAGTAACATCTGTTGTCTTCCCCTGGCGACCCCATAGTGGGCTTTTCTATGCCGGCACTGTTGGCTACTGCCAGAAGTTGAAAGTGTCTCCCTGGAGACGGGAGAGGGGGCCTATTCATAAAAAACAATGTCCCTACGCTAGATTTACCACTCCTATTTCTCCCTCTAAAGAACAAGTCAGGTAATTCATGGCTCTAAAATTCAGATCAATGTAGAGTTACGCCTACTGGACGTCCAGCTCTTTTTGGGTTTTTTGGTTTTTCCACCCTTCCTGTTTCCCACCCAAAAATAACTTTAGTGGCTTTTTCTTTCTCACTTATATCCTTCCCACTGCTGTGAAGTTTTGTCACATTTAAACACAGACGTCATGTCAGCGAGAGAAACTTTTTCTCAATTAGCTCTTTAAATTCCCCTCAGTTTTCTTTCTTAATTGCCCCGCGAGGACGTTGATTGTTTTTCAAGACACAAATAACTGTAAATCATCAGCCCCGTGGAGTCGGCCTCTGGAGGGGTTTATAACCCCGCGGCATTATGGGAACAGACTTCAGCACAGACAATGATGGAATTGACAATGGGGCACACAAAGGGCCACCCTTGGGAGAGCCTGCGTGTCCCTCGGCATGCTGGGAGAAAAGAGAGTAACAGGAACAGATGTTGTTGAGTAACAGATGCCTTCTGGCCAGAGTTCAGCCACGACCAGCCAGACCTTCAAAGGCCCCGAGCTGCAGGGGAAAAAAGGAGAATATCTATGGGCCGTCGAGAAAAGACAGCTTCTACATTGTCCTCCTGATAAATATGTTGGGATTTTTGAGAAATGGCCGAGATAAGAGAAAACACCTCGGAGGACTTTTGTGTCGAGTGATGAATGCAGACAAAGAAACTACAGTAACACACAAAAGCATTCAGTCAACAATTTGAGGAATAAAGGAGAGTTATTTTTCACTTTTTAAAAGGGTACGGATCAAGAATTTAGCAGCTTTTAGGGGTCAAAATGCTGTGGGGAAAGTTTTTTATTTTAAAATGAAAAGATGTGTAAAAACATCTTTTTTAACCCGACAGCAGGGGCTGTTTGTTATTGTAACAGCTGCCGAAACAACCTTTCTTTATCCAATAGACCAATCATTTCCTCGATTAATCTGTCGGAAAAGATGAAAAATGGCCATCAGTTTTTTTATTTTGACATTTAGTTCTTTGTTTTGTCCACCACCAGCTAAAAACCCAAAGATGTTATTTTAGTCTCATATAAAAAAGATTAATAACAGAGTTGACGAATAAATTTCAGTTGACTGATTGACTCTAAAAATAAAGGTTTTTCTATGAGAGCTTTTCTTTTTTAATCTAACCCTCTGGTATCTGATTGTTTAATGTTTGTTTACCACATAAAATTATACTGTAAATCAAGTTAATCCTGTTGGCAGTTAATTTACCCCCATTTTTTACTACCTCTTTAAGTCAAACACGATATAAACGTATATTTAACAAAAAAAAGAAAAGAAAAACAATATAAGTTGGTAAAGTGTTCTGATGTGGGCCTACACATTTATTGCTGCTCTTAGTATTTGTATGGTTAATGTGCAATGACATCAAAATGTCCTATGTTTTGAAAGGCCTTTGAACGCCTCAGGTCTCTTATTTGGGTTCTCATTTGTTTAAGCAGGTGTCAATCATTTTCTCTGTTATTGGGGATTAACCTGTCGGATCGTTAGAGGGGCGGGGCTAGAGGGAAAGGGAGGGAAATGAGGAGAGAAAGAGCAGCGGAAAGACGTTAAGTCCGAGTAAACTTTAAAATAACTTTATGGAACAGTATTATTTACCGATATCAACCGGGAGTTTAGGCGAGTGTTTGTTTATTTTGTTACCGAGCGTGTTTTTAAAAGTGAGAGCTCGGTACTGGCGACAGCTGAAGACAACGATGGGACTGTTGCTAGCGGTTAGCATCGCCAGCTGCTAATGGTTGGATGTTGGAGGTTGCCACCTGCTGCTTCAGGACCGAACCTCGGCACAGAACCGAGCCTCAAGACGGGTCGCTGCCTCTGGGAAGAGGTTTTGGAGGAAATCGCTGTTCTGTGGTTCGGGTGAGTATCCTGACTTGTGGGTTCAAGGTGGATTTCTATATGAGCTCCAGCATGGCGCCATAACTGGTACCAACTGAAACACTAACCTTACAAAAACCCAGGAGTATTACTATTTTAATTTTATTTTTATATTGAGTTTATATTAAAGAGATTTAAAAGCAACTGTGATTCATAAAAACACGAAAATAAACTTTTACTAAACACTGTGACAAAGAGGATTTAAAGGGTTTTGGTGCAGCAATTAACTGATTTCACTCTTAGTACTTGTACTTTATGAATGTAAATGTATTTCCATTTTCTGCTACTTTATACTTCCACTATATTTATAAACTGACTTTAGTGACCAGCTTCTTTGCAGTTTGCTGCATCATTTTATAGCTATTAGATGTGTAACCACATTTTTATAATTATCTGCAACAAGATTAAAGAAAAATGCAGAATACTGATGATCAGAAAAATGCTGCCGGCCATGCTGAATATACATGTACGTGTCAATATACTGTACGTATTATGTACTTTTAATACTTAAGTATGTTTAATATCAGATACTTTAAGTCTTTTACTCAACTACTGCTCATATGGGTGATTTCTACTTACAAAGTAGTACTTTTAATATGATATCTTTACTTTTATTCAAGTAAACACCAAAATGTTTTGGTTCATCCTTTAAAAAAAGGGACCTTAAGGTACATTATTTAATTTTTTCAGAAGTGGTGAGTTAAAAGTTGAGCCTTCAGTGCAAAACAAAGCAGAAAAACCAGCAATTGAACAAAATTAACATTCACCAAAACACCTGCATGAGAGATGTTCTCAGTTTATTTACTTCATTTTCACTGAAATCTGTTCTTCGACTCGACTTTTTGTTTATTCTTATTCATTAAATTGTTCTCCATCATTTGGTTATTGTGTCAATTCTGATTCGAAATGAAGCGAGTGTTAAAAAAAAAAAGCCAATAAAGAAATGTTGTGTTGACAAAATACAATAAAACATCTCATTAAAAATGCTCATGTGATTAAATATATCATATTGTTGTGAAAAGAGTTAATGACTAACCGTGAGACTGCGAGTTTTCCTCAGATTAAATCTATAATCAGTGCATCCACACTCGTAACACGGAGCGTAACTTAAAACACTGAGTCAAGTCTGGACTTGAAGTGCAATTTTACGGTACTTAAACTTTACTTGGGTACTTTTTATTCTACTTTATACTTCTACTTTACTTTTCAGAGGTAACTCGTGTGCTCCTTTGTTATTTACCTTGTTAATATTCTACATAATGAAGCATCTGGGCAGCTTTTCAAATGGGATTCATGGTTACTGATTAAGCTGCTAAACTGTGTATAAACCAGTTAATAATTAATGAATAGTGATAACTCTGTTTACACATTAATGCCTCAGTGGTATTATTCCAACATAAGGATAGATAGCAGCATATTAACACCGACTGGGTGACTACTTTCACTTGTGTTACATACCAGAGTTTCTCTTTAAATCTTCCCAGAAATGTGAAAAATCAAACTTTTAGTTATTTTATTTTTGGGATTTTAGGGTTAAGAAAAATTTGCTGACACAGTCCAAATGTAAGCCCAATGTAACCCCACCCACTGGTTGTTCTGAAGCTTCGGGTTTTGCATTTAACCCAACTCCATTTTGGTTTTCTGGAGCCAGAAGTCACTAAATCTGCTCCAGAAATGTTTTGTGAAATACGAAACCTCACCTGACTTTCCATCAGCATGGAGGGAGGATATAAGTATATACGATTTTTGCATGAACTGTTCCTTTAAATAAATCTGAATTCTTCTCCTTCTTCCACTAAACACTTACCACAAACAACACAGCACAGTTATCAAAGTTCAATTCAAATCATGGGAAATGAAATAATAAGTGTCCAGACACAAACACACATCTAAACATTGATCGAAAAGAAAATAAATAAATGAAATGAAATGACGAGCAGCTGGCCTGGAGCCATAGAAGACTTTTTATTTGGAGAAAGAAATCTTTGAAATCACTCATTTTTAAAATTCAATTAATTCATTGAGTACAACATCTAAGTTCTCAGAAAAAGTTAAAATCATGCCTTTAGTCTTTTTATACATAAAAGATGTGGTTTTACGATGACAAGTGATTTTTTTTTTTTTTATAAAATGACAGTTTTCTTCTTTCTGACATCTGTTAAAAGAAATATTAATGTAGAAAAACAATTATCAACTTCCCTCCCAATAAAACAAAGAACAAAAAAAATAAAAGGCAAAACACAGTACGTTACAATGCGCTGACATGGCTTCAAAGCACACATATTACAGTACTGTACAAGGGTCCGCCTCAGACAAAATGCACCAAAACCACTGCTGAGGATAGATCAAACCTCTGAAACAGCTCAACACTGCTTATTTACCAAACCCAGACCACAGCATGGCGTTGGCAACTGGAAAATGAGGTAAATATTTCCAAAAAAAGCACCAAAGGTTTGGCGTTAAAATTTTAATATAGCTTATAACCAACAGTGAGTTGGAGGAGTTTCAGTCCAGCTTCTCTTAAACATCTTTTTTTCATCTTTTTTTTTTCCATCCACGACGCTGGCGAAACAAACTGAGTCTGCAAATTCATTTGCAATGTTCAGAGGCCAATGAACACACGCTGCCAAGCCTAGTTCCCTGTAAATAAGCAGTTTCTCCACATTTAAAATGGGACATTTAATGTCAATATTTATAGTGAAGTCCAGACAGAAAGGATTTGAATCTACGTCTTTGCTGGACTCACTCTTTTTATTTGGAATAAATTGTAATTAAAGTGATATTCTAGTCGAATTATCTCATCACTCGCCAAATATTCAAGCTCAAAAATGGCTCACTTGTGAGGGAGGCCCACTTATAAAATCATGTCAATTAGAAGGCTCTTGCAAAGCTTAAGTAAACTACTGAATATCATATAATGCTGCGACTGACAAACATTAAGGAAAATGAGCAAAAAGCAGGGACACGTAAGGTCTTTTTAAGATCACCTTTCAGGTGTAAAAAAGGAAAAGAAGAACAATCTTAGGCCAAATACTTCAGGGGACAACAACATCTATGTCTAAGTAATATGATGTGCAAACTTAACTGTGCATAGAGATCAAATTGTAATAAATATTAATGTGATAATTAACATTATCACGAGTTTGACTTTGTCAAAACTTGTAGGGGTGATTGTACATTTTCATGATTAATTTAGTTTTACTAAAATCTTAAAAAGTTTCTTCTTTTTTTTTTAATAAGTGCTGCGAAAAAAGCTTTTATTGTTTTTTTTTTCTTAAGCAACAAACACTTCCCATTTATCATTAAGAAGAGCCCCAAAAGACGAACACAAACACTCAATAAAAATCCCAATAAAAATCATTGATTTGTCATAGTTATTCCACCAAGTTTAACTTCCTCTGAATGGCTCTTTCACTTTAAAAGTTTTTTTTTTTTTTTTTTTAAATGTTCTGCCTTAGTTCTGCATCAAAGAATCACATGAGCAACAAATAACAAAACTGAGCGTTATAGCGATGTACAGGAACTTTACATAGAAGTACTTTAGTAAACAGATCTATCTTAGCTTTCGTTTTCACTGTTTCTTCGTTTGATGTAGCTTAAAAGATGTGAAGCATAATGCCTGTCTTTGGACCACCGAGGTAATTGTAGGTGTGTGTGTGTTTGTGTGTGTGTGTGTAAAACATGCTGAAATGTTTCCCAAACATTTCAAAAATGAGAAAATAGTGTCCCTCCGAGCCGCCAGAGGCTCGTCCTGGTTCGAGGTATATGATCCTGGGGCCGACCAGTGGCGCCTGTGGAAAATGTTACAAAGCTGTCTGATGGATGATGGTGAATTTCATTCACACTGCTGTGCATCACGCCTCCTCCCTCTCCTCCCCCACCCTCCTTCCTCCTCCTCCTCCTTCTCCTCCTCCTCCTCTCCCTGCTGTAGTCTCGCTCTGCTCGAACTACTTTTCCTTCTTCGTCGAATCATTCATCAACAACCCCTCTTTGTCACCCTGGTTTGCTCCTGAATAGCGCCGGGCTCCATTCACATATTCAATCCATTTAATTCAAGAATTCATTTTGTCTTCCTAAATATTCAAAAACAGGAGAATGTTTACAACGACGAGGCTCTCAAAGTGCGTTTAAAAAACGAGATGGGAAGCAAATCTTTCCGTTTGTGTCATGCAAAGCAAAAAAACACAACAGGTGCATAAAGTGAAAACTTAATAAAAGTGTCACCGTGAAGCTTCCCAAGTCAGATCATTGTTTGTACACATTTTCTTAAATTGGATATTTAAATATGCAGATTACATTTTTTTATTATTATTATTATCATCATTGGATAAAGTCAAAAGTTATCTTTTCATTTTGTTTACCAGTTTTTTTGCAATATATATATATATATCTCTGTTTTGCTCTATAAATCATAAAATATAAAATACTATCAGGCTATGAAATATTTATGAGCAGAAATCATGACTAGAAGACCTGAGAGTGTATTTCGGACATTTTCTTTACACGAGTACGTAAGACGGCATGTTACAGTATGAAGGTCTACGACTATCGATTATTTTCACTGCTGATGAATCTGCTGATTACTTTCTATTTCCCAAACATATTCAGTTTCAGGACTTTATTTTTAAACTGATCAATCCATCGTCAAAGTAGTCAGACATTAATTAAATGGTTGATCATTGCAGCTCTAATGTTACTATTGGCGCTGCAATTCGTAGCCGTTTCAGGTCTGCTAGCTGTCAAGCTAACTAGATACCATTATTTTTGCATCCTATGTGTTGATGTACATGAACATGCAGTATGTTAGAAAGGACCAGAGGGGAAATAACGAAAAAGCTGCTCAACAGAAGATAGTTTCATGTTTTCATCAGAACATGCTAACAGGCTAACTTGCTTGTACAGGGGAGAAAGCTGATACGATACAACCTGACTATTTTTAGTTATTCTCAATCGGCTTCGTCAACATTTTACTCGGATCTCAGGAAAAACAAATTGCGATGAGGAAGTCGGATGAAGTTAAGAAGAAAACTCTGTTACATTCAAACATTTAGCACCTAAAGAAGTGACAGAACCATGTGACTCTCAGCTTGAATTAAATGAATCGAAGGTGAATAAAACTCTGCATCCCCCCACACCAAACCCTTCCTGCCCCTTATTTTCCCCCAACTTGC
Source organism: Lagodon rhomboides (assembly GCA_039737535.1). Lineage (NCBI taxonomy): Eukaryota > Metazoa > Chordata > Actinopteri > Spariformes > Sparidae > Lagodon > Lagodon rhomboides. The sequence continues at coordinate 33,734,560 of CM077786.1, forward strand.
ATCTCAATATAACCCCAATCCCCATCCCACCCTCCCCCCAACCCTCACCTCCACCTAGAAACCCTACGACTTCCTCTCGTCCTCACCCACTCCCAAACCCACTCTGTCTTCCTAACCTCTTTGGTGACTCTCTGGTGTCTTTGAAACAGGGTTCCTACACGTTTCTCTACTTCAAGATTTTCAAGACTTCTTCTTCTCCTCTCCACCAAAAATTATCTGTCTGGCTGGATTTTGGATGGCTATGTGATTGTTAGCGATGTCGCCCGGATGATGAGTCGTCACAGCAACAAATGTCACAACACAGGAAATGACAGTAGGACTACAACTACTTGATGATGGGTATCCAGAGAAGGAACAACTACTTATCTTTTTTTTTTGTTTCACAAACTTTTCCTGGGTTTTTGTGCAATTCCAAAACAACTTTAAAATGTACACACTTTTTCAAACTTCAAAAGCCTTTCAGCCCTGTGTAGGAACCCTGATTGAAGGCGTCGTTGAGCTAAAACAATAGGAACTATGAGCGCTGTTCCCACCAGAACAAAAGATCATCAAGGCTGTTAGGACCAATTAAGCGTCGGTTCGAGGAATGGGCTCACTAACCTCCCCCGTATCTCCCCCTCTCTCTCTCTAGGTGGAGGAAGCTCCGTGGCTGGGCATGTTGGCCATGCTGCCAACCATGCCAGCCGCGCCAGCCATACCTGAGGGCCCTCCCAGAGCCGGAGGACTGTGCTTGGTAGGTGAGGTCATGTCGGGCCCACGCCCCTGGCCTTGGCCCTGGGCCTGGGGGGCGTGGTGGGCGTGCTGCAGGGCGTGGCGCTCCAGCAAGGTGCGGTGGGTGAAGGCCCGGTGGCACACGTTGCACTGGAAGGTGCGCTCGGCACGGTGGGTGCGCATGTGCACGTTGAGCGAGCTTTTCTGGGTGAAGCGCTTGCCGCACATGGAGCACTGGAAGGCCCTGACTCCAGTGTGCACCACCATGTGTTTGAGGAGGTAGTCACGCAGGGAGAAGGAGCGCCAGCAGATGGAGCACTGATGAGGTTTCTGACCTGGAGGGACAAACAGAGCAGACGTGTAAGTACATCTCAGTCATTTCCTGTTTTTCTTTTGTTCAAGTGGAGGCAAATAATATCAGTTTTTGTTGATGATTCTATGAGTTTTTGAGGTTTTTGTTTTACACGTGAGGAGACTTCTGTCTGATGTAGAGCTGCAACGATCAGTCAGTAATTCAGCTTAGACTATTTTGTAAGTGGATCATTTTGATTTTGATTTTAAGAAAATGACAGTAAACTGAATATCTTTGCGTTGAGGACAAAATAAGACATATGAGAACGTCTTCTTGGGCTTTCGGAAACACTGATCAAGATTTTGGGACATTTTATAGATGTATATAACAAGAACATCATCAACATATCAATCGACATTAAATCAATAACCCTAAATTACACAAAACTTCAAGACTAAGTCACACACTCGTGTCGGGTCCACTCTGTGGGCTGGATGTTTTCTGCTGAGATGCTTTAGTATTGACAGAGTTTCCGTTTTGCTTCTTTCAACTTGAAATTATCTTAAACTTTGGACACTTTGTCATTTTATCTGATCCGTCTCTCCACTTCGACACTTGCTACTTTCTCTCTCCTCCTCGTAATTTGTCCACATCATAAGCGTGTTGTGCGTCGTTAATATTCCCCATATGGTTTGTGTGTGAGGATGACTAACCTTGAACGTTAGTCAAATTGTCACTCGCCTCCTAGCTCAGGTTTGGTCTCCACCATCCCCTAAGAGAAATATCTACCTTTTTTAAGCTGCTAGATGTTCAGCTTGCTTCCTCAGCTAGTCTCCAACTGGGTCTGTCTGCTGATTGGTGCTGAAAAACAGCTCCATGACAGAGTTAAGGGACGTATGGGTTTCTTTTCAGCTGATACTAAAACTTGTAACCATGGCTGATCCAGGTTAAACAATTCTTTACATTTTTGTATTTAAAAAGAAGTTCATAACCTGTCGTTTATCCACAGTTGAGGGTAAGAAGGGATTAGACGTAGCGAGCAAAGATGGATGATTTCATATTTCACAGCTTTAATAAGGTTTGTTATGTTGTTCCGGAGTTTCATCCTCCAGATGTTTGTCACTGAAAACATCTTTCACATTCCATTTTGATTAATTTATCATATATGAGGTTAGACATAAATAATAGACAGGTAAAAACGAGGTGCGTCGTACCGGAGTGGATGAACATGTGCTTGCTGTAGTTCTTCCTGGAACGTAAAGATTTGCCACAGTGCGTGCAGTCGAACGAGGTCTCAGATCCCTGGGAGGAAGGGGAGGGGCCCGCGGAGCAGGAGGAGGTGGAGGGAGGCGGGGCCGGGGTCATCGGAGCCGGGGGCGGAGCCTGCTGACCGGGCTCCGTCCCCGCCATACTGTCAATCCCACCCATGGGCCCGCCCACGTAGAACGGAGCGGGCTGCGACTGGCTCACTGGGTACTGGAAAAGAAGCTGAGGGCGGAAACAACGCTCAGTGTTAGGCTTTGTTAGCAAGTCGATTTTGATTCTAGTCAAATAATCTTTGATAAAAACGTAAATTATAATTCAATTTGCCTTTTCATTGTTTAATTATCATTGTACCAAGGTGACAGAATCAGTGTCTGTGCTCTCTGTTTACCTTTTCTACACGGTCACGCGTCTGCGCTCCGAAACTTTTAAATGCAAATGTGAACCCTCCTTTGCATTTTCATTTTCAAAGTAAACACACACCTGTCAATCAAACTGTGTAGGCGGGAGGTTCAAAAAAAGTCTGTCGCACTAAAACCGACGCCTTAGTTTAGTTTTCTGTGTTTCATTGTTCTGACTTGAGTGTTTTCCTTTAATTTAAGTGCCGCATTGCGATAAATTCTGCCTTCTGTCAATCACCCCATCATAGCAAAAAAAGAAGTACAGAAGCTGTCTCGGCTAAATGAACTCGAGTTTAGAGGCATTCAGCTCTGGAATTTAATTACCACACTATTGTTATTTTAGATGCTGTGAGTGTCGTGGATTCAGACGGCAAACCAGACACCAGTGATAACTTACTAATTCATTCATTCATTCATGGTTAACCTATCTGCCCCCCATCAATGTTAAACAACTGTTTTATGCCTTTTTGTTTCCCTGCTGCCACAATTTGTGTTTTTCTTTTGTACAATACATCAAATACAATCAGCAAAAACCTTAAAGTTCATAATAACGCTGTCATCCCATCTGATTCTCTCAGTGTGGATGTTTTACTGCCAGACGAACAGGAGCTGGCTGATCCGTCTCTAATATCAGGAAGTTATTTCAACTTCAAAGCTTTATTGTCAATTTCTTCACATGCTCCAGACATACAAAGGAATCGAAATTTCATTCCTAACTATCCCGCGGTGAAAAAGAGACAAGACATTTCTAGAGCTAGAACAAAAAACAGTCAAAAGAAACAGTTAAGTAAACAATAATATAAAAAAACAAAATAAATAATAAAACAAACCTATTACAACATTCAAAGTAGAAAATAAAGTGCATGGTGGACGTTGTAGTGCAAAGACAGTCAGTAAGAAGCAGCAGAATTACGTTTGACATAGGTGTGCAAATGGCATGCAAATTAAAATGCAAACTAAATGCAAATTATTTGTATAAACTGTAACTGTAGGATATAATAATTGTACAAAATCTACAAGTTCAATGTAAAGAAGGCAACTTAAGACACGTGGTGGTGTTCGTATGTGCCTATTTTCAATCTTATCTTTATCTAAAAGTCTTTTTAGGTTCAAGTTGGGTCGAATAAATTGTTTCTGATTTATATAATTTTGAAAGACTTAAATTTTTATTCCTGACCATGCATGAATATAATCTATTATAATAATGGTTGATTTGCCTTGAATTTGTTTCGTAAAAGTGCTTACTCGGCCTACTTATCTTTAAATTAAACGCTTATATATTTTTATATATATATAGAGAGAGAGTTTTACAATATAGAATATGTAGAACTCAGATGTGGTTCTGTTGTCTGTCAGTGTCGCTGTTTGTTTTCCGCCTGTGACATGTTGTGTAACTGTCACTTTGCCTCTGGCAAGTTGTCTGACGATCTTTTCGAGCTCCACCCAGCTTGTTGAAACGTTTTGTAAGCGCGGTGCAGATTAAATGTGATCGCGAGTGTGAGGCGAGACGCTCACCTGGTTGTTCATGGACTGTGTGGTTGGAGGCGGAGTCAGAGGCTTGTTGACCCTGCCTCTGGGGTTGAACGCCATGGCCTGAGGAGGCTCGCTCTGGGGCCAGAAGCTCTCCGAAAACACCCCCTGCTCATCGTAGAAATCCTGACAGACACACAAACACACAGATGTTAATTAAAAGACCCCAACACGGAAAAATCTGACAACTCCAGTTTTAGTGGTGTTCGAGTTTTGGCTCAGTCTCAAGAATCATTAAAGGACAAATCTATTATAACGACTATTTTGGTTTGAAAACACAGCTTTGTTAGGTCTCAGGTTCAGTCCTCCCAGAGACACAAACACACACTGAGACCAGCAGGAAAACTCTTACCTGCTCCATAGGTGAAGATCCTACCTGTGTCTGTGCTCTAACTGCTTTGTTCTCAACATGTATGTGCATACGTCAGTGGTTTCCACACATGCGTTTAACTTTGGCAGGTTGCCAAGGTATACTAAATGGCGCCCAAGTGTATTTGGCGATTTTTTTACTTTTCTCTTTTTCTTTTGATCTGTGAGAACGACGCCGTCCACGAGCTGGCCTCGACATTCATACGTTCTCTGCAGCGTAACACAGAGAGCGGCGACACGAAAAAACGCTTCCTCTTGCAATTCATTCGTTATAAATTACAAAGCACAGAGGCGAGTTTGAACAGTCTTGACCCAGCTGGTTGAAAAGTGGAGTTTATCTCCAGGCTTAGTTCCCATACGTTTCTTTTTCACGCACTCACAAACAGACCACTTCCCTCATAATTTGCATTTTCAACCTACTGTTTTGCCTACATGTATAAGTATAGACGTTGGAAAAGATTACGTCACACGCTGCAGTCCAACCAGTCGAGCCACATTACATAGTTTGATGTATGGTGGCTGCGATTATCTGATAAAAGCCGCCGACACGAGATGAGAAGAGCTCGTCTGACGAGTGTTTGACCAGCCACATGCAGGAAGGCAATATGGATTCAGATCAAATTTGGTATACGTGTTATTTAATATTGCAACTGTGAAATGCATCACTATGTTGTATATTTTCTACAAATGATTTCAGACTAATAGTTCCACAATCATCACAAAATAACCAGTATAGTATTTATTCATTTATCTGTTTTTACCTCATAATCACTGATCGTGCTTGAGTAGTTTTACCTCAGCACGTTTATTCACGGTGAATTTTACGGCGTCTTTTCGGATTTTACCTCATCACACTTGGTCTTGCGCCAAGTAGTCTGCGCTGAATATAAATGTGGCAACAGCGTGAGAAGACAGGCTCTCTTGTTGATGCTGCTCAGCTCAGTTTGTTATTTGCTAAGCGATAGTCAAACATACTGTACACATAAAAAAAAAAAAACCTTTCCGTCCATGTTCATTTTCTATTGTTCCCGGGGTGACGGAACAACGTTATTGTCGAGCTCTAATCTGAAACACTGAAGCATTTCATCATGCTGCTACAACGCTGTAAATCCAATATTATAACAAAGCAGTTTTGCTTTTATTGAGATTATCTCTTCAGCTTTGTGATGATCGGGGGCCTGTTTCCCCTAATTTACAACACACAAGCATGTCATGTGAACCAAAGCTCAGAAGAGAAAAGCTGCTCAAAGACAGAAGATTTGATTATTTCAAGCAGCGTTGGGTAAATTGACGATCACATGCTTCGCTTTGCATGAAAAACTTAACGCTTTAACCTCCGTAAATCGAGTGAAATGAATCCATTTCCGATCCGAGTTACTCTGCAGCACTTTTTGAGAAAACTGTCAGGCGATGCTGAATCCTTCTGACTGTGTGGCAGATGTTCCTTGTGTAGTCTGCAGGGTACAGCAGGCTGCGGCACAAATTCACTCCACCATGTTTTTCCCTCTACTTACTTCAGTACTTGTGACAGAAACGCTGAGAATAAATCTGACAAAATAAAGTTTCCTTCTTTAGAAAGACTGAAAAATATCCACCAAAATATCACCTTGAAATCGAGGCTCAACACTTAAAATCCATCCATGCACTGAATGATTATTAAATTAAAAATCACTTCCTCAGCTCTGAGTTAAACTCACCTGTCCAAAGCCTGCCATGGTTTCCTGGGAGCCCTCCTGCCCTCCATCTCGTCTCCCGTCCTCCAAGGCATAGACGGTCCCATCTGTGTCCTGAACACCTTCGTCTTTCACCACCACTCCCTCTCCTCCCAGCACCTAGAGAAGGAAAAAAAAAAGGTCCATTTAAATCTTGAGCAGTAAAGAGATCATGGTACCAACACCGGCAGCAGGTAGTCTGTAAGAAGAACAGCGCATCGACCCGGCTACAGCCCCGTTAAGTAGGTACTAATAAGTTTAATGACCTACAGTGAATATGCAGAAGTCCATAGAACGTCTACAAGGCAATTACGGCTGAAGTTCAGACGAGATCTTCTCTTCAATTGTGCAAAGTGCAGAAACATCTCAGCGATATACGCCAATGCAGTGTGCGAGAGAAGAGGGAAAAGCAGAAAAAGAAAGGAAAGCAAACCGTTGCAGCTCTGCATGCCTGAAAGCTGTAACCATGGCAACCCATTCCCCTTATCCCTCTACCTGGAGTCTGAGCGGCTGCCTCTGCTTGCGGCTGTGGCTCGCCCCCCTGTCTCTGTCGCCGTCTCTTCCCCGCTCCCTCCCGTCCAGGTCCTCCTCCTCGCTGTATCTGTCCATCCCCACCAGGTCATCAGAGAGGTCGGTTGTGTTGCCGCGGAGGCTGTCCCTGCCGATGCTGTCCACACTGCCCACACCGGAGCTGCAGCCCGCCGAGAGGTTCCCTGTGCTACTAGTGCTGGCTCCGTTGGCCGTCTGCGCCAGCAGGTCTCGGAGCTTGTACCTGACGTCCTGAGTACAGCTGGGGCTCTGCTTCATGAGGAGTGCGCCGGGCCCGGAGCCCAGACTGTCCCCGCCACACATGGAGCCGGGGCCCATGTCGCCCAGCGCCATCAGACTGACGGTGTTTGCTTGCTCCATCGGTCCCGGGCCACCCTCGCTGACATTGACGCTGGCACCCCCTAACCCCCCGCTCATGTTACTCGCCCCACATTCAGCCATGAAGTTAGAGAAGTTTGCGTAACCTCCACCCCCACCTCCACCGCCAACAGAACAGCTTCCACCGCCGCCTCTCTCCGTCCCTTTCCCGTCGCCGCGCTCTTCTTGTTTCGGGAGAACTCCTCCGAGCATCCCTCGTCCCGCTGCGGCCGCAGCAGCAGCGGCGGCCCCCGCCGCGGCCTTCCTCTGAGAGATGATCTGGGTGCACTCGTCAATGACCGTCTTGATCTGCAGGATGCTCGCAGCGGTGAGGATGCACAGGGCCTGCGACTGCAGCACCACCAACGAGCCGCTGTACATGAAATCCACGAGCTGCTTCACGGTTTCGGCGGGCACCAGCGGTGGCACGGAGATTTCAGAGTGACCCAGCAGCAGCTTGTCCTGGAAGAAGGGGCTGCCGGCTGCCAAGACGCAGGCGTGGGCGCGCAGCGAAGCGTCGTGTATCCGCACGGTCACATCGCAGAAGAGGCCCTCACGCCGCTGCGTGCGCAGGGCTTCCAGCACCGACTGGCTGGAGTTGTGAAGGTGGATGTAGTGCACGGTCTCTGTGCCAGGCGCCATGGGGGGAGGCGGCGAGTCACTGGGGATGGGGTGGGAGTGGGGGTGGGGGAGGGGGGGTAGGTGTCTGGGGTTTTGCGTCAGCTTGAGGGATAAGGAGGGCAGGGAGGGAAACGGGTACAGTGCATCGGCCACGGTGGGTCCGTGTCCTCTCAAACAGTCATGAGTCTGATGGAAGCTGTCAAACTGCTGCTCTGCTGTGGTTCAAGTGTGTGAGGAGCTGCCTTTGTTGTCCTGAGCGGGGCGGCGGGGGGCGTCAAGAGGTTGTTTCCACCGGCTTCACTATCTCTACAAAAACCCTGTTGAAACAAAGCATAATAACAGTGATTAAACACTCAGCAGCTGTATTAAATGTTGACATCAGAGCTGGAGCGATAAGCCAATCAACAAACAGTGGTGATTTCACAGGGATAGGTCCGGTGAGGCGCAGCGCATTACGGATGTTGTGTTCTACCTTATTTTTACCATATTATAATTTAATCGACACGGACAAGTGCAGTTAACAGCCATCCATTGTATTGTAAAGATGCAAAGTGGCACCATGATCCCAAAATCCCTTAACAGACTGACTTCCTGCACTAAGTCAAACTGTCCGCTGTGCTCAGATTGTGTAAAACTATGAATAAATCGGGCTTCTACATAATTACGGAGCATGTTTAGTTGTAATAAACACAACGGCATCAACATTACATCTCTCGAACTGGTGTTTTTTTGTTTTCTGCTCCCTCAAGCTGCGAGCTGTGTGCGCTCTCCTCCTCCTCCTCCTCCTCCTCCTCCTCCTCCTCCTCATGTCTGTATGTCTAGAAGATTTAAATCTTTTTACATTCTGATTTTTTCCTGCTAATAATCTTGTGTGGTCTGTCCTCGTCCACGTCACCACGGTGGAGGGGAGGTCGAGTGGCTCGGGTACCACTTCGTCCTCCTGGATCCACACTCTTCACATATATTTTGCATAATTTCCTCGTATCAGACATTCAATCGACGTAATTTTTAAACCGTGATCTTGTTCTGTTCTGTACACGCGACATCTGTTGCATGTCTGTCCTCTCCTGGAGACGGATTCCTTTCTCTGTCGGCTCATCCTGACGTTTCTTCCATCATTTTATTTCCCGTGTAAAAAGCTTTTTCAACACAAGTTTCACCTTAAATTAAATCGAAGGTCTGCAGACAGATGATGTCATTCACAGTACAGATTGTAAAGCCCACACCTGATTTTGGGCTATATAAATAAAACTGGTTCGATTTGAATATTATCATAATTTATATATTACTTTATTATTTATTTTCCAGAAACATCTGGTGACATGGAGCCTGTTCTTGTGAAGCAGACGCCAAACATGACAACCTGTTTAAAATGTAAGAATTTACACCTGAATAACTGTAAACTGAACGTGTTTAGGTTATTGACACCACCTGAGAGACAATTATTGATCTGTACAGTTAATTAATTAATGCACAGTAAATAATCAACACGTCACTTGATAATTAACGCTAATAATCGCTAGTTTGCATCCTGCACGCTGATTTCTCTCACGCTTGAGCCGAGTCGCACAGCTGTACCTGAAGGTGACACAGGTGACAATTAACGAGCTGCCGATCGATCATCAAAGGAGTCGCGTGCGTGCATCATCCGAAAACACCTGTTTTGGACGGATGACAGCACGTGCCAGCGGCTCCTCCGGGTCAGTGTGTGTTGCTTGTCCTGCTCGGCGGGTGGCCGGGAGATTAATGTGGCTGTTGTGCTCGAACAGACGCACACGGAGAGCGAGGTAACCACACCAGTGTGAGAAAAGAAAAAACACAGCCCCCGTTACCTGAGTGTCACCTGCCCGGTCCTGTAAACACCTCCGCCGAGCAGCCAACGTTCGCTCGTGCGGCCAGCGGACGGGTTAACGGTGACAAGCTAAGTTAACGGTAGCTAGCAGCGTTAGCTGTTGACATTAGCCGCTCAACTCCCGCACGGAAATCTGCACGAAACGGCCACATTCACACGCGCAGACCGACTGTTTCCACCGACTGAAGCACGACGGAGGGTCCCGTACATATCAAATGTGAACTGGCAACGTGCCTGGCGTGACATAAAAGCAGCTGTCGCGAGCTCGCTCGCCCCCCCCGAGGCTCCAGCACAATGCTAACCTAGCTCGATCACTAGCTAGCTAAGCGCTGAGATCGCGAGACACAGAACTAGTAAAGTTAGCATGGCAGCTAACGCGCTAACACCCTTTTGTGTGCGGGGCGTGTTAACGCTCGTGCGGGCGAATGTTGCGTGTCTCCTGCGTGTTTTAGTCGCGGGTACATACCTCACAATGTGCGGTGACAGGTCGGCGCTTTTTAATGTTCAGGCGGATGGATGCAGCAGGAAGCCCTCAGTATAACGCACCCAACCCGGTGAGAGCTGGAAACAAACACACACAGCCACACAAACACACACTCACAGACTCACACGAACACACACACACACACAGCAAAGCGACAGGGACACACACACACACACAAAAAAGGGGGGATGTGGAGTTTGTCCTGCTGAACGACAGCTAAACCATCAACAGCTGTTACTGTACACACTGTACCCCCTCACATTCACACACACACCCTTTTTAAAAGTAGGACAAATGCCTGCACACAAACCCTCATTAGGCGCAGACATGCATGCAAATACACCTGTACACACCCACACACACACTACAGGAGACATACCTTAACAAAAGGATGGCACACAGTCAAAGGGTGCATTTGTTTAAAATGTCGCTCACCAGCAAACAGGACTTAAATCTGCAAGAACAACAGTGTTGTAATCAAGACGAAGGTACAGAATCGCAGGTTTATAAGTTTTAAATGTGCATCCTGGTGTGTGTGAATGTGTGTTTGTGCAGCGTGTTGTCCTCTTTGTGTTTAGTCTTGCAGACGTTCATTAAATGCACAAGTTAACATGTAAAGTCAGGTGTTTGCCGGATGATGAGTTTAAGAAATGTCAGTGTATAGAAACTAGAAGTGTGATACGACCGACAGAAAAACACAAATAAATGCTTTTAAAAAGCTATTGTCTGACATCTAAGGGATCATTGCAAACAAAATATACATATATTAGCAAATATATTGATCAATATATGAATTCTTTACTTGATAATATCAGTAAAAGCCTTGAAAATCAATTGAAGATTTGTTTCTTCATTAATAAAGGTGGGAGAAAATATTGATGCGTTAATATTTCGTATCACTTTCTTTGTTATGCAGACATTCGCTACATGCATAAGTTACCATTAAGGATGTACGATATATATAACGGACAGATCAATGATCGGCCCCATAACGTAGAACTTGTCGGATATCGGCAGATAAAGAAATTATAGCCGATAACACAAAGCCAAACTGCCAAAGTGCAGCATCTACACGCAGTAGGTGTTGTTTTGTGAGCAGTAAATAAAAACAGAGAAGAAGAACAAACACGCTGATGTCGCGCTTGTAACGTCAAACAAATCACATCACAGCTGGAATATCAAATAAACCTTCTTTGTTCAATACATTTTAGCCTCTCTTGCACTCAGGTGTGAATACAGAAGCATAAAAATGTTTCTGTTATCGGTTATTTTGTCGGTGTCGGCCATGATAGTCAGGTAATTATCATATCGTCTGAAAGAAATCCATATCGTGCCTCCCTCGTTAACATGTAATGATCAGGTTTTGCCAGATGATGAGCTGAAGTGAGACACGTGTAGAAAATGTCTTAAATACACAAATAGAAGTGTAAAATGCATAATGATGGACATAAAAACTGACATCTAAAGACTAAATGAGTTAATGATTAACCATAAAACAATGTGTTTGTTATGTTACTGAGCAGCATACAGGAGTTAAATCTGCAACAATAACAACAATGTGATAATAAAGATAAAGAATGATTTAAGGATTTCTAAGCGGGCAGATGTTTTAGATGTGCGGCATGTTAACGTGTGTTGTGTTTGTACAGTGTGTTGTCCTCTTTGTGTGTTTAGTCCTGCAGCTGTGGTGAAACTGGACACGGCGAGATTTCAGGAGCAGCGATGACGTTCAGAGACTTAACGTGAGTAAAATGCATTACTGCACATCTCTGAGGCGTTTTGTCAAATGCACACGTTAACATGTAAAGATCAGGTTTTGCCAGATGATGAGCTAAAGTGAGAAAATGTCTTGTAAACAAAAATAGACGTGTAATATCCATTTTGATTGACATAAAAACACTGTGTGGACGTTTTAAAGATTATTTTCTGACAGTTTGTTTTAACTACTAAATCCCCAGTGATATTGCAAAATATTCTCTCTTTGTCACAAGTGTTTGATGACTTCATTTAAAGGGATCATTGCAGAAAAAGCCAATATATTGATAGCTGAATGTTTAACTTGTTGATATCGGTAAACGCCTCGAAAATCAGGTGTCAGCCGACAATACAGTGAATAACTACGTGAGTCCTGCTTTCTTCAGTCACACAGACATCGTGACGTATCTTTAGACGATTCTCTTGTAATATATCGATCGTTATTGTGAGAAATGTATCATGGTTGTATCGTATCATCCTGATTTTCACCCACGATATTAACCAACAGGCTCAAGGGTCAAACTGTCGTCTGATAAAGACTATTTCATAGAAAACGAAGGCATCTATAGGAGAAACAACCCTTATTAGTTGGAAATTGTTTGTATTTATATGTATTTATATTCGTATCTCAACTACTACTAGAGCTGTATCCTGCGTTGGTATTAATGTTGCTTTGCTAATTTATCATTTTAGCTAATTTTCTTTGAAGTCTCGTATTCCATTAAGGATTTTCTGAGCTTCACAGCCAAACAGAAGTCAAGTAGTAGTTTTAAAACGTCCGGCATAATCCAAGTCTCCAAAAGTGATTTTAAAAAGGACGTTAATTAGACTCTCGACGGACGCTCGAGCTTACCCGCCTTCAGACGGGGTCTTAACAGCTACAGTGAAGATTATCGCTTTACAAAGGGTTTACAAAAACGTCTTTTCAAATCAGTTTGGGATCTCGGGGCTTCTGGAGACTTGGACGACGCTGGACGAGACCTATGAAGCCATTCTATGTTTTTCATTTCTATGTCCCCAGCTATTTCAGTCCTGCTGAGAAGCTCCAGAAATGTTTTGGGGTTTATACGAAGCTTCACCTCGCTCTCAGTCGGCAGAGGGATGAGTAGACAGCGACTGAATCTAACTTCTGGATGTACTTTTCCTTTAATATAGTGTTTACAAGTTTAGGCAAACCTCTGCTGCTGCCTGGGAGTTTAAGAAAGAGACACCAGGATTTTACTCCACAACAAAATATAATTTAATGAATTCACTTTTCACTGTGTCGATCACAAATCTATATTGATGTAAAAAAAAGAAAGAAAGAAAGAAAGAAAAAGAGAATGATCCAGTGCTCTCCTTTGTCTTAATGTAAGGCATGCAGTCTCCACAGAGCTTTGGACATTGAAAGCTACAGGTCATTACAGAAAGACACACCACAAATACACACAAAAGCGCTCGTAGTATCCACTCGTTTTTCTCCGGGGGGCCCAATAAAACATTTATTCTTTGCACATACAGTGAGTAGAAGTGGGATTTCATCACAACACCAAAAGTATAGTATTTCACAGATAGCAACAGGATACGCTAACACTTCCACTTGGGCCTTTTTCTACCCTCCCAATAAACGCCGTGGTGCTGCTGGACTACTTTAATATGTGAGTTACATTGACAGTTACACAAAAAGGGGGGAGGTTAGTAGCAGATTAGCACATCGTGTGAGCATGTTGCACATAAGATGAGGATGATTTGAACAGCCGTGACTCTTGCATTCGACCCTTTATGCAGCGAGCCCTTTTGGATCTGGTTTTTCCGAACCAGTGGAGCCCGTTTAAAAAATGAGCTTCATCACTCGGTGTGAAGGACGTTCTCCGTTTGGAAGTTACACTGAAATGCTGCTCTCATATAAAAAGTGCCGACATTTTTTCTTCCGTGTCTATGGTGCAAAATCCTAAATGACCTCTGGGATTCAAAGTGGCCTCAGCTATATAAATACAATTATATATTTGCCTCCATATAAAAATAAAATCAGCAATACACAAATATTGCACACCTAAGGAGTTTAGATTTATCAGATTACTGACGAAGCTACTGCTGAAAATGTACAAACATGGAAATAATAAAACCCTTCTGGTTATAAATAAATATTTAGATATTCAGTTTTGATTCCCGATGCGTGCAGCATGTCTCTCTGGCTGTAGGGGGGCGGGGCCAGGTGGGGCAGAGGTGGAGTCACGGCTGCCAAGGGGCGATGGCGTTGGGCTGTGCGGCGGGTGAAGGACACGGTGGAGCAGCAGCAGGTAGATCTGGAGGACAGATGGGGGGCGGAGCTTCTTCAGTGCTGCTGCGCTTCCAGCTCTCTCTGGCGGCAGCCGACGGCTGTGATGAGGGCGGCCCCCTTGCCGCTGCCGTCCTCGGAGAGCAGGAAGTTGACGTCACATTTCGGGGCGAGTTCCTTTACCGTCTGCTGGAAGATCCGAGAGAAGCTGAGGGTAAAGAGCGACAGGAAGCTGTGGTTAGGAGGCGGCTGAGAAATGAGAGGCGCTTTCCAGTACGAGCATCGAATGCAGCCTTCCCCGAAGCTTTACAGCCCGGATGAGCATCGATGCAGAGCGAGGAAACGTCATTCAGGGCCTCGTGAGGAGTGAATATAATCATCTGTAGAGCTGCGAAGATGCATCAACTAGTTAACTCAACTATAACATTCATTTCCAGCTAGTTTGAGGACAAGTTTTAGGAAGAAATAGTCTAAATGTTTGATTCCAGCTTTCTGCTCTGTGACCGTAAACTGAATATCTTTGGTTGAGACGTTTGAGGACGTCGTCTCGAGCTGAGGGAAACTCTGAAGGACGTTTTTTCCACCATTTAAAACAATTTAAAAGGAGGAAAACAAAGAAACTTGACAAAATGCAATGCTACCAAATTCATTAGCTGCATAAAACACCATCCCGATGGCCATCCAGTGTTTTCTGAGCCATTGATTTGCTAACCTGACTCTCGCCAGATGCATTTCGTTCCGCCTCGCTCCACTCATCCATCTGGGATCGCTCCATTGGAGATGTGTTTCAGAAGGCTGGGCCTTATCAAAAATCCTTGCATATGATTGGATAAACCACTTGTCTGTCATCTTTATTGACGTGCTACTTCAACCACTCACATCGAAACCAACCTGTGACGTAGCGACGCAGGGAAAACCTAACCTGACTCTCGCCAGATGCATTTCGTTCTGCCTAGCTCCACTCATCATTTGTGAGTGGAGCTCGGCGGAACGAAATGTATCTGGCGAGAGTCAGGTTAGTTCTCTGATGTTCTTTTAACGGAAAAATATTGGGTAGATTGGACAACACGGATGAAATAGCAGCATCAATGTTGACGCTTGCTTCCTCGATGCGAGCCGCCATTGTTGTCTGAATCAAAACAGTCGCTTCTCCGCTACGTCACATCTATGAAACTCCCGCCCGGCGGTCCTGATTGGCTCGACCATAAAATCTGGTGCCGAAATCCCTCCCAACGGGAGCGATCCCAGATGGATGTGAGTGGAGCTAGGCGGAGCGAAATGCATCTGGCGAGAGTCAGGTTATTGATTTGCTCCCACTAAAACCAAATCTCTCCCCAAGTTGAGCCGAGCCCATCGTGTCAGATTGGAGGAATTCGTTCTTCTCACATTTTAAACATTTTCTCTTCTTTTCAACATCACGAGATACACAATAATGGTGACGAATGAAATGTTGATATTGTAGAAATAATACACACATGATAATATCGTCTAAATAATCCAACAAAGATGTTCCCCACGAAAATCTTGTCGGGGAAATCTGACCTTCGTATAGTTTCTGACAGGCACGTTATCGTCTGCAGTTCAAGATTAAAATGTTCAGATAAGTTATGCATGTGAACATTAACTCCTGTCTCTTGTTTGTTGGCACTAGTGAAGAATAACGCCTGTAAACTGCTTCTTTTGTAAAACTAACATCCCCAAACCCAAAGATATAAAGTGTACAGTGACACAAAGACAGAGAAATCTAAAATACGTGCTCTCGTCTCTCCTGAAGTGACTGAAACAGGAGAATAAAGACACAACCTCTGCAAGAATGAGTCTTATCCTGCGTCTCTTACTGTGGGTGGAGCTTGTACAGCGTGCCGTCCACGCCCACGGTGATGTCCAGGTGGTCCATTCCTCTGTTCTCGCGGATCTTGTCGACCACGGCGGCCATCCCGGCTCCGCAGATCTGGGCGGCGCGGCGGGACACGGTGCCGCACACCTCCTTGACGATGATACTGTCGTCACAGGTGCTGTCGAGCCCCAGCTGCTGCAGGATCGCCCTGACCTGCAGCAGCGCCAGACGATCGCTGTGGAGCAGGAAGGGGGGAGGAGGGAGCGTGTCAGAGGTCAGCCAGCAGCAGGAGCGTCACCGGATACCTCACAGCTGTTCCCAGAGGCTAAGGTAGGCTTAAACAGTGGATAAACTCGAGTCGTCACAGTCGCCCCTCCTCCTCCTCCTCCTCTCATACCTGGGCGTGTTATCCTCCCTGGATGTTTCTTCTCTGTGAACAATGCCACTTGTGTTTTCATGCTCTTATCTCAATCATACGACTGTTTCTGTCAGATATTTTACTGCACACCAACTATTTCTGGTGTTTCAACTTCTTTTTCTTTCTTTCATTTCACCACAGTGTGAAAACCAACATGAACCTGCTCGATCAATGAACATCATGTTTGTACATACATGATATTCTGCTTACATCATTTGCTTATACGCTAAAAATTTAATTAAATTGGAGTTAAATTTTACCACCAAATGGCCCCAAACTTCCAGTTAAAGGTTGATTTTTACCTTTAGATATGACACTAGTTTGTAGCAGAGGAAATAATGCTTCTTCTGCCTTCTGACAAACGGTTCTGGACGTGATTAGAGGCGACGATGTGGCCAAAAACATAATATTTTCAATGCAAGATCAATATTGCAACCCTTATTCTAAACGTTTAAATGCCCTGTAGACTATAGTTGGGCTTGAAATGGCCCGTGTTTATCTTAAAACACAATATTACATTATTGATAGCTCCTTGTCGTTTCTTTATTTCTTTGTGACATCTTTATAAATATCGTAATCTCTGGGATTTGCTTTAAAAGAAGTTAGCAGACGCCTACAAGATTGATCTCAGATTGTCCACCCTTGTGTTCGATGTGTAAAAAGCCACTTTAGCGTTCAGTGATTCATTTACCTCTCTATCTGTGACAGGAACTTCGTTTCGAAGATGCCCCTGGTCTTCAGCGTCTCAGAGATTTGTCCCCGGAAGAGGAAGCCACGCTTGGTCAGATCGATCAGAATCTGCCTGACGATCTCTCCGAGGTACATGCCACTGCACATCTTCTCATATCTGACGTGAGAGAGAAACGGACGGATCTTAGTTTACAGGAAAAAATAACAAAACACTGCACCAACACAACATCATCTCCCTTAGCTTGTTTCGACTTGTTATATGAGCTGACAGCTGTTCGTTCCAGCGTCTTTACCTTTGTTTGCCTTCGTTGAGCGAGTTCTCGTCCACCGCCTGGTCGTACTTCGTCCTGATGTCGTCCAGACAGCCGTTGTCTCCAAACGCCCCCCACTCCATGTTGACGCACATGCGACCCTCGGTTCCGTCCACGATCTCGATGTTCTTCGCTTCCTCCATGTAACAGGCGTTACTTCCTGTCCCTGAGAGGACGCACGACAACATCCCGTCAGCGTCAACAACCCTGAACTGTGCCTCGATTTCCAAAAGCAAAGTCAAGACTTTCTATCTGTAGATGAATGATGACGTTAAATAAATAATAAGAATCTTTATTTATATAGAGCTTTTCTTAAAAATGTTACAATGTGCTTAACAAAAGGAAATAAAATCAGACAGTGTAGCTAAATTGATTAAAATGTAAATGGAAACAAAAACAGCATCAATTAAAATTTTTATTAAACTTTTAAAAAAGCTTGCAACAACAACAAAGTTTTAAGAAGAGATTTAAAAGATGTTAGAGAAGTAATGTGTCTGATAAGGTTGTCAAAGGTATCTATACTATGATACCATGTGTTTGAAACAATAGGATACTCGTATTTGATGATATCGAAAGTATTGAAGCTGTTACAGTCAGATTCTCAACTCAAGGCTGCACAGATATTAACAATTTTAAAAAAGAAAGAAATGATCCTGTTTTGTGGGCCTAGAACTTTCTTTTCTTTGTGCCAACATATCGAGTATCACGTTTTTTATCCTAGTGTTGTATCGAAGTTAAAAATTCTGGTATCCTGACAACCAGAAAATATAAAGTACAAGTTAGTATTGTATCAAACTTAAAAAAACTGGAGTCCTGACAATAAATATAAAGAAATAGGAGTATAAAGTACAAGTTAACCGTCTAATTATTCACCAAATAGTCACCTGAAACTTTAACGTCGTAAGTGTGACTTAAACGTCTTTATATGACAATATCCTTTTAAAAAGTGTGGATGTTCAGCTCACCTGCGATGAGCCCGACCTCACAGGTGGGCTCCTCGTACGCACACGTCATCATCGTCCCCACGGTGTCGTTCACGATGGCGACAACATCCAGCTCAAACTCCTGTAAACAAAACACACGACAAGAATGTTAATCGCAGGTAGAAGAAAATGAAAGTACGTTATAATTAAAGATTCATGCTTTGCAGAGTCGAGTTCATGTTACTTTTAAATTAAAAGCTTGATATTGTCTCTGTTTTTCTGCAGGGAACAAAACACCTGATGATTCTTTAAAAGTAAGATAAAAGATGTAATTAATCGTGTTTCCAGCACTTCACTCAACACTAAAGCGATGTTTAGTCTGCGGCTTGTTTGTAGCTGAACAGGTGTGTTGACATATGGATTAATAATCAGGCCTGGCAACTTTCAAACGTCACACGCGGAGCTCAATGCAGTTCACTCGCATTCCTACACAGACTGCAAACTGAAAATACACAAGCTGCCGACTTCAGGAGCTCTGCCAAAACACACAATCCAGAGTCTCATCCTCGTTATTATCACCGAGTTTATTCTGAGCTTATAATCAGACGCCACACTGCAGACACAGACACACACGCTCCTACACAAGATCTGGAAGTAGGTTTGTTTTTATGAACATGCGACCACGACAATAACCACACACCGGTCCAGTCCGCGCGCCGCTTTACCTGCCAATTAATGGTTTACAGTCACTTAATACTTACTGGATTCTCCATCTAAAGGGGTGAAATCAGTATGAGGAACTCAACAGTGATGACATGTGAACAAAACAAAACAGCCTGAATGCAAAAAAAAAACAGATGCAATAATCTGTAAGATTCAAGACAAGGTTGTACAATGACCTCATCCTAAACTGTAGGTTTACACAGGAGGTGGTGTGATCTGTCAGTACGTCAGGAAACGATTTCAGTTTGTGCACTTGAGCAAAAGTAAACCAGTAGTTTCTGTACGTCAAGACAAAACAAACTCGTCAAGCCAAAAGACTTTAGATCTGAAGTCACTTAATCTCTCGTTGAAAGCCTGGTAGTGACATCTATCAGCTGTCTGTCAAACCTTTGTGTACGTAGGAAGTGTGAGACGACAGTCTGAGCTACAAACAGGACAAACAAACATCAGATGAACTCTTTAGTTAATTTGAACTGAGCAGGAAAACGGCAGATATCGATCTACAGAGTATAACATTTAAATATTATCTTGTAAAGGTTTTTGTGAAGCTTTTTTAGTTTTTTAGTTCTGTTTTTTATTAAAGGTGTGTCACTCGAGCGTGACCGGTGTCAGATATATCTGATTCTTGAGACACCGGCCCAAACTGAAAGAAACAAACTAAATATTTTATTGTATTTACATAATTTATGTGTCACATTTATAGGTCAGTGTGAGTCTTTACTGCCGTCATTTACAGTCTTGGATCGAACAGGGACGTTACTCAATTCATCGACGGGCTGTGTTGTGATCTGTTGCATCCGTCTTTGGGTACAAAGTAAAACCGACGATTATGAATTTCACATTTACTTTAAGGATTATTATTTAAGGATCCGTTATCTGAGCGTGAGCAGCAAACTGTTTATTCCGCTCGTGTCCTCCTTTCACAATAAGAGTCCTGTATGTACCAATATGCACTGCATAAATGCTCAAGAAGGAGCCTAAATTATCTTAAAGATATTAGTAAGAGGCAATTAAAACAGCTGACAAGGTTTTATTATTTAGAAGTAATTAATAATCAGTGAGTCGGCAGGTCAGACTTCCTCCAAGAGAATTTGAATCGGTGCGTCTCTAATTTTCTACCTTATTCTGACTCAGCCCTGAACTCGATCACACAATTATTCCTGATTATCTCACTGTGGCAGTGTGATTTACCTCTTTCCTCTTGATGGCGTCCCTGAGAAGCTCCACCACGTCTTCGCCCTCGCAGTCTGTGGCCTTGAAGCCTTTGGTCCAGGTGACGAGGATCCCCTGCAGAGCGCACGACAAACGCTTAGCGGGAAACATCTCACAAGTGAAACACGATAATAATAATGACTAAAAGGTCTCCTCTTGAAGGCTTGCATGCTGCTCATGTTTGGCCACATCCGATAGTCAGCAGAAGAAAACTCTTCACTGAACTATAATCTATATTTTAGATACTTTCTAAAGAGACGTACTGCGTCCAGGCTGGTCTGGTGGCAGGGGAAGGAGAAGGTGAAGCCCAGCGGCAGTCGAGCACTTTTCATTCCCATGTAGTCCAGGAAGTCGGAGATGCAGTGGACGATGTGGTCGAAGAGCTGCGAAGAGAAAAGCTTTCAGTGTTTCGCTGACTGAGACAGAAATGTTTTAAATGCTTTTCCTTCCACATTGTTTGTTGTTGGACGGAGCAGAAATAGGACTAAATCTTTGTCAAAAAAAATAAGGGAGAGCACAGCAGTAAATCTATTTCTGTCTGAGAGGAATGTGAACGATTTCCTCGGCGAAGAAACCAAACTGAGCAGCGTTACCTCCTCTCCCGTGCCCTGCATCACTTCTATGGGAATGGCGTAGATTTTGTTGTGCATCTCCACCGATCGCCTCTTCCCGCTGCGGATCTTCACCAGAAGCACGCGGAAGTTTGTCCCTCCGAGATCCAGAGCGAGGAAATCTCCGTTCTCTGTGGCGCAAGAAGAAAAAAAACAAAGGTCACTTTCGCTTCAGAACCAGCAAAACATCTGTGACTGCAGAAGACGATACGTAAATGATACGTAACACGTAACAATGAGAATAAGTTGGATAATGCCGATGTGGAAATGTGGAAAGTAAGACAGAATAGATTTGTAAACCGTCGTTAGAAACTGTTATAACTGAGAGAATAACTGATAATCTCTGAGACGAAGGACATTTTTGTTTTCAAAGGAACTACATCACTTTACATTTTGGGTTTTTTATGACTTTCATTTGGAAATGTTGAGGCTTTTTTTTCTCTGAATGTTTCCACGCTACCTGGTTCGGGAATATTAATTGAAAATCGGATTAATTTCATCATTAGAGGAGATTAAATTGACACAGTTCAATGTTCAGTTTGTTAAACAGCTGATTGTTGAGTCTCATTCCTGAACTCGTCAAGACGTTTTGGGTTGGAAGGTCGGATCGGACGCCAACTGTCGATATTGAGACTTAAAGACACACTGTGGAATTATTTCTCCCATCTAGTGGTTAAATGTTATTCTGCATCCAAACGAATACTGCTCTCTAGCGCCTCGCGTTTTCAAACGTGCGTTGCAGCCTGTTGGAACTACGGCAGGCGGGATGTGTCAAGATTCAAGAAGCTGTGACAACAACATGTCTTCAAACAGCACTTCATCAAGTTTAGTTTCGGGTGATGAGGTACGTTATTTCAAACAGACTTCAAACTGCAGCTGACGAGCGCGTCTGGCTAAGCTCCTTCTCCGTTCCACAGTCACGCTGGCTCTGAGTGAAAACGCCTTTAGCCTTATCTGTACCACGTAGAGCTTTTTGTCCCTCTCACCAGCTCATCGTTTTTTATAGAGCGGAAGGACATGGAAGCCTCCGTATGAAAAACTTCCCATAAGGAATGAATGGGACGGGGTCAAAAAAGTCGCAAAATCATCGACGTTTTTCAAACATCTCCTGCTCTGGCAGACTTTGACCTAGAGACACCATTCAAACTTTAAAATGTAGGCACAAGTCTTATCTATTTGAGTTGTATTTGAACTTTCTTTCTACGATGTTTAGTTTTTGAACGGTGACCCTTAATCGATCGTGAGTGATTTCGAAAAAATTCAGGATTTTCAATGAGTGTGTATTGCGGAATGTTCGCGCAGCACCAACTGGCAGAGTGGGGGAGCCTGAAAAAACTCTCCGAAAATGTGTCTTTAGATGACGATCCTAGCCACAGATTTCACACTACAATAGTGATATTTTCCAAGAACGTAGCCACACTTGTCTTCTGTCTGGCAACGTGTCCACTTTATCGGGAGGATGTACGGTTTTTGAATTATCTGCGTCTAACCGACACAAACTCCAGCAACTGCCCCATAAGCCCCAATGTTAAACGGGAAGAGGATTTTGGGAGAAAAGCAGAAACTGCCCTGCTTCTCTTCACGCCCAACTTCCTGCTTCACGTCACAATGTGTGATTCTTCCCTCAGGAGGAGAAGTGAGATTGTTGGCAGAGATCATTTTACACCAATGAGGACTTATTTATGAATGAAGACGCTGATTTGAGGGAATAAATTACTTAAAACACTACACAGTGGACCTTTAATCGACTTTCTTACAAATTCGGCTTTTAAAGAATTTGCAAAAGGGACGAAACTCTACTCGTAGTTGTATTAGTAGTCGTACTGTCGTAGTACTCTGCATGTCTCTGTCTCAGTCACCTGTTCCGTCCGGTGTACTTCGGACGAAGGTCGGCAGCATCTTCACCGTGGCCTCCTTGTGGGTGTCCTTCTTGAGGCCCCTTTCGATTTCCACCCTCATGCGTTTCTTCACCTCCAACAGCTGCGCTTTGCTCAGCCGGAACTCTGCCATCGTCTGCTGAATCTGGCGCGCCTGCTCCGTCAAGCGGTACGCCACCGCCGTCACCATGGCGGCGCCTTTCGCACTCCCACTCTCCGACAGCAGGAAGCGGACATCTGAGTCTGGAACCAGGCGGCGCACGGTCTTGTGCAGACGGCGGGCGTATCTGTGAAGAGCGAGAAGAGCAGGAGATTTTCAGACGGAGAGGCTCGATGCATGTAACAAAATCAAAAATGTACATCTTTTTATATATTTTAACACCAAATCTTCCTGGAGTGTCGACATAGAGGAAGATGTAGACACTTCTTTTCTTTGTAAGGTGAAACTGTTTCAAAATACGTCACTGCTACTTTACTGTTATTATAGCATGTTATTATTATCATTTTTATACATCGTGAGCCCCACCACATGCGTGAATAGGACAGGGTGAAGCTGTTGGACTCATTATCACATCATTCGTCTGGATCACGATATATAATTATCGTGATCCAGATAATAAGATATAGTTGAAGGTATTTTATGAATCGAGGTGGAAGAAGTACTCACAGTTTACAAGTAAATACACAATAAATACAAAAGTATTGGCGTTAACATATACTTATATATACATATACCCATTCAGAATAATGTACAGTATATTATTTAATTTAATTATCGTTGCCTTAAAGGGATATTCCGGTGTAGGTTTAATCCATGGTCTAACACACCGTGACACCGAGTAAGTAGATTTCTGCAGCTGAAGGATGAAAATGTCTGATTATTACTCCATTACTTCCGTTATTTTCCCTGTCAGCTCTCGATAATAAGAACTGAGCGTTCCATGGAGTAATAATCAGACATTTTCATCCTTGAGCTGCAGAAATCTACTGCACTCGGTAATCGACTCGTCAGGGCTTCCCCACACAGGCAGGCTGCTGGAGGAGAGGGTGAGTTGAGCTGTGTTTTAATACAAATCCAGCAAAGCTAGCAGATGTTTGATGCTTCGTACTGTGTGCTGAGACTGTACATGTACTGTTGCTGAAGTTTGGTGCTGTTCTCACCATTAATTGTGGCTTTTTGATGGCGGTTTCTAGTTGGAGACATAAGCTGCAGTGTATTGTTATCGTGCGGTCTTTTCTGAGGTTGCTAAAACTAGCTAAGCTAGCGGTCAGCTAACTTGACCTCTCGAGGGGGAGTCTTACTCGGTGTCACGGTGTGTTAGACCATGGATTAAACTTACACCGGAATATCCCTTTAATATATTTGTCACTTTAATGTTGCATCTGGTTTTTGAATTTCCCCCCGAGAGATAAATAATGTTTTATTTTGATCTATTTTAATACACCGTCACTTATTAACTGATTATATTCTGCAGCTAAAGCCGTCGGACAAAGTCGTAAAGTAAAATCCATAATTTCCCTCTGAGAGTTGAAGTAGAACGACGTTCCTACGTCAGTGCTTGTGAGATGATTTGGATTCGTTTGGACGTTATTTTATTTTTAAAAACAGATTTATGGGAATCTGAATCTTCCCACTGTCTGCTGCACATCCTCTGTATTCCTCAGAGGATCTTGTCACCACATTCTGGATCTGATGGGGTTGTTTATTTCCTGCTCTTCAGGAATACTCACTGCGGGTGCATCTTGTAGAGAGACCCGTCGATGCCCACGGTGGTGCGGAGGCGTGCGACTCCTTTGTTTTCCTTTAGGCGAGCGAGGATGCCTCCGAGCGTCGCCGCGATTAGATTCGCCGAGCGGAAGGACACGATGGTGCACACGTGCTGCACGGCCAGGCAGTCCTCGTCCGAAGGCTCCACGCCGAGCCTCGTCAGGATCTCCATGCACTTCTTCAGTCCTTCTTTAGTCCTGAGAATAACAAGTGCTTCTGGTTATTAACGCTGAGGAAAAGCAATAAACCAATAAACAAAAAACTCTCTTCACTCACTTTTCAATGGCAGAGACGTGTTTGGTCTCGATCTTTCCCTTCGTCAGGAGCTCAGGAGTTATCCGCCCTTCGAAGAGCAGCCCCTCTTTGGCCATCTTGACCAGGATGAGCCGAACCAGCTCGCCCATGTACATCCCACTGGCCATCTTCTCAAACCTGAGCATTTATAGAAGATGTGTCATGTTTGTGTGAGTCATTCAAAGACCCACAGG
This sequence comes from Lagodon rhomboides, assembly GCA_039737535.1. Taxonomy (NCBI): domain Eukaryota; kingdom Metazoa; phylum Chordata; class Actinopteri; order Spariformes; family Sparidae; genus Lagodon; species Lagodon rhomboides. The sequence goes on from CM077786.1 coordinate 33,759,571, forward strand.
AGAATTAACATGCCGTGACTGAGTCCTCTTATTCTTTGGATGCATGTTACAGTTGCACCAAAATCAAAAAACCTTGCTCCAACAAAAAGGATCAGATCCGCAGAAAATCAAACATGCTGCTAGCCTGTGAATATTCTCATTCATCCAGGTCATAGTTATCTCGAGGAAATTAAATCGAACACAACTGGATTTGGTTTTTGTCTTTGAAGACGTTTCACCTCTCATCCAAGAGGCTTCATGAAGCCAAATCCAGTTGCATTCGATTCAATTTCCTTGAGAAAACATGCTGCTCTGTTGTTTTAGATTTAACGTATTTACTGACATCGCTACATAATTAGGAGCCTAACTGATAGATCGATAGATAACTTTATTAATCCCAGAGGGGAAGTTATACGTATCAGCGTACTGTACGCTGGTTAACATTTACATGAACTACCGTTTTCAGTGCTGTTATTCTGCAACAACAAAACACAAAACCTACAAAATGATGGCTATTTTTTTTGCATGTTGAAATTGCAACATTTCAAGCAGAGCTGCGATGATCCGTCAATCGATTAGTTGATAGATAATTGTTTGTTTCAGTCATTTTTCAAGCAAAAATGTCAAACGTAGCTTCTAAAATTTGAGGATTTGCTGCTTTTCTTTGTCATTTCTGACAGCTGATGAAGAGTCTTTGGATGTTTGAACCTGTTGATTTGACAACTAAAGCAACTTTCACAATCTTTTTGACATTTTAAAGACTAAACTTAAAATAATCAGCTGAATGATCAATGAGGAAGACATCCGTTAGTTGTAGATATACTGTATAAAATGACATCATAATGCGAGTACAGCCTTTTAAAGAGCAACAGACTTTTAATTTGACATATGAAAGTTATTGTTGATTGCAGCTGTCTTAATAACATGCTGTATGTTTCAACGTTCTTTGTTGGGCCGGATACAGAACTAGAATAAACTTTCCCACCCCCAGAACATCAGATTTGTACTTGTACAGTTCGTTGTAAACTCTTACAGTTGTTTTCCCGGGTTGATGGAGCCGCGGTCGATCTCACGGTCAAACTCCGTGCGGATGTCCTCTATGGACCCGTTGTCCCCGAAGGCTCCCCACTCGGTGTTGATGCACATCCGCCCCTCGTCTCCCTCCACCAGGTCGATGTGACGAAGCTCCTCCATGTAGCAGGCGTTTGTTCCCGTTCCTGAAGGGACGCAGAGCTGCATGACTCCACTCCTATAAACCTGTATATGAACCTTTGGCGCCCCCACATGTAGAGTTCACGGTATGTGTGGACTTAATCTGCTTTTTTTGCTCAAATGAAGCCCATTTTATTCAACTTTATACTTCTAACCTTCTCAGCTACTTCTACTTTAAAACCACGTGTCTCCAGATGTGTTGATGTTGAATGTTTGTGATAAAATAAAAGATGAAGCGTCTCCTCTTCTTTTAGTGAAATAAACTCTTTAAAAACTCTCTTTGATTAGCTGTTAAATGCATCGTCACAAAGATGGATAGATTGATGATTCTTGCAGATTAAACTACCCAACAGAGTCTAAAGTAGTTTTAATTGAGCTCAACATTAAACATCTATCAGTAAAATGCAACGTACACATTAATGCAGCCGTAATATTCATCCAGAAACATTAGATATAATAATAAAACACTGACAGGGAGCTTTTTCAGTCCTACTCTTCATACTTTAGGAGTTTTTTCCTGAGTCTGTTGTGTGTTTTTTGTACCTATGATGATGCCGACTTCACAGCGCTGATCGTCAAACCCGCAGGTCATCATGGTGCCGACCGTGTCGTTCACCACCGCCATGATGTCTGCCTCGTAGTCCTGAGGGAAAACAAATAAAAAAGATACAGTCATCACTCACACGCTGTTCGGTTTGGACTTGTTAAGTCTTCTTTGGACGGTTTAGTTCACAGAAAAGGAAAAAAACAACAACTCACGCCTCGTTTCTTGATGGCCTTGTTCAGAAGCTTCACGACATCCATCCCCTCGACACCGCTGGCTTTAAACTTCTTTGTCCAGGTCACTAAGACGGCCTATAAAACAAGTCGTTTTATGAGGACAAACTTTTAGTTACAGTCGGACGGGGCTTGGCAAGTCTGGAACGTCTGTCCATTAGTATTCTGACCACACGGCCAGTTTCACACCACACATTTACTAACGATTCTTCCTGACGGTTACACAAGATTTATCTCGTCTAAACTGTACCGCTTTTCACATCCGTGTTTCATACAGTTTGTTTCTCCACAAGATCGAAAATGCCATCAAAAAATGTGACATTCAAACCTAAAACATCGAGACAAAAGAAAGAAGGAGCTCGTCAAAATGTTGGAAAGTAATCATCCCTTTAACTCGGAGCCAAACAACCCTTCCCTCTGAGTGTTTACCTCGTCGAGTTTGGACTGGGCGCAGGGGAAGGAGAACGTAAATCCCACAGGAAGCTTTTTATCTTTGATCTTCTGCTTCTCCATGAAGTCGCCCAGACAGTCGGCGACGTGGTCGAAGAGCTGCAGACACAGAAAAATCAAATAAATCAATCCGTCTTGATTCGTGTAGCGCCGGTTCAGAGAGCAGCTCCAGACCGAACTCCTCGATTATATTTAATGGAGTTTAAAAGAGACGTCATGCTGAAGAGCACAAACAAATAACACATCAAAACCTTTTGGACAAAATCATAAAACAGAAGTTTGACTCCCATAACTCTTCGACTTTACTGCACAATTTTCAAGTATTAAACAATACAAATTTAAAGATAAGTAAAAGTCAGAAGAATAAAATGTTTATACTTGTTTCCTGTCTCATTAATCAGTTGATCAGTTTATTATCCCACTTTCACACTGGTCAAAATAAACCCTTAACATCTGCTAACATCTGGCGTTTGTCTTCAACGTGAACGTGTCAATGGACTTGTCACAGAGGTCGTTACAGATGTTTATCATCTGCACCTCAGACCCGGGTTACATGCTAATATTCACCACTCTTCAGGCGCGATGCTGTGACGTGTGTTGAAGTTAAGGACGGTAACTGAGTTTGAAAGAGAGACTAAAGTTTAAAGATATTTAAAAAGTGACTTTCAGCTTCCTGATTGATACTGAGTATGTGCAACTCTCAACAGAGAATAAGCGAGATGTCTCACTCCTTAGCAGCTTCTGTTATCAGCTCTGGTGTCTAATTCAGAATATTATTGATTGAAGACTTTTTAAAAACAAGTTGAATGTGTTCTGGATGTAAATCTGATGAGGTTTATGATCTGCTGTTTTCTACTGCTCCCTGGAAAAAAACACAGAAAAGCAAACTCGTTGGCAACGTGAAAAGAGTTAATCAGCATCTTTTGGTGAATTTACCTGAGTATAATGTTTCATAAATTGCCTCGTTGTCCTTGTTCAGTCTTAATTTAAGCAGTTTTAGGGAGGTGATTTACCTTGATGGTAGTTTTTAAAGACTGTAGTTTGTGGAAATGTATTTCATCACACTGAGAGATTTTTTTTTTAATCGTCTATCGATCTCATTTACATGATTTGGGGGACTTAACATCAATCAACATCCATAAGTTGAGGCAGTTGAACAAAGCTGCAGTCTCCAAAATGTCCATAGAATAAACCAAAACCAATAAGTTGATTGGTTTAGATGCTTTTAAACCACAGCTGAAAGTGAAATATCTTAGTTGGAATAACTTTAAACATATGTTTATAAACCAGATGAGTTTAACTTTTTTGCTTCACACTCTTTTGTTAACAGACGTGTTCATATGGCGCTTTACATTTTTCGGGCCAGCTGTCCCGGTGACATTTCATTAAACAGCATCTGTCTCCTTTCTGTCCGTCTGTCTGTGTCAGTCCGGCTCTGATCCAATCACACGGCCTCAGACAGTCGCTCATGTTTTGGTTATCATGTTACAGCCCGACTGCCAGCTGTTCTGCAGGTTCAGTGAAGGTCAGCGCGGGTTGTGACGTCACTCGCGTTGCTCCTGCCGTTATTTAGGAGGTAGTTTTACACATGTTAACCCTCTACATGACCTTGAACACGACTCTGCTCTGTGTGGAGGACACACACAAACATTTATTATTTTGAGGGTAAACAGTCGGTGGAAGTCTGACCTGCGTCATTCAGCATTATGTAATAAAGTATTTATGATGTTGGGGATAATCTGGTGCATGTTTTGACAGACACACACCCAGTATCAAGGTCTGTTTAGGAAATAACCAGACCGTCAAACTAACTATTATTGTCATTGTTGATTGAACAGTTTGGTCTCTAAACTCTTCGATCAGTGTTTCCTAAAGCCCAACGTGACGTCCTCAAATGTCTTGTCTTGTCCACAACCCAAACACATTCAGTTTACTGTCATAGGGGAGCAAAGAAACCAGAAAATATTCACATTTAAGAAGCTGGAATCAGAGAATTCTGACTAACTCATCAATTATTAAAAGTTGACATTTAATCGATTCATCCTCGCAGCTCTAGGTTGGACCCTAATGTTTCCAAACTAACACAATATGTACAAATTTCAATATAGTCGATATTTGTGTTTACCCGTGACCCGCTGCCGTGGATGATGTCATCAGGGGTGTCGTAGACCTGGCTCTCCATCTGGACCGGCTGCTTCTTGTCCTGCGTCACTTTGACACGCAGGATCCGAAAGTTCGACCCTCCGAGATCCAGAGCGATGAAATCCCCCTTTTCTGTCAAAATAACAAGACAGATAAAAGTTAGAGAGACTTTAAAAATGCTGTTTTTTAACATTTGGACATCGATGTATCGTGACATGACATAAGTGTTGTCTTATCCTTGTTCTAATACTACTACTTTAAGTACTTAAGTAATTCTACTTGCCTTTTCCCCACTTAGTCATTATATCTGCATTACTGATGATTATTTATCAATAATCTGATGGTGTTCATGTTGTCATGATTGATTCTGTTGCGAGCATTTATGAGGCGCTTTTGAGGGGATGTTAACTTGTTTACATCCTTGTTTAAGATACATGACACTTTATTTTTGGCAGTATTATCCAAAGAGTTTTAAGGGAGTTTTATGAAAATGAAAAATTGGACATGAGCTTCTTTGTTTGTTTGTATTTTTAAACCATGGAAATCTTTTCAGGACCCCAGATGTGCTCAAGTTGGCTCTGATGTTGGGATTTTCTTTTACATTTTCATCCTCTATTACGGCTCGCAGGAGGCGTTTCTAGTGCTGCCTGACTCGTTTATAAACGCTGGCATGAGCCGTGTTTCTTGATACGCAGATGATGGCAGATTGTCTGTAGATTAACGACCACCTGAACCCCTCAGACACTGAAAGTCCAGAAAGTGTTCAGTCCCCTTTTAACAAATACAAACAAACAAATAAAATGACCTCATTTAAAGATGAACTTTAGCGAGTTTTCCAGCGACCTTTTCATGTGAATGAGGCCACCAGCGAGGTGTTGAGGTCGAGACTCCCTGCAGGCGAGAGAGGAGCTTTCTCATCGCATTACATTTAAAACTGTTTTCATTTAATTTATTCCAAAATAAAAACACTACTTGTTTCTCATTACTTTCTAGTTAGATGCTCTCAAATGTTCCTGATGTGTAAGATGATGTAGGAAGAATAATTCCTGATATTTAATAATCTCAGTCCTGAAAGAGGGCCGCAGCCGTGAGAGAGCTTCTTAATTTGGATTAAAAATAATTAATTCATCTGATTGTGTTACAGTCAAAGAGTCGGGGAGGATTAAGTGTCTGGCATCTGATCACATGATAGCGTGTGGATGTACAGATCGGACCTGTGACCTTTCAGTTATAAAGAAAACATCCAGGACATCCAGCCTCCCGACGGAACAATGTCCTTCATTTATAGCCTCCATGACTGCCGTGTTTGTTTGTCTCTTTGACCGGACTGGAATGAGATGTGACCGGGCTTGACATATAGAAGTGTTACTGACCTGCTGCAGACCATGTGTCCGTTTAAGAGCCACACAGTCACACTACAACCTCAGTGACATTATGTGAGAGCAGCTATTTGGTTTCTGTACATGAACCAAGAAGCAGCCGTTTGGATTGTTTGTATTTAATGCAGTGGTTTTTATAAGTATGCTTATCAAGCCAAGAGCAGAACAAAGACGGGAGTATTTTTTATTGTATCTATTCTAATCAAGTCCTGTCAGGTAGAAACTATTCTCAGTACACACAGGAACAGGTTATACAAGGATTTAGTCTAATTACAAAGAAGAAATGTTGTCATTCAGAAATGTAATCCTGGCTGTGATACTGTCAACAAACCCAGAGGTTTGTTCAGGAGCCAGCAGGTTTGAACGACGCAGTCCGAGTTCAGGCTCGTGAACTTTGTTGGCTGAATCTAAACAATCAAAAACACCCGTAATGAAGAGTCCTCGCTTCTGTGGTGTGACGTCATCGCCTCCTATAGCACATATTCACTGTATGTAGATTAAAGTGCTCGGTGAACTACAATGTCGCACTCAGCACCAACATGGAGCCGACTGGGCTCAGAAAAGGTCGTAAACAAGATGAACGCCACAATAAATCTGCTCATACTGACGACTGCAGTTCTCTGAGAGGAGAGTTGGTTCTGGTTCAGTTCTGTGAGCTGCTGATATACAGGAGCAGCTCTACAATGTTTAAGTCAGGAGAAGGCGGCACTGTTGGCCGTTAGGTCTTTATAATGAAGTATTTTTACAGTCTGATGTTTCATTCGTCTGATGACAAACTGACAAACATCATGTGTGTGATTCACGACACAATTCAAACAGGATCAGAACATTATTTGTCTCTTCAATCGCTACCAGACAAAGTTTTTTGGATGTTTTCATGTCTTCATTAGTCTGACGACAAACTGACAAACGTGTGTGACAGAAATTTCACAGCAAACACTGAACTCATGAGATTTCTGCTGGTTACTATCAAACGCAAAGTGAAATATGACGATGAGCTGGTCTTTCCTCGTTTTTTTTTTTTAATCTCAGTTAGCTTTTAGCCTAATCTCATTACGCGGTGAGGATTACTCTGAACCGACATCATCAGAGCTCAGCTGTGATTTCACTGACTCATTTTCCTTTGATACCCAGAAACTCTGCCTGAAGGAACGAAGTTAACTGTTGATGAAAGGACCTTCCTGATAACCTCGTCCTGACCAGCCTGTCCGTCATTGCTGCCCAGGCTTTTAAGTGTTTATCAGTTTGCCATAACTTGAACTCTGCCCTTTGCTTGATCCCTCCAGCTTCGCGTATCTGTTGAAACCCGAGGCTATTTATAATGTGAGAGAAGGCAGGAGACGGGCAGCGTCCCTCTCTGCTCAGGGCCGCAGAATATCTGACAGCCACTCTTGTGTTATTTCTGAGTGCTGGAGCTGTTTACTAACAGGGACAAGCTAAGTCAAACCAGGCGAGGCAGCAAACAGACCCTCTCAACAATCAGCTGACTTTGTGGTGCATTCAGGAACAGCGTGGACAAATCCTACTGATTCTACCTTTAACTTTAATAGTCTATGAACTATATTAATATGACGTGAGCCTCAGTAAGTTTTGACCACAAATGTCCTTCAGAGGGAGACTTTTTACTCTGAGTACATTTCAGAGCCTGTAATCTATTACTTCTACTGGAGTAAAGAAGCTGTATCAGTACTTCTACTGGAGTAAAGAAGCTGTATCAGTACTTCTACTGGAGTAAAGAAGCTGTATCAGTACTTTTACTGGAGTAAAGAAACTGTATCAGTACTTCTACTTTTACTGGAGTAAAGAAGCTGTATCAGTACTTCTACTGGAGTAAAGAAGCTGTATCAGTACTTCTGCTTTTACTGGAGTAAAGAAGCTGTATCAGTACTTCTACTTTTACTGGAGTAAAGAAGCTGTATCAATCCTTCTACTGGAGTAAAGAAGCTGTATCAGTACTTCTACTTACTGGAGTAAAGAAGCTGTATCAGTACGTTTTACTGGAGTAAAGAAGCTGTATCAGTACTTTTACTGGAGTAAAGAAGCTGTATCAATCCTTCTACTGGAGTAAAGAAGCTGTATCAATCCTTCTACTGGAGTAAAGAAGCTGTATCAGTCCTTCTACTGGAGTAAAGAAGCTGTATCAGTCCTTCTACTGGAGTAAAGAAGCTGTATCAGTACTTCTACTGGAGTAAACAATGTGTGGACGTCTGATCTGTGATGTTTATATTATCACTTCTCTACGGTTTTAACGTTAGGTTACTTTTGTACAACTGTTCTATACTGTGAGCCTCACTCAGAGTAAGAGCTGATCATGAAGGTTTTGAATGGATTTATTTGATTACATAAACCTATGGATCATTAAATCGACTCCGAGGTCTTCATCCGACGCTGATGGCTGCAGGTCACCAGATGAATGCAGAGTGTCATCGGCCCGTTGAGCTGTTTTGCCCAGAGTCTAAAAACAATAGTCGATCTACTCAGTCCAAATCCAGAGCGCAACACAAAGAGGCTTATGTGACAGAACAGGCCTGATGGTTTTTACCACGTCAGCACATTGCTGATGGACCGATAGAAACAGGATACCTGCTTTAACACGCTTACAGTATAGATCATGGGTTCTCAGATCGGAGAGGGTGCCAGGCCCCTGTCGGGAGCCCCGGCAGGTCGCGCTGAACTTCATGACACCGAAATTCAGCTTGGATCCTTTTTTTATTATCGCTAAAACACTCGATCAGTGTCTGAATGGAATCACTTTAATGATGTCATCATGACTCAGAACCCATTACGTGTTGCAGACGATTTAAAGTTAAAGAGTCCTTGAAAATTAACAAAATCGGATATTTCTTTATGTTTTTACAAGAGATTAACGTGCAGAAAACATAATTATCTTGTGTAACTAATAATAATAATAATCTTTCGGGACTTACATAAGCTTTGTACAATGTTCATGACGTAGTGGAAAAGTACTTAAAGCTGGAGTTTAGGACGTTACATAAACGCACATATGTACGTTGTTGGCAAACATCCTGAGCGCCCGTCGACTGTGTTTGTGTGATTCCTCTCACTGCCAGAAGGGGGAGACAGAAGCTCTGCTGCTGGTTCAAAACTATTTGCTTTTACGATTAATTTAATGTAGATTATTCGTCATTTTGTTCTTCTTCCTGAAGACAAACCACCACATAACATGTTATCTGCCTCCACCTCAGTAATCAGATCTGCGATCTCACACTCGGTAAAGTTTTTCTCGACTGGCCACTGTTGATTGGACAAGAGGTGACAGAAGGGGCGTATTTATAGTCATTTTCATGGTCTTTTATTGGAGGAGACATTAATTGGGATGTATAAAGAAAAGGATGAGCTGAATCAGGGAATACACGGTTTTATACATGTTGGAATTTGTGTACTTTTATACACGAGGCCGGGTTATTTCAATGTTTCAGTGAATCCCTTTTTCCACCTTTAATGCATGAACATTAATTACATTTTATTGGACTTTAAAGCTGCTATTTGCTGAATCACTGAGCTCATTCTGCTAATGGACGCACCAGAGTTTCCCCTCAGTTGCAGGAAACCAGAAACTAATGTTAAAGGAGCGGCCGGCAATTCAGTGTTTAACTAATATTTAACTTCTAGCTGAATATTTCAAGCCGACCTCCATGACCTCCAGCAAACACCTGACAGAACAAAGAAAGATGGCAGCCACAGATCGAGTTTTCCTTTAAGGTGCACAACATAATAAAGCTGCTCTCCTTGATTTTGTTTCCAAATCCACAGATTCTCCTCTCAGCTCATTTGCAATGTTCTGAAAGTCTACTGGATCCTGTTTCCTAAAAGTATCTTGAGGATAAAACAGTGTTAATGTGATTTAAATTGTCGATGGGTTGAGTTCAAATGAGTCTTTAGATTCTTTTAGAGGCAGATGAATACTGTAGAGAGGTTTGGGATCTATGAGACGATGATGTGTAAACTGTACCTGATCCATCAGGGATGGACCTGACGAAGGTGGGCAGCATCTTGACGGTGGCGGTGGGGTTGGTGTCACTGCTGAGCCCGTTCTCCATTTCCCTCCGGAACCGGCCCATGATGTCCTTGACGGTGTCATCGGACAAACGCATGGAGTACAGGTACTTATCGATCTGAGGACAACAAACGCAGGCTGTCAGGGAGAATTCGGGGAGTTATTCATATTTATTCACATTTAAGAAGCTGGAATCAGAAGTATGATTGTTTTTATTCTTCTTAAGAATAATCAAAACAATTGGCCTTTAATTCAATAGCTGACAGCTGATCAATTAATTGAGTGATGGTTGCAGTTCTACCAGGCGGGAGATAAATCAGTGTGCACAGTTTATATTCGAGGTTTCAGGCTCTAACTGGTGAAAACGAAACATTTAACACAGGATATCTTTTGTCTTGTGTTGTTTGTCATCATGGTTTGAACACTGATGTGTCCATGTTGTTCGCCTCCACCTCATTCATTACTTTTCCTCTGTAAGGACACGTCAGATCGCGTTACAGCTAATTTAACTAAATGGATGAGATGCGTGTTGAGAGTTTTGGTTCTGAGGCTGAATTGTAGCTAAAAAAAAGTCAATAGATTGATTCACTTAACACAAAGTGCCACATATAGAGAGAGAGGGAGCCTGAAACAGGACACCTCGGCTCCTCTGGACCAAAACACTGTTGTGGAAACATGTTGAAATGGAACAAAGGTGGCAGAACAACTGTGGACACTCTTACAACAGAGCTGCAACTGTTAACTGATCAGTTTTGAACTGTTGAATTCATTCCCAACTATTTTGATGGTCAATCTTCTTTGGTTAAAGTATTTTTTTAAAAGAAATTCAAGGTCAAAATTGTGATTACAGCTTCTTAAATCTGATTAATGTTCTGGTTTCTTTTCTCCTCGACGACAGACGAAGACGTTTGAGCGACTGATTTTGAACTGCATGATGAAGTCGTCATGACTGAGAACCCTAAAACTGACTTTTACAATGCAAAATAACTTGTTGCAGACAATTTAAAGCTAAACAGTCCTTGAAAATCACCATAATCTAAAAAGAACATGCGGAAAAGATAAAGTAATCGAGGAAATAAGCAATGTATGAATATAATCTTCTATAATACGTCTCATGCCCTTCGTAAAATATTCTGCAACATATTAATGAGTTTGTTTAAAACGGCATCATCGTTTAGTTTAATTAATGCGTCTGGTTGATGGACTGTCTGTCTGCTGTGTGCGTTCACTGTTCTTACACTGTTATGTAATCACACAGTGACAGCCGATGTCATGCAGCACAACACGGCTCAGAAATCCATTCTGTGCCATGAAACACAGTCCACACATCAGTGTGTCATCAGACCGCTTCATGTGGCGTCACTATTATTAGCCTCAGATTCATGTGAAGTCGAGTAACGATGCAGAGAATCGACTTCAGTGTGACACAACCGTCCAGGAAGTCACAGGAGACGAATCGCTGCCCAGATCTGTGTCTGTCGGCCGTGTGAGGCTGAAAGGTTTCTCCTTTTTCAAAGACGCCACGTTATTTATTTATTTATTTTTATCATCATGTTTTAAAAGGTTCAATGTGTAAGAATATTTGTTTAAAATATTAAAAAACTTGACATAAGTTCTGAATATCAGCAGAACAATAACTCTTCAGAGGTTTGTGTTGCAGAGATATTTACTGAAGTTAGCATGCTAACCAGCTAGCCCCGGCCGAAGCTCATGTGCACTATCCGAGCACCGAGTCCTGACCGCTAGCTGCACGGCTAACTGAGCTAACTAGCTATTCTAACATTTAGTATAATTTTTTTCCCCAAAATTTTGCCAGGCATATTTATTTTCTTGGAATATGTTTGAAACCCTGTCACTTTTTAAATAAAGCACTTGTGCATCAGTTTAAAAGGTTGACACTCTTTATAATAATGCTAATTCTACTTTTGTTTAACTTTTATTACTCTCCCATTTTTTATTCATTTATTTATTTACTACATTTCTTTATATAATCTGCATGGTACCAGTCATATCCAGAATACTGGTTTGACAACTTCCTTCCTTTTAACCTGTTGTGTTTTTTTGTCAGTCCATAAAAACATTTAATGGTTTAACGTGATAATTTATTGCTGTAACATGAAAACATGAGACGTTTCATGTTATAACAGGATAAAAATAGTATAACGTGAAAATATCGTTATGATGTCAAAACATCTTGTTATAACAGTTAACCTTTCACTTTATAACATGGTAGATTTACATTATTTACAGTAGCAACAGTAAGCGTCTGGTGTTAAAACATTACTTTGGCAAAAGTCAAAGTCACCTACATGAATATTAAAGTATCAAAAGTATCATTTAAAAGTAATATTTTACACATATTAACATGTTTGTATAAACAGTACGAGACGACAGTTATTAAATCATACAAACTGATCACATTATTAGAGCCAATATTCAGCATTCTTTGGCTCTGATGCAGCATCCGATCTGCAAAGTAACTAGTAACTAAATGTAGTGGAGTAAAAGTAGAGTAGAATGTAGTAGAGCGGAGATATAACGTAGATACTCAAGTAAATTCTATTGAAGTACTTGACCAAATGTAGTTAGTTACCTTCCATCACTGAGTATAAGTATACGTGTATAATGTACTTGTACTTTTGATACAGTTACTTTAGAAGTAGTACTTTAAAGTTTGGCTGTTGGCTACTTCTCACAGGATCCACATGTTCGGATAACTTTCCTCCTTTTAAGGCTTCTCCCTGCAGACCGACTGTTGTAATTCCACTAACCTACTTCAGCAGCTTTGGCACGTGCGTCTACTGCACTGTGACATCACGCATGACATCATCAGTCTCTCCCCCCCCTCCTCAGCATCTCATTAAACTCCCCCCTCCTGGGAAACATCCCATCCAGTGGCTTAATGTCTTTAAGATGAGCTCAGATTTCACCGATGGTCACATCTGTGCTCGGCTAACGAGTTCGTGTGTCTTTGCCAGAGGCGACGAGACGGAAAGGATCATGAATGAAAGTGAGGATCAGTGAGAGGGAGGAGATCGTACAGCTCACGACTTTCTTTTCCCAGAAGCCCCTCACAGACACCTGTCTGCTTCAGACGCCCTGGCAACTGACGCTCCGGAAACACTCTCGATAACGAGGGTCTGCCTGTCTGCAGCTCACCACCACCACCATCACTGACCACAGCCCCTCTCAAGGACATCCATGTCAAACACTGTCCGCCCCCGAATCAGCCAGAACAGAATCAAATCTGAACTGGAAATTCATCATGGCCTCCTCCACTTCCCAAACGCTACATCCTCCTCCTCTCCCAGCCTGATACGCCCCACAGGCTCACCGCTGACATGCAGCTACCGCGAACCGGCGTCTGCGCCTGCTGTCACGTTACACACGACTCTTTTGGTAAACGCTGCTTTCACTCACCTTTTTGAGTTGATCATCCTTCAACTCGGTGAAGTAGTAGGCCAGAAGCTGGGCTGCTATCATCCTGCCTGCACGTCCGCCAGGAGCTGTCAGCAACTAGGAGCTGGTTCACACAGAGAGAGAGTAGAGAAGGAGGGAGAAGGAAGGAAGGCAGGCTGGTTCGTTCTCTCCTGTCCCCCCACGCTGATCCCTCTTTATCCTGGAGTGGAGGAAGAGGCCGGCCTGGAGCTGCTGAGCACCGCGGCGACGCAAGGTTAAAAGGAGGGGAGAGAGAAAAAAAAAAGTCTGGTGAAACAGGAGTGCAGCGGCGGTCGTGCCTGCGAGTCTGCGACAGGCACACACTTACAACCACACACACACACACAGACACACACACACACTTCAACACACACAGCGCACACAGAGGCTGGGTCTGACTGTGTCTCCTCCCTCTGAGCTGCTAGCTCCCTGTTAGCTCTGGGGAGATGCAGCAGCTCCGCACTGGAATGGTGGTTTTGCTACGCCCTGCCCCCACTGAGCGCTCTGATTGGGCGAGCTGTGGCCGTGAGGGCGAGGCAGAAGGGGGAGGGAGGGGAGGAGGGAGGGAGGAGGGGGCTTCTCCTACAGCAGCAGCAGGGGGGAGTGAGGAAGGAGGGGTGAAGCAGGAAGCTGCATCGGCCTGATAACCTGCCTCTCTCTCCTCCCGGCAGCTCAGAGCGCCACAGACTTCCCCTCAGCCGGCACGTCGCGCATGCTGCCGCGGCACCCAGAGGTGTACGTGCAGAGGGGCAGCGCGACCACACGGTGATGTCATCACCCCCCCTTCATCCTGCTGCATCGCGCTCAGCATCAGCTATAGGATGAAGAAGGGCATCGGATACAAGCAGCCATCTCCCGACAGCTAAAAGAGACTCATGACCGACTGGTTTCTTATCTCCTACAACACGGCAGCAACTGGTGGCACATTCACTTCAACGAGACGCCCAAAGACGTCCTGGAACACGTGAACGTTGGCTTCTAAAATGTTCAAAACACAATGTTCAAAACACAAGTTTGTAGTCACGAGGCGACGTTTTTATCATCTCAGCAGTCTGTAGTGTTTATACAAAACAAAATGAAGGAGGAATAAAAGAGCTGACGGAAAGAAGAGGAGAGAAAAATACCACTTATAGTTAACAAACTGCTATTCAGGGGTTTGATTCTTGCTTCTCTGGCCTTGTGGTGTAGAGACGCCCGGTGCTTTCACACACCTTGGATAAATAACAAGGTTTGAGTTCTATTATAAAATAATGACACAAGGTGATTAATGTGTTCGTGGCCTGAGGTGAAGCAGATAAGTTATACAACTTGCTCGCTCCATTCATGTGCAGTTCAGAAGTTCTTAGCTCTTGTGGGATTTAATTGTGGATGTAAGAAGGGATACTTACGCTCCACGACTGCCTGACTGTAGTGTGTAAACGTAGGAGGAGACTATGTCCTTCTACCTTTAACTTATCGATCAGCCCTCGTATACAAGTCTGAAGCTCCTAAACCAAATCTTATATAAAACTGTGTCTCTCTTTTTGTTTTGTTTATATTAACTCCATGTTTTGAGCGTGTTGTACGTTCACATCGAAAAGATCTCAGCAGGGTCATTCCAGAATTGGAGGACAATTTACCGAACCGAAACACTTCAAAATTTTACTATTTATTTGATAATTTTTTGCTATATGTTTGAGAAATACAGGTAATTAACAATCAAATAATTATGTCTGTCCAGCTCAGGACTCAAAGTGACACTTTTTATTAGGTATTTTATATATTGTGTGCCCTGCTTAGTGCAACCCTGTTACCAATACTCAGGAACCTGTAAAAGTATTACATAAGAGGGTGGGACAAGAGAAAAAGGCAATTTTAGGGGGTGTTTAGAGTAATTTTATATTTTAGATAATATTTTGGAACCAGTTTTTGTATAACTCTTTTCATATTTTGTCTCAGAGTAATTATAATTTTCACCACTAATGCACGTTTTGGAATTTTATGCATGATTTATTTGAAAATTAATGGGTGGGACATAAAATGTCCTCCAATTCTGGAATGACCCAGCAAAGAAAATTATATATTTTGTGGAGAGATGTTCTGATACCATCTTCTTCCTCCGCTCAGATAAATGAACCTTTACCTTTTAACTTTACCTTTTTACTTCCCTTTACTTATTCTGATGCCTAAACTTGCATGTTATGTTCCCAGTCACACAGGTCACTAGATGTTTGTTGATATCAGCTACTTGTGCAGTTAAAACATCTGTTACAGGTTCGCAGGACGCTGCAGGAAGCAGCAGCAGTGTCTCGTTTCTAATGAATAAATTAGGTGGTATCAGATCGGTGCACAGAACCAGTCCAGGGTCCAGTCTCCACAGCAAACAAAACAAAGACGTGAAGAGAAGGATAATTAAAAAGTCACTTAATTTGTAGTTTGCACACAGAGTAAACTTCTATATAGAGGAAATTACTGGTCGTCTGACTCAGACTGACTTTCTGTTCTGTCAGTAGTTGATTACATTCAGCTCCAGGTGTAAATCAGTGACTCATTAGGAGACTCGTACCAACGTTACTCCAGATCCAAACCTCGAGAACAGAACTGAGAACGAGTAGAAAAGAGTGTTTATCCCAGTGATGGAATGTAACTAAGTACATTTACTCAAATACTGTGCTGCTGTTGAGTATTTCCTGTTTCTGCTACTTTACACTCCTCTTCATTTATTTGATAACTTAAGTCACCAGTTACTTTGCTGATTTAATGTTGCATCAGAGTCAAAGTAGTGGATTTTAATTTTAATTGATATATTTTTGTTGAATTCTAATAAAAAAATAGGACGATAATTGATCAAACCATCGTATACAGCATAAACAGACATGTAAATAAATGTATAATTTCCTTTTTCTTGCACTTTTGATACTGAAAGACTTTTCACTCACACGATATCTTTACTTTATGATATTTGGGTGTGTTTTCCCTCGTTGTCTCTTTGTGAGTTAAGGGATCATCGACAAACCAGATACTGTTTCTAAAACCTAATTTTGACCGTAGTCATGCCGAAGAAAATGGTAGATGTTCAGAGTAACTCATAAACTCGGGAATGAAAATGAATTCCGTTCCCTTTTTCTTCACCAATAACTGAATAAGAGCTGACTTTTATTCCTGATCAAGCAGCTAATGAACCCTGTTATCTGCATTATAGTTTAAATATTTGAGTAGTCGATGAGACAGTCAGCCTCCCTCCATCCTCTCACATGCAGTAATATTAATATTCCCTGTGACTCATGATAAAAAGTGTCCTCCTTTAATTACCGGCCTCACGTGGTTGGAAGCCCCTTTGTGAATCTCTCTAAAGCCTGATGCAACAAATCTCAGCGTTGCTGAACGTAGCCGACCCCTCCTCTCTCCCCCCTGCAGCTCCGTTACGTCAGCGCGCCGTGCGTAACGCGACTCGTGTCTGCTGACTCGATGACGCACTAAATCCCCTGACGTCCCTTTTATTTCCCCTCCTCACTTAGCCGCTCTGATTTTGGGTTTCCCTCCTTGATTCCCCCTCCATCCTGCCCACATTCCCTCCTCCTCCCCCGTCCCGTCTTCTTCAGCCAGCTGCAACCACGAGTCAGCGAGTGCATGAATGAATAGGCAGCTTTCCTGCGCCAGCTTTTCCCCCCACGGTGCCCCAAAAGAGCTGCTCAGAGGAGCGACGGAGAGGAAGGGAGGGTTCACTGATCACTCACTCCCCCTCTGAGGCTCTGAGGCAGAGGATCCTGCTGCCTGGTGTCATGGCTGCTTCAGGGTGACCTTCTCTGCTGACCTTCACATAATTACAGTGTCACCACTGACACACAAACCCAGTAAACCTGCAATATTTTTATGAAGCTAATTAATGACGGTGAGGAGACTCAAGGTCGATTCTCAGGCAGGATTCGCCTGTAAACCTGTGAAATATGCAGTGGTGGACAGGAACGAAGTAAATTTACTTGAGTACTGTACTTAAGTACAGTTTTTGAGTATCTGTACTTTACTTGAGTATTATTTTTGGGGGATACTTTTACTTTCACTCCACTACATTTCTATTGATGCTCTCGTTACTCGCTACTTTTGAACTTACGTCAGCTGATTATTTATTTTTTATATATATAATTTTTTTTTTCAATATTCTGAGAAAATAAACTGTTTCTGCTGATTCGCGTATGGTTTGTCTTAGTCGTATTGCCGTACCTGTACTACGTCGTGCTATACAATCCATACAATGGAGGAAGAAACTGGAGAAACACATGGAGAAACTCCCACCGAGCAGCCGTGGCCTTAACTCAAACCCATGTTTGAGATTTTTGTCACAAAAACTGATTTGTTTCAGATTAAATGTTTGTTGTGCTTACAGCGAACAAATTATATCACGGCTTACAAAAACTCATCTTCACAACCTGAAAAAGCACGTTGCAGTATGTAAAGTAGCTACTGACGTTAGCTAGCTTCATGTTTGTTAAATGGCAGATGAACATTTTAAACGTAACTGTATGAGCTTGTAGTATCATAATTTTTATACGGTTTAAAAATATGGCAACTGTTGCAGTGCAGTCGAAGGATTAAGTTGACTTTCTGTTCATGTTTTTTATACAATTCATATCAAAGAATCCCATCAGTGTATTGTATAATGACAATAAAGCTTCTTTTCTTTCCTGTATTTCCTGAGATATTTTTAAAATACTTTTACTCAAGTAATTTTTTAAGCAAATACTTTAGTACTTTACTGAAGTAATATTTTGACTAAGCTACTTTTACTTGTATTGGAGTAATATTTGACAAGGAGTATCTGTACTTTTACTCAAGTAGTGAACTTGTGTACTCTGTCCACCTCTGGAAATATGACGAACATCTTTACGTCTCCAGCTGATTTAAATGTGAGGTTTTGCTTCTAACATAAAACAGATTCCAGTAAAGAAGTGTTTTTAATGATGGTGCAGGAGGAAAGTGAAATTTAGGTGTTCATCTCCTTGGAAACATTGATTTGATCCTCACAGTTTATAGTAATTCACCAGTTAGATTCCACGCTCGTGAAACGTGAATGTGCTCACAACGTTTAATTAACTTCATGGATTTTTGTGCTCGTGATCATAACATGATCATTTATTGCTGTAACATGAAAACATGAGACGTTTCATGTTATAACAGGATAATAATAGTATATTGCTGGAAAAGTTTCTTGTTAAATGTGGTAAGTTTGTTTGATTTATAACATTTATAACATGAAAATATTGTTATGACGTCAAAACATCTTCGTATAACAGTTAACTTTTCACTTTATAACATGGTAGATTTACATTACTTACAGTCTGGTGTTAAAACGTTACTTTGGCAAAAGTCAAAGTCACCTACATGAATATTAAAGCATCAAAAGTACATTTAAAAGTAATATTTTACACATATTAACATGTTTGTATGAACAGTACGAGACGACAGTTATTAAATCATACAAACTGATCACATTATTAGAGCCAATATTCAGCATTTCTGTGAAAATAAATAAATTTAAAACTGCGATACTTTGGCTCTGATGCAGCATCCGATCTGCAAAGTAACTAGTAACTAAATGTAGTGGAGTAAAAGTAGAGTGTTTGCCAGATTCCAGTGGACACGTTTATCTGATGGTGGCACGAGAGAGGAAAGGTCAGAGGGGTCGCCAAAATCATTAGTCACTCGTGGTCATTATGTTTTTTCTTTTGTGGAAATCAGGTCAATAGTTTTTGGGATGTTTTGTCCAAACTGAAGTTTTGTAAATCACAAGGTCGGCCAAGTTATTAGAAATCATCCGTGTGGGAGCCAAGAACATCCAGACGAGACACCGCGGAGATAAAGTCTGATTAAGATATTCAACTAATGATCGAAGCGTTGGATTGGATTTTAATTTCTCCGCATGACTCGAGTCTGATCACAGAGGGCGGAGTCGACTCAGCTGTTTGCAGTGAATCTGTCTCAGAGTCCTGAACTCGGAGGTGAACGTGGCTCCGCAGAGACGAGGCCCCTCAAAGTTGTGGACTTCCAGCTCATCATATTATCATGCTCCAATAATCCCCTTTATTCCCACTACAAACATGCTGTGTACTGGGGCCAGAGGGAGGACGGGCGGGAGGCTGGAATCCAGCGGGAGACACACACACACACACACACACACACGTGTCAACTGGCATGAATACAAAAAAAGTTTCTAACAATACGGCAGCACCGCAAACAAACATCAATTAGTTGATGCTCGTGATGTTTGATGGGAGAGAATATCAGCGTGTTTCAGTCCGTCATGTCGTTCACCCAAAAATTAAAATTCACTCATTGTCTACTCACCCTCAGGCTAAAGGAGAGGAGGAGTCCACCGAGCAAAACAGAGTCACAGCATTCTCCTGAACAACTGAAGTAGCCGGAGACTTGAGTACGAAAACAAGCTTGAGATCCCAACTGATTTGAAAAGATGTTATTTACACCCTCTCAAGGCTTCAGGAGACTTGATTACACCACATGAGCTTGTTTTTACGTTTTAAAAGAAGCCCCCAGTTACTTCAGTTGTTAAGGAGAATTTAAAATGTAAACAAACAACCAACCAAAACATAAAATGACTCCGAACAGCTCGTCTGGAATAATCAACAAAAGAGAGAGATCCCCAACTGATTTGAAAAGATGTTGTGAACAACCTTTTTCGAAGCTGAATCTTCAAATCTTCACTGCAGCTGTTGAGCTAAAAGTGTCTGAAGTCGATGCACAACCTTGACCCCACGTTGAGGATGTAAATAACAGTAATATAATAATGTTCCAAGACTACGACACTTCACCTGACTTTATATCATCATGGAGGAGGAGAGGAGGACTTTTCAATGACTTTTGAATTTAGATTTTTGGGTGAACTTTTCCTTTAATATATTCTGGAGCTTGTTCTGTGAGCAGTTTTGTCTGCAGGAACTCTAAAAGAAGCCTGAGAGAGAGTTTCTATTAACTCTGCCTCCAAATACAACTGAGGATTTTGTCCTGTGATGATCTTTTAAAATATATATTTGAAATCAAACATTATAATCATTACTTGACTGTTACATTTTAATTCTCCCAGTCATTAAACTTTCCTGAACTCCTCATGTTCATATTTTTCGCTTCACGTTTCTTTTTATTCCATTTGTTACAGGTGGTTTTTATTCCTGTGTCTTTATGCTGCTGTAAAACACCTTTAACCTCATTTTCGCTTTTAAATCGTTTGTTATTATTAGTAAACAAAAATCCAAACAAGTATAAAGGTCTGACTGTCTTCCTCTGATCTGCATGAGTGAAAGAGAGAAACCACAAACAGACTCTATTTTTACAGATCAGCTGGTCGTCCACTGCAACGTCGACTAACAGCCACCAGGTGGCAGCATTGAACAGAGAATAACTCCAAACTGAGTCTGGCTTTAAAGGGCAGCTCCACTGATTTTACACATTGAGCTCAGTTTGTCCCACTGGTTTCAAAAAGAGTGTCAGATTGTATGTAAGCTTATGAGAAGATGAACTGACTCCTTTCTTAACTTTCTGAATGAGTTTAACAACTGATTGTTTGTCTTTGCAGGAGCGTTTGCCTCTCGTATGAAGGATGATCCTCTGGACTCTGTTCATCAGGACACTTGCAGTAAGTGACCATCCGATAATCCTCACTTCCTTCTGTTTGCATCGATGTTGAGCGAGTTATTCAAAGCGGAGCTGTGTGAGGGGTTTTTTAGTTTCACCGTCTTAAACATTTGTCTTTGATTTGTCCAATAAATCCCCCTAAACCTTCGCAAATTGCATCCTCTCTGATCAGGTGAAAATAAGAAGTAGAAGGTATGTTTTATATTTTACACTGGTTTAACCTCCTTCAGATGGTTTTTAAAGGGACACTGTGGAATTATTTCTCCCATCTAGTGGTTAAATTTTATTCTGCATCCAAACGAATACTGCTCTCTAGCGCCTCGCATTTTAAAACGTACGTTGCAACCTGTTGGAACTACGGCAGGCGGGATGTGTCAAGATTCAAGAAGCTGTGACAACAACATGTCTTCAAACAGCACTTCATCAAGTTTAGTTTCGGGTGATGAGGTACGTTATTTCAAACAAACTTCAAACTGCAGCTGACGAGCGCGTCTGGCTAAGCTCCTTCTCCGTTCCACAGTCACGCTGGCTCTGAGTGAAAACGCCTTTAGCCTTATCTGTACCACGTAGAGCTTTTTGTCCCTCTCACCAGTTCATCGTTTTTATAGAGCGGAAGGACATGGAAGCCTCCGTAGAGCTCGCCCGTCCTATGGAAATACAGAGAAGTGATTCTTCCCTCAGGAGGAGAAGTGAGATTGTTGGCAGAGATCATTTTACACCAATGAGGACTTATTTATGAATGAAGACGTTGATTTGAGGTCATAAATTACTTAAAACACTACACAGTGGACCTTTAAATATTGGTGTTCATTGTCTTCCATGGTGTCTTTCTTCATTCTGCCACTGGGAGGCACTAAAGAGTTAAAATTTTTAAACCCCACACTTTGAGGCTTGAAGAGGACATTTAATGCATGTTTTGAGGTTTCAATGAGTTCAAGTTGTATCACAGACTGTTCTGTAAATGTGAACAAAGTTCAAGTCCAGCACTGAACAGAGAAGAAGAGAAGAGGCGGTGGCCCTTCCAGAGAAGACACATGGGAACAACTGCAGACCATCTGGGCAATAAACTCAAGGCCGACTGCCTCTTCTGGGTTCACTCTGGTGTTTTATACGAGGTCGAAGCTTCATGAGACGCTCTTTTCTCTGTGTCTTAAGTCATTTTATTTCTTAAATAGACTTGTGAGTAAAAATAGCAGCTCGGGCTCTTGTACAGTAAGAATCGGGGGTGTCACTGTATCGGAGGACGAGCTGTTAAAAATAGCCCGACTGTTGGCCGCAAGTGTCGAGCCAAGGAGGACAGGCTGTCTCGAGAAACCTAAAAAGGTCTCATAAGGCGTCCAGTGTTGGGATTTGCCAGCAAATTATCTCAAAAAACGTCTTTCAGGCTCTCGGCTGAATGAATATTTGTGAGATCTGAAGGTGAGGTGCATCTTATTAATCTTGTTCGAAATCAATCTTCCTGCCAATAACAGGAAGAACTGGCACCGTGCCATTTCAACATTGATTCAAAGACTTCAAAAGTGAGTTATTGCCGTGTGGAAACTGTTATTTAATTATAGAAATCCAGCCTCTGTGAACATTTATAATTTTCTTTTTAAGATCTCCCTAAAAAGTCTCAAAATAATCCTTAAATTAAATAAAGGCAGCGGATGAAACATACCTCTAAAGTAATTCAATAAAATTGCAGGTACGGATGCACACTCCTCATCTCCAAAGTGCAGAATGAGAACAAAATTTGGGGGTAAATGCTATATATAGTCTAAAGTGCATCCATACATGGGGTGGAAGGGGAACAGCATTCCTCTGGTGAGAGGGTAATATTTTTGTTACCATCAGCAAGTGCTTCCCAAGCGGCATCAGGCTGGTCTGCCACCGCTTTGCGCTGTTTTAATCTCTTGGGGTAAGTCAACTTTTCTTCATATTTGCTCACCAGCTCACAGAAATGACTTCCAGTAGATGATTTTCAGAGCAGGAGGAGAAGGTGTCTGCTGTTAAGTGTTGAGATCAGTGAAATGTGCTGCAGTAATGGATGTGCTGTAGATAATCTGTCTGTTGTAATCTCCCTGAGCGGTGCTTCCTTAACATACCAGGGCATTAAGAGGTTGCTGACCCTCTTTTCCCGACTTGTGTCGGACAGAGAGACTCAGGTAAACATGTCCTTGTGTTGAAATAATTTAAATATACAAGGATGGAAGTGTAATTACCCCGAGGTGGACTTGACAGCTGGTTTAGAAAACGAGTCCTGTTCGATTTAAAAGACCCAGCCTCATTTCCTGCGTGATGGTTTTAATTAAATAATGTGAGGCCTGTGCACGGCGGCTAATGACTCTATTTCCTTCATTTCTCCAATCATGGAATAGACGGACTGCTGCAAGCTATTCATAGCTGAGCTGTGTGAGGTTGTAAGGTGAAACATTTGAAGTGCTGAGCTCTGGTATCTGCAGGAACTGTCCTGAAGCCTCATACATGTGGACTTTATCTGAGATAAATGTATTAATGTAATAGTTTTGTGTTGATATCAGTGTTTTAGCCAGACTCCTACAGCTGAACTGCAAATACTCTTGATTCTCTGTATGTTTATTCTCAGCCTCACCGATCTCTTTCTTTTCACTGGACTGGGTTGAAATTTGTCCTGAACATCCGAGAGACACTTAGGATCGTTTACAACAAATCAAATCTGCAGTCAAAGTATCTCAATAAGTAGGTTTTTCAGCTCTGATGCTATATTTAGTCACATCTGTGGCACCGACTAACTTTCCAGATGTGACAGAACTACATTAATTCTACACAAAATCAACATTTGTGTGCAAGAAAGTGAAAACTAGTGGAGATATGATCTTTTCTTTTAAATGACTGGCAACAACTATTTAAATTAACACATGTTACTAAGTTTCCTTATAGACTTTTAGATGTTCAGGAAAGAATTTCAACCCAATCCAGTGAAAAATAACAATTGGTGAGGCGTCGAATACACAAAGAATCAGGAGTATTTGCAGGACAGCTGTAGGATTTTGCAGAGAAAAGTTCTTGATTCTGGGTGAGTTGGCACTTAATGACCCTTATGTATAATATAAAGATAACCACTAAAAATATTTGACTGTTGATGCTGCATACTGTACATTTAAAAGATGACCGGGGGCCTCATTTCTAAAAATGTTCTCAGATTAATATTTAAACTCAGTCTTAAGATCATTTCTGATGCTTATTTTGAATCCATAAAAGATCCTGAGCATCTCAAATCAACCTAAAGTGACTGCACTTGACTTTGTGATTTCCCCTTCTGTAATGCCACACAAATGAGGGTTTAATCTGGAATAACCACTGACAAAAAGAGAAAAAATCAGGCGATGTTAGAGGAGAGTGAAGTCAGGCAACACGTATTATTCATTGGACTAAATTGTCAGTTGCCAAACAAAACCAAACGCGAAGCTCTGGGAGTTTGTTTCGAAATTGTTCCGAAAGCTCAAAGTTGTGTCCCAAACTGCAATACCTCTCCATAACCAGCAGGGGAATCACTTCAGTCAGGTCCAGGCTTTGCTTCGAGATGAGATCATTCCCAGGTCAGAGTAAGCTTTTATAAATAAGTCTTTACATGTGCTGCTTGAGTCATACTTAAAGCTGATCCTCGGTCTGTTTCATATCTGAGGCCCCCGGACGAATGTGTTTCACAGCGACTTCACAGTGGCTGCAGTGACAATAAAGACACTGACAGGCTTGTGCTGACATTGTTATCATGGTTAACACATGTCTGGTCTCCCCTCCCCCTGGTGTCCTCAGCCAGGTCTCCTTGAAGTGTTCCAGTCATGGCTTCCAAAGTCATACCTTGGTATAAGAGGAAGCATGGGAGCCAAGTCAAATCTGATTATGCTTATCAACACACTAAAACTGTTGTCAAGCAGCATGCAGAAAGGTATGAAGGTGGAACTCACCTGCTACGTTGAAAAGCTCAGCTGCTGCTGCTGCTGCTGCTTCGCCGGGTAGAAAACTAGATCGAGCAATACGGTACACATCTGCTTCCTAACCGGCTGCTCATTTTTCATTTGTTTTATTATACAAGTTGCAAAAGGATGAAGAGGATCTCTCGCTGGAGCTATTAGGACCATGTAGATTCACGTTCAGATTGATTCATGAGTTTGGAGTGAATCTAAAGTCTCCTTCAGTCGGACTCGTCAAGCATTGGTGCTTTTTTGCATTTATCCCTGTTCAGTTTACATCATCCCAGACTAGATCATTCGTCGATGTTTGTTACCTTTATTTAAAGAAGAAAAACTGTTTAACTTTTTAACAAACAAAGCATTAGCAACATGGCTACTGTCCAAAGCAAAAAACAACTGTAAGAACCACAATTTGAAACCCTGATCTCAGTAAAACAGCCAGTTGGTTTAATACGTAGGCCGGTTTTGTTACTTCCTGATCTCGTAGAAGAATGCCAGTGTTGAATCATCTTGATAAGGTGCTGAGGGGAAACACTTATCAGCGGGGGAACAGACTTTGACACAACACCGGAGTTTTACCATAATCCGACCTCAATCTTTCCAGGAAATATCCAGCCCGGTGGGAGACCGAATAAGACCGATCCATCTCTATGCAGATGATGTCATTGTTTCCATTACTTTGTGCAGTCAGTGTTTACTTCAGAATAATAAGATAAAGCAAACAAGTTGTCTATCACCAGTATAAATGCTAACATCATTGTGGACAGGCCCTCATTTACTTGCTACAGATCATCGCTACAGATAATGCCGATGCTTTTGTTGCTCTGCAGCTTCTGCCATCAGTTTTCGGCTGGTTTTCTTACTTAGAGACGTGTGAATTTTACTAGATTGCTGTAGCGAGCTTTTAAAAAGTATTGCTCCCAACCTGCTCTGCAACGTAGTCACACTGAACTTGATACAGAAGTTGAAGGCTGTGCTCGCTTCAAAAACTGTCTCAAGTCCCAGATCTGAGCCGCAGATCACCGGGTCATCCTGTAGAAAAGCTGCCATGCTGTCATGGAGCTTCTGCCTTTATGCCAGAGGCTGCGTGCCAATCGTCTGAACCTGACCTACATCTGGGACCAGCGGTCACAGCTGTAGATGTCAGGACTGATCAAGTTTCTCAAGACGTTTTCCATGACAGTGATTGGAAAAGAGGATTGTTTTTTATACAGACCTGTGTAAATGTTGGATCAACCATTAGATGAAATCTTACTCCATGTCCCTGTTGCATGAGTCTGTATCAGCTGTCACTAAGGGGTGTTCTTGCAAATGAAAAGCTTCTGCAAAAGTTCAAGTTGTTTGGCTGACCTTTATTAAATTAAAGCATCTGTAAAGCAAATAAGTTGATTAAATATGAGTGGATTTCTCAGGATACTTTACAGGTTTGGGATAAATCTGCCTCCAACAACAGATACAGAGACGGAAACACAGAATATAGTCTAGAAGTTTAATATGGATTGGCACCACAATCGAAAGAGAATCATGACCGATTTTAGCTCAGCGACTGCTTCCGCAATGCTTAAACCTGAAAATGTCCATTACTTTGATTCCTGTTTTTATAACGATGGTCGTCCTCCTGACAGGAAATCAAGCTCTCATTCAGTGAGCCAGGTGCAGGCCCAGGCCACAGAGGCTATGGCGGAACCAGCATACACCATACCGGTGTTCCGGCAGAGGTGAGTTCCCATTGGCTGCCGTCATATGTCATGCTATTTTAAGTGTAAGGTAATACTGAACTACAGTCTCTGCTAGCTGACCTCAGTCAAGACAGCACATTTCTTCCATCTTACTGGTTGTTCACTTTTCAGTAAGGATCATTTTGAATTGTCAAGTGCTGATTGTCAATTGAGTGAGTCAGCAGTCAGAACGCTCCGTTAAATTAAATCTGCTGGGCCGATAGAAACAGATTATCAGTGATGAATGAACTCGACTGTTGCTTGAATCGAATTTTAAATAGTTACTTGTTAATTTTTAATTGTGAGATGGAAATTCCCGTGTAGATTAAGACAGAGGACTTGAAATGAATTGTTTAAGTACAGACTAAGAAAGTTGATGTGTTTTAATGTTTCTGGACTTATTCAGTGTGAAGTCTGTATAAGATAAAGTCAACGTTTAACTCATGTTGACACTAAAATGAATAATCTTATGTATGTAGTTAGTACGAAGATGAGTAGATCACTTTAAGTTGTATGTTGGTAGCATAATATATAACATATAGCATAACTGATATGTATATCAGTTGATATACACACATTTTTTGCAGTGATTCCTCAAGCATTTGACAAAATTAGAAAATCAACCTGAGCATCATTTTCTGCATTGTTGTTTAAAACCAAAAAGTTTTCATATCAGCCAATATCACTATATCTGAGAGAAGCCAACCAATATATCGGTCGGGCTCTAATAGTTACGAAAACTAAAATCTAGGTGTGGGAAATAATAGTTGATTTAGATAAAACTTAAAACTAGACTTAAGAAAAAGGAAAACTAGCTAAAATGATAGTTTGTACTTACAATACTAAAATAAAATCGAAAAATATATAATAAGGAATGTCTTTAGTTTAAGTCTTTGTCAGTTTGTCAACATAACAAGCATCAGGAAACATTGGTGCATATGTTTATTCCTTTATCACAATAGTAAAAAACTGAAACTAATGTAAACTTAAGTAAAGCTTTTACATTTGAAAAACAAGAAAACTCACTCTGGAAACCAAATGAAACTGAACTGAACTGAATGCAACAATTGAAAACAAAGTAAAAATGAAGAAGTGCTGCTATAATAACTCTGGTCGGCAGGACTGCTGAGGATACTGAGGAGTACCAGAGAGTGTCTACGAGTGTTGGGAAAGGACTGGCTGTGATTCAGGAGGAGCTCAGCAGGATGAGGATAACAACCAAGGCCCGAGTGGACAGCCTGAATATCCAGAGAGAGGTGAGGAGCCACTCGAACAACGGTGGTATTTAATTATGTTGTCTTGGTGTTTTTTGATTTGTTTAGTATCAGTACCTGCAAAAATAACTGTGAGATTTGATCATGTCATCTATAAAAGTAATTTGAAGTAAAGTATTTCAGCAGATTGATGTCAGTAAGCGATCAAATCAATTCACACCACACATACGCTGATGATACTCAACTCTACATTTATGTTTTACATCTTAATACACTGCAAAAAAAACATATAATTATTTAGATTTACTGTATTGGCTGATAATGCACACCAAATAAATAAGTGTTTGTCACTTATTGGACTGTCTGGAAGCCTTAAATTGATACGGGTTGATCAGAAGTTGCTGTATTTATTATTCGTATATAACTATCTACAGATTCGCCTCAGAATTGAGCATTTTTATAAACTTGAATTAAACTACTAATCTGTAGCGGATAGCTGAGCACTCGCTGATCCCTACTAATAACAACATATTAATCGTGAATGAACGGTGCTTATATTCATCAGTGTGTCCTCATGTTGCCGTAAGAGCCCAGAGAGATGAAGCTCTGTCGACTGCAGGTCTTACTGCTGCTTCACCTCTTTAATCCTTCTGCTCCGGGCAGATTTCAGATCTGTTGATGGTGATGTCAGCTGGATAATGTTGATGCTGACAACATGTTGGCAGAGACGACTTTATAATGACATAGAAACAGGTGGTCTGTGTGTTTACAGTGTGCGATACACACCGTTAAAGATTAAAAGCAGCAGTTTAGATGCTGTTTCATTACAAAGCTCAGTTCAACCCAATCACCAGAAATAATGTTGTCAATGTACATTTCTTTAGGTTCAATTTTATATTTCATGCTCATGTTCTAATTAGGTTTAGGCACAAAAACTACTTGGTAAGGGCTTTTTTGGCTTAAAATTCCTGTTTTGGTCGCCACAAACACAACTGGAAATTGTCCTGGAGTCTCCTTAATAAAGTCCACTGGTGTGATGCTTACAAATATTGAAACACCGTCGTCCCTCGTCACAGATATCCAGCAGGTTCACACTTACATATATTGAAACACTGTAATTCCACCACCGTCCCCTCCACCTCTCGATGTATAATCGTATCGTCTCCTGATGCATTTTATCTTCTCCAGGTTAAGGAAATGATGGCTAAGAGGCCAGAGTATTTGGACGACATCCCCAAGATGCCGGACTTCCTGGTTGCCCTGCGACCCCACACCGTGTGGGAGAAGACGCCCGTCAAACTGTTCTGCACCGTGCAGGGAAACCCGAGGCCCATCGTCAAATGGTCAGAATATCCAATTCTCACGGGAGAGGGTTTTCAGATTAGACCTCAGTTTGCTTTTCAACACCACATTTAAACTTAAAGTATGTACTATTTAAGTCTTAGCATGAAGTAGTGACACACTGTAGTTGATGTTTTAGTCGAACAGTTTAGTTTATGTTGTGTCTTGGGAAGTAGCCACCACCTCGTAAATATCTGCTGCTATTTAAGTGCACAATTTCAGTTTATTGTTGGATCACAGAGTCGCATGTCCCCATAAACACACTGATTTAAAGCGAGAGGCTGCAGGTGTGAACAGATGACCGACTCCCGACTGTTCGCAGGTATAAAGGAGGCGTGCCGGTCGACCCCCTGAGCGCCCCAGGAAAGTACAAGATTGAGAACAAGTATGGAGTCCACAGTTTGATCATTAGCAGGTACGACGCAAACACACACCCTGAAACATCACTCATAGAGAAAGAAGCTGTTGATGATGATGTTAACGCTACAAATTCAAGAGATAACATCCCTTTTTTGCAATTTGTTTAGTTAATATTAAGTAATTCTATTGTTTTGAAAAGTTTTGAACGAGTTAAGGCTTTGACATGTTTGCTTACACGTTTAAAATGACAATAGAAAGAGAGGATATTATCACGGCTGGGAATAAAAGAAGCGTTCTCAAAAGACTTGATCACAAGCGAGGATGGGCGAGGCTCAACACTTTGTCAGACACTTGATTGTATAAAGGATAGTATGACACTTTGTACAAACACGTATCCTTTGTAAATTACTGCACAACCTTTTTTGGAATCAGGATTGTGCATCAAAAATATGGGACCCTGAAATATGTAAAATATAAAGAAACCTGTCGTACAAGAGGGGAAGCAAAAGAGCATATCTGTGATATTTTACCTTTAATGGTTTATATTTTGGCGTTCTTCCTTCACTTTTTTGATAAAATCACTTTTTTGCAATTTGTTTTGTTAATATTAAATAATTCTGTTGTTTTGAATTGTTTTGAAAGAGTTGAGGCTTTGACATGTTTGCTTACACGTTTAAAATGACAATAGAAAGAGCGGATATTATCACAGCTGGGAATGAAAGAAGCGTCCTCAAAAGACTCACTCGATCACGAGCGAGGATGGGGCGAGGTTCAACACTTTGTACAAACACATATCCTTTGTAAATTACTGCACAACCTTTTTTTGGAATCAGGATTGTGCATCAAAAATATGGGACCCTGAAATATGTAAAATATAAAGGAACCTGTCGTACAAGAGGGGAAGCAACAGAGCAGAAGAGATTAAATAATCTCCTCTGTGATATTTTACCTTTAATGGTTTATATTTTGGCGATCTTCCTTCACTTTTTTGATAAAATCACATTTGTTTTGTTAATATTAAGTAATTCTATTGTTTTGAATTGTTTTGAAAGAGTTAAGGCTTTGACATGTTTGCTTACACGTTTAAAATGACAATAGAAAGAGCGGATATTATCACGGCTGGGAATGAAAGAAGCGTCCTCGAAAGATGGGGCGAGGTTCAACACTTTGTACAAACACATATCCTTTGTAAATTACTGCACAACCTTTTTTGGAAACAGGATTGTGCATCATAAATATGGGACCCTGAAAGTATGTAAAATATAAAGAAACCTGTCGTACAAGAGGGGAAGCAACAGAGCATAAGAGATTACATAATCTCCTCTGTGATATTTTACCTTTAATGGTTTATATTTTGGCGATCTTCCTTCACTTTTTTGATAAAATCACATTTGTTTTGTTAATATTAATAGTAATTCTATTGTTTTGAATTGTTTTGAAAGAGTTAAGGCTTTGACATGTTTGCTTACACGTTTAAAATGACAATAGAAAGAGCGGATATTATCACGGCTGGGAATGAAAGAAGCGTCCTCGAAAGATGGGGCGAGGTTCAACACTTTGTACAAACACATATCCTTTGTAAATTACTGCACAACCTTTTTTGGAATGTGCATCATAAATATGGGACCTTGAAAGTTGTAAAATATAAAGAAACCTGTCGTACAAGACAGGAAGCAACAGAGCAGAAGGGATTAGATAATCTCCTCTGTGATATATTTATATTTTAGCGTTCTACCTTCGCTTTTGGAGTCTAAAATTAAAAGATGAGCAGCGAGAGAGCAGAGGGAAGTTAGATTGAGGGCTCAGCCTGTTGGTCCGTTCGTCATCTTCGAGACTCCTCAGCTGTTCGTGTCGAAGTGCTGACATCTGCGTCATTCGAGCCCTGAATTCCTCCCGCCACTCCCCCTCTCGCTCGCTCCCTCTCTTTCTCTCGGAGGCATTGAATATCTCCGATTTCCCCCGTCGTCGCGTTACAGGGTCAGCGAGGAGACGTGTCGTTCATGCCCCAAACTTTGTAAAAAAAAAGAAGTAAAAGAATTTCCTCATTCACAGTGAAAAGCTCAAACAGGAGGAGGAACAGTTTATGTTCCCACGACAGCTGAGCGAACGGATCCTCTTTTAAAATAGTTGCGTCCAGGGTGAAGGTCACATTTCTTCCTTCTATTCTCACCCTCAGACTCCTTTTCAATCGCCGTCACACGGCGCCACTGCCCTTCTTTTCATCGCCCTCCCAACGTGTGGTCGCTTTTCTAAAGAGGCAGAACATGATGTCTTGTGCCTGAATCACACATTGACTTCAGAAGTTCACAGCTGAAAAAGACCTTGACGAGCCACCGACGTGTTGTTGAGGAAAGAAAGAGCTCAGCTGCTCCGCGTTTTCACCGCCAAGACTTTAAGACGGGCTCAATTGTCAGCTCGTTGTTTCCTCTCTGCTCAAATCCTTTCAGACTGTCGAGTTAAATGTGGATGTGCTACCGATTAGTATAGCAAAATGTCTCAAGACAGAAAGAAAAAGATAAAAAGCAACAGCAGTCAGTTTTTTAAATGCATGTACAAGTGTCAGAATACGAATTTAACTTAAGATTATATGTTTTTTAACTATATTTTAGAACTATATTCATAAACTATATTATATTATGTACACAAAAAATTGATTTTAAGAAACAAATAATGAAAATAAATAAAAACAGAGATGGCTTTATTAAGCGAGCACGAGCAGGTGACTGGATTTAAATTTGGCTTACAAATAGGATGTAAATGTTAAATAAATATGTATTTTTAAGGAAAATCAGGTCCCAGAACACGGTTTGAAGCTAGAAAGGTGGCAGGGTCCGCCACATACATGCCACATTTGTTTATAAACAAAGTAAAACAGGTCAGTTTGCTCTCTTCAGTTGATTCAGTCGTGAAAACAAAGAGAGTTTGTTTATCTCGTCTGTTTAAACGAGATCTTTCTCTCTTGAATAAAAGTTCTTCCACAAAACTACAGAATGCTCCTTTAATTTGGTTGAGAAAGAAACCCATATTTTATAAAAAGGAGCCTTATGATGAAATTATTCTGACATGTGTCTGTTGTTGCAGGTGTGTTGTGAGCGATACTGCCGAGTACAGCGCTGTGGCCACCAACCAGCACGGCACGACCACCAGCAAGGCTGCAGTCATCGTGAAGAGTGAGTCATCTCGTGTTCTGGTTCTGTACCGTTCGGACGTTATCCACCTCTATGTTTCTGTGCGTTAACGTGACTTTCTGTTCTTCACAGGAGCGTCAGGAGCTGGCGAGCCCTGCCATCTTGGTTTAGGTGAGGAGAGAGGGAGCGGTATCTGAAGATGTAGCTGAAGGGCGGAGGGGGTGGGGGGTTGTTTTTAATTTTTTTGGTTGGAGTCGGGCCCAGACACAATCAGTACCAGCACACGGGATCAGCTGGCTACAAATAGCAAGTAGGGTCACATGTGAGAGGCCTGATACTCAGTGGAAACTATTGTAAGGAGCTGTTGTCCAGAAACAAGTTAAAAACAAGACGATCCTCTGCTGAAAGTAAACAGACGATGATCCAACAGAACATCCACAGACTTTTCTTAAAGGTCCACTGTGTCGTGTTTTAAGTAATTTATTACCTCAAATCAGCGTCTTCATTCATAAATAAGTCCTCATTGGTGTAAAATGATCTCTGCCAACAATCTCACTTCTCCTCCTGAGGGAAGAATCACTTCTCTGTATTTCCATAGGACGGGCGAGCTCTACGGAGGCTTCCATGTCCTTCCGCTCTATAAAAAACGATGAACTGGTGAGAGGGACAAAAAGCTCTACGTGGTACAGATAAGACTAAAGGCGTTTTCACTCAGAGCCAGCGTGACTGTGGAACGGAGAAGGAGCTTAGCCAGACGCGCTCGTCAGCTGCAGTTTGAAGTCTGTTTGAAATAACGTACCTCATCACCCGAAACTAAACTTGATGAAGTGCTGTTTGAAGACATGTTGTTGTCACAGCTTCTTGAATCTTGACACATCCCGCCTGCCGTAGTTCCAACAGGCTGCAACGCACGTTTGAAAACGCGAGGCGCTAGAGAGCAGTATCCGTTTGGATGCAGAATAACATTTAACCACTCAGGAAAGAAAATCATTAAGTAATTAGGTAAATAATTTCCCCCACTGTTAATATATCATGAGGCAGTTTCTCTGTGCGCCAAACAAAACACATTCGAGAGATTCATCACGAGTCCAGATTCTGTTAAAGTTGGACGAGCAGCAACGTCGTGACTCCTTAAACCAGTCAGAGACATTTAAAAACTGCCAGAACGTTGTGACTAAACACATCATTGCTTTCATTTTCATGTCATCTATTGATCATTCTGGTAACAACACTCCTCAGTCTGTCACCAGGTTCAATCAAAATGTTAAGCCTGTGAATATTCTCATTCATTCAGGTCATAGTTATCTCAAGGAAACTGAATCGAACGCAACTGGATTTGGTTTTTGTCTTGAAGACGTTTCACCTCTCATCCAAGAGGCTTCATCAGTTCCTGCTCCCTTGACTAGTCTCAGCCTAGTCGAGCGAGCAGGAACTGATGAAGCCTCTTGGATGAGAGGTGAAACGTCTTCAAGACAAAAACCAAATCCAGTTGCATTCGATTCAATTTCCTTGAGATAATAAAAATGTTGTTTCTGCAGACGACACATTGATTATATAGTTAATAGAAGTGATTTCCAACATCTGCAGTGATTCAAAACCAACATCTGTGGCATCCGAGACGAGTTTCACGTTAATATCAAATGTTATTGATTATTAACAGTGCTGCTTCACTTCTTCAGTGCCTCACCTGACTGAGATCCATCCCAGTAAGCTGGAGGTGAGCCTGCTCGATCGGTTCCCCGTGTCCTTCGGCGTGGAGGGCAGCTCCATCAGTCTGGTGTGCAGCATGGTGGTCGTCCCCGACCTCCCCAACGTACCGCCGATCGCCCAGTGGTACAGAGACGGTGAGACGTGTTATCTTACAGATCAGTTCATTCATTCATTCAGCCGGTTGTGTTTCTTCACTGCGTCGTCCATCTCGTCCGACAGATAAACTGCTGAAAGCCGGCAAGCTGGCCGAGATGTCTGTGGGTGGAGGAGCCGCCCGCCTGACGCTGCCTCACCTGGCGAAGGACGACGAGGGTCTCTACACCCTCCGCATCTTCACCAAGGACGGCACCGCCGAGCACAGCGCCTACCTGTTCGTTTCAGGTATGTCTCTCTGCATCGTGGAGCGTTTGGACATTTAAAGCACAGAGCAGGAACAACAGCTGAGCAAATAAGAGGAAATTACCTGATTGATCTAGAACCAAATCTAGACAAAAGACTAAAAATGTGCATCGTCGAGACAAAGTGCCGAGTTTTCAGAGACGAGCTTCAACACGCTCGAATCCACAAGCAGAAAATCATCTGATTATAATCTGAATGATTCAAACACAGTCTCTTTGTCGACTGTCAATGAACGGATCAACTGCTCTGATTTGAATATTAATCTTGTTTTTTTAAACACAGGTTTTAAGGTTTTAGGACTCGAGCCAGATTCTAAGCTCGTTACAAATGTCAGGTCGTTTGTACCCGACATGTAAAGACTCATTAACTCGCGTAAAGTTCACTCGGTTCTCACCAAACCTGATCTCAGAATCTGCCTCGACACGACAGAACGAGGGATTATTTTCTTTATGGCTGCTGTGCAAACCATTAATTAGAGAGAGAACTTCAGTCAGGATGTCTGCAGTTCCCAGGATGAGAGGCAGCGTCTGGAGTCTTGATTCAGATTAGAGGAAGAGTTTTTAATCATTATTATATCAAACACTCAAAACAGACATGTGATCCTGAAAGAAAACAACACGCAGCACGATAAATAAAGGATGTCACGTTCAGAATTCATTTCCTTTTTCCTTAAATCATTTTTAAAGTTGCATCGAGTAAGAAACTTTATTTTTGTAATTCATAATTCGTCTCATCTTTCTTTCATCCCTCCGTCTTTTCCCGTCCCATCATATGTTCTCGTCTCCTCGCTCTTCCAGACGCCGCCCCGTCTGCGCCCGGCGCCCCCGGTGCACCGATGAGCGTGAAGGCGTACGACATCAACTCGGACTACGTGCTGGTCGCCTGGAAACCCCCAAACACCGTCAACGAGGCGGCGATCACCGGATACTTCGTGGATCGGTCAGTGTCTTTTTATAGCAGCGTTGGCACATCGACGCGAATACAGAAGTTAATGCCAAGGAAATCGTTAGAGGTGACACTTCGTCAGGTGTTTTCATCTCAGATTTGTTTTTTATTTCACCTGAGTGACCAAAGACAAACATTTAAATTAAAGTTGAACGTCTTTTATTTACCTACAGATGATTCCAATCACTTATTATTGTAAGTTTAGTAAATTCTGTTGACTTTTTACTGCAGCAAGTTTAAAAACAAGCTTCAGATGATTTCCTAAATGTTTCTTCTCTGATAATGTCACGCTGATGATGTCATCCCCTGGTCCCGGTGTGCAGGTGTGAGTCTGGCAGCGACACCTGGGTCCAGTGTAACGACGCCCCGGTGAAGGTCTGTAAATACCCGGTGCACGGCCTGAAGGTGGGCCACTCCTACCACTTCCGTGTCCGCGCCGTGAACAGCTCCGGCATCAGCAGGCCGTCCCGCAAGTCCGACAAAGTGACCGCCATCGACGCCGCCGAGAGCCAGAGGCTGCAAGGTACTGATGAAGGTAAATACGAGACACGAGCCGGCGGGATACGACTGTTTTCTGACGGGTCTGCTGTTGTCGTTTCCTGCAACAGTGATTAAAATCGAAGGGAAAGTACGACATAGTGATCAAGGATGATGACCTGGAAGGTACGGTAGTGTACAGAGACCGATCTGGTTCAGTCCTTTAATCCTTTAAACCACCTCAGAACTTCACATTAACACTAACACCTGTCCCCAAACCTCCTCATAATAACACATTCAAGGTCTTAAAACTTCAAAACATCTCAAATATATCACTGATAATGAATCAGTCGTAGGGAGGATGGTGTGTTCGTGGCTCAGGAGAGAAAGAAGAGACAGTGGGTCACTGATTCTGAGATAAAAGGACAAATGTCCTGGAAACAGTTAAGTTTTCCTGGAAAATTATTTCAGGGTTCCCACTTTCCCCACAATTTCCCAATTTCAAGGAAAGAGTGGGAACCCTGAATGGAGTCTGCTGTGAAATGAGAGGATTTTTTTTTCTTTTTTACAGATAAAAGCATGAAAAAGCATCCGGATCGCAGTTTTTTCATTGTCTTGTCGGACGTCCCGCGGGCGAGCCGCTGAGTTTTTAGTTTGAGCAATCACAAGCAATCTTGTTGACCCCAGGATGATCACTGGTACCCATTGAATGTGGACTGTGATATGGAGTCACTGAACTTTCAAATCTACTGGATTTAAGATGGATGGCAAAGGCTCCAGATCTCATAATGTAAACGACAGTGAACATTTTTTATATATATCCGCCCTCCAGCTTCGATCTGCTCAGAACTTTAATGGGTTCCTTGTTGGTCCACCAAGTTTCATGAAAATCAAGCCAGTTAGTTTTTCTCCAAACAAAACTGAATACAAAACCTCCCGAGTGAAGGTAAAACATTTAATATATGAATTTTTAACTCACAATTACAAAAATCTTCACAGTCTTGAGAATAAAATCAGAACATTTGGAGAAAAGGTTATTAGTATTCTGACATTGTTCATATTTTGGTTGAGGGTATGAATCGTATTCTCTGCTTCTTACTCGTATCCAAATAAAAGTCCTTTATTATGTCTTAAAGAGCTGCTTTAGATTCCAGATGTTTCTACTTACACACACCAGACGAGCTTCTCTCAAATGTTCAACCTATACAAAACATCCTGCTCGTCTACATTATAAGAATAATACTTTTAATGCTACACGGATCAAATAATTTCCCCTCCTCCTCCTGTAACAACCGTTGTGGTGCCTCCTTTGGTCTAACTCCGACTTTAATCGACTGATTTTCACTTAAACCACTTGTTTTCTTCCTCCTTTTAAAAAGTGTGTCGTGTATTTCCTTTTTACTTTCAAACAAACCTTTAACACAAAAACTAATTTAAAAACTAAAACGCGTTGGTATCGTTTCACACTTGAGGCTGTTGTCGAAGTCCCACATTTTACTGTCATGTACACAACTACGCCCACACAGGAACTTTATTAAAGACAATAAAATCTTTATATCAGCTTCTGCAGGACTGAAGGAGCCTTTATAAAAAGCTGAAACACCTCCTCAATTCTACAAATACATGATTAAAAACACAACACATTGTGGGACTTCTGCAGCAGGTGTTACTGTTAGTGACCGTTCACTCCCAATCCAGGCTACGTAACGATCCCGGGGGAGCCCACCGACGTGCACGCGTCCGAGATTTTCAAATCGTACGTGGTGCTGAGCTGGACTCCTCCCAGCCCCCGCGGACGAGCTCCGCTGTGGTACGTCATCGAGAAGTGTGTGTGTCGCTCCGCCGTCAGCCATCACTTTCCATCAATGTGTCCGTCAGTGTTCAGCTCTGTACTGTAGAGGAAAGAAGACATTAACCTCCTAAACTCAGGATTTTAAGTTAGATGTTGATTTTGATCCTGATACGATGAACCTTCAGAGATCCTCACCAGAGAAGCTTCTACGCTTCACAACACGAGGACGTAACGATGGATTAACTAATAATCCGCCAGTTTAAGAGGTTACATGTGTTTTTTATGCTTATGTAATAAACGTGAAAGCATTAAAAGCTCACCGTGTTTCACTTGTACTGTCGGGGCTCCACTAATGCAAGAATCTAAACATGGCCAAAACAATATGTATGAAGGTCACACGCACATCTAACTTGACTCTCGCCAGATGAATTTCGTTCCGCCTCGCTCCACTCATCCATCTGGGATCGCTCCATTGGAGATGTGTTTCAGACGGCTGGGCCTTATCTAGAAATCCTTGCATATGATTGGATAAACCACTTGTCTGTCATCTTTATTGACGTGCTACTTCAACCACTCACATCGAAAACCAACCTGTGACGTTGATGAGCAGCGACGTTCTTTAACGAACAAATATTGGGTAGATTGGACGACACGGATGAAACAGCAGCATCAGTGTTGACGCTTGCTTCCTCGATGCGAGCCGCCATTGTTGTCTGAATCAAAACAGTCGCTTCTCCGCTACGTCACATCTATGAAACTCCCGCCCGGCGGTCCTGATTGGCTCGACCATAAAATCTGGTGCCGAAATCCCTCCCAACGGGAGCGATCCCAGATGGATGTGAGTGGAGCTAGGCGGAACGAAATGCATCTGGCGAGAGTCAGGTTAACGCACATACGCTAGAAATGTAGATATAAAGGAAGATATAAAAACAATATTTGTAGAGATTTATGACTAACTAACTGAGATATGCAAACATTTTACCTCTGGTAGTCGTCAAGGGGCAGTGAAGCCAAAATTTCAAACGAGAGGAAGAAGTTTTTAAAAATGGCGGACCTGTTTGAGGAGAGGTTGTGTTAAACATCTGTATGATGCTGCTTCACCTGGACAAACAGTTACTACAGAACAGCTGTGAGGAGGCTGGATGGTGACGGAGGAAAGGTGGAGGTGCGTGAGAGACTGATTTGACTCTGAGCGGCGCCCACTAGTGGTCGTAGTGCCTAACAGTAACGCCAACGTGAAGTATTTTCATACGTAAAGGGAGCGTAATTTATAATAATTCTTGTCTCTTGGCTTCAGCTCTTTTGTCCTTTTGTTCATCTTTTCCTCTTGAAGGAAATCGTCACCTAAACCTTCATGATTCTTATGTTTTGATAATAAAAAACAAATATAGCTGAAGCTGAACTGTCATATTTGATACGACTCTTAAATAACAAAACTGTACAGTAATTTGTATCCGCCTCAAAAATCAAGTCTCTCTTGGACACATGATGATGATCACACCCCAAATAGAAAATTTAATTCAAGAGCAAAACACATGAAAGACAAAACATCGAGATGTAAAGCAAAATATAGAAAAGCAACAAAAAAAACATGATAAAAAATAGTTAGTTTGTTCTGTTTTTGGCCAAATTAACCTAAGTCGAGCCCCGACTCTGCAGAAACACTCGCTCTGTTAGCTCGTCTTGTGTTGATGCTACATTGATGAGGTTGTCGCAGATGGCTGTTCCTTCTCATGTCCTCCCTCCTCCTCCCCCCGACTCTCCCACAGTGCTTAGCAGGCACTGGAGCGTGGCAGCGGATCAACACCGCAGTCAAACTGCAATCGCCTCG
The DNA here is from genome assembly GCA_039737535.1 of Lagodon rhomboides. Classification (NCBI taxonomy): domain Eukaryota; kingdom Metazoa; phylum Chordata; class Actinopteri; order Spariformes; family Sparidae; genus Lagodon; species Lagodon rhomboides. The sequence goes on from CM077786.1 coordinate 33,799,439, forward strand.
TTACCCGGTTTTTGATTTGCAAGACGGGCAAAAGTACCAGTTCAGAGTGTTTTCTGTCAACATGTACGGGTCCAGCGAGGCCTCGGCGCCGTCCGAGCCCGTCGAAAAGGTCGACGAGGACGGTAAGGGCCCGGGATGTGTTTTTATATATATATACAGCAAAATAACACAAAGATTAACACAAAGATCTGTTCGTTTGGTGTTTTTTATAAGCCAATAATTCACATTTTGGACAAATATGCATTAATGTAAACTAGTTAAAGGTTTTAGTTCCCTGAATCACAAATCTTTCTTCCACATAACTTAAAGAAATGACGTGAAAAAAATACAATCAGGTCATAATTAAACTTTTAAAAATATTTAAACAGCAAGTTAAAAATGTAAAATTATTACTTGAAAATGTAAAGTTAACATGAAAAAGGGAAATTCTAAAATATTAAATAAATTAAAAATTTAAGGCTTAAACGGATCAAACGCTTTTTTTTATTTGCCAATTTAGGATTTGACATTTATAATTTATTTGTTTTTTTTATTTCAGATTCATTTTTCTTTCAATGTTTATTCATGGCCACATTAGTGTCGTTAAATCATCTTAAAAAAAATTTATCTTTGAATTTTCCATTTGGAATTTTATTTTTAATTATGACCATAAACATCCTCCATAGAACTGAGATGTCGCTCGGAAGCAGCTTCAGGAAAAGTCTCAGTGAAGCGTCTTTGCAAGATTTTTTACTATCTTTATCAGAGATTCCTGAACTTTCCATCATTAATCGTTAGGATTAAACATATTTCTGTGTAAGAAGATATTCTCGTCACAAACGTGGATCAAAGGAGGAAATCAAATAATTATGTCAGACGAATCTTTTTGTATTTTACAAATAAAACCTTTCTGTGTTTCTAACAAATTGTCGGTTTGTGCTCAACCAACAAGATTCACTGACTATAAATCAAAATCCATATTTGAAGAAAAAGATCTGGAAAGAAATGTTGCAAAAACGGGGGAATGTTTTTTGATATTTGCTCGTTTTACCTGTAATTTAGTTTTGTATTATAACACGAGAGACAAACAGATGAAATGTTGAAATATGAGCTTGTGTTCAGAGTGAATCTGTGTATGTTCCAGGTACTGAGGTGTCGATCGGTACGTATGTACAGATCAATGAAACAGTTCACTCCTCCACCGTGTGATCTAACCACGTGTGACGGGCAGAGCACTCAGGAAGATTAATGTGTACACTTGTTTTTGTATTTTATTTGTATATTTAGGTGAAAATCTCTCACTTTTTCCAGAATGTTTCACTGAAGCCACAGTCTTTGGAGCTGCTCACTCCGACACGACTTCACTTTGTCGTCGTGTTATTTTAGTCGAGGCGCCAAAACCAGTTTCACACCTGAACTCACTCTTTGTGTTTGTGTTCGCACAACGACGGCTCACCTTTCACTGAAAACACACACACCAGGACACACCTTTGACTTCTGCATGTTTTATATAAGTGGCACTCGTCTGATAATCCACAGCACGTGACACAACACACCTGCAGCCAGGAGGATTTACAGGTGATCGTCAGGACCGCTGATACTGGATCAGTACGTTGCTTTTCAGAAAGTGTTTGGGTTGAAATTTGTCCTGAACATCCAAGAAACCCTTCAAAAGTTGCTGAATATTTACAGTAATCAGATTAAAAGCAATAAATCAAACAACTAGTTTTCACTTTGTTGCAGTCGGACTTTGATTCTGTTCACTATCAGTGCAGTTCTGTCACATCTAGAAGATATTTAGTTAAACATTAAATATTGAGTGCTGCAGATCTTGTGAAGATATTTTCTCCAGATAGAATATTTTATTTTCCTTGAAGCTTCTTTACAGAAACGTGTCAATATTTACTGCAGACGTATAAAATATTTCAAGATGTTTTATTTCTCCTTTTCTTTTCTTTTCACCTGCTTTTATTTCAGAGGTAGATATTTGCACATCGATGCTGCTGGATTATTTCACTTCATATGTTGAGTGTTGACATTTGTTTTATTGTCTTTCTAAAGTTTAACTCTTGAATGTTGATCCATTTGTTAGCACTCTACGGCCTCGTCCACACTGATATGGATCCGTTTTCTATGTCCGCACGACCTTCGTTTTTACAAAATATCTCCGTGAAAAAGATTACAAACACTGAAACAGGCACGTCAGGTGGTGATAAAGTCGGTATGTCCGCCATTGTTGTTGTTGTTTCACACACAGGCTCATTACAGAAAGCAGAAATGTTCATGTGCGAACTGAGGTGTGACGTCATCGTTTCCTCAAACGCTCTACACAGAAACAAGAGCTTCTAAAAACACTCGACGAGACGAAAACGTACAGTTTGTTTTTCAAATGATCCATATTAGTGTGGACTTGGCCTAAATGTCACTATGTCATGACTTGTGTTTAACGATGACTCCCTCTCCTCCGAACAGGCGTCCCCTCGGCTCCCGGTCAGGTCATCGCCACCAGGAACACCAAGTCGTCCGTGTTCGTTCAGTGGGACGCTCCCAAAAGCCCCAAGAACCTGATGGGCTACTACATCGACGGCCGCGTGGTCGGAGCCAAGGAGTGGTTCGCCTGCAACCACAAGCCCTTCAAACACACCAGGTCAGTGAGCAACAGCACACGGAAGTGATGTCATCAGGTTAAACCGGACAAGAAACAGAGTCATGAGTTTATTATTCTTCGTTTTTAACCAACATTATCCTCCCTATAATATACACTTTGTGTGTGTGTGTGTCAGGTTTGTGGTCCACGGTCTGATCCCAGGTGAGACCTACGCGTTCCGCGTCCAGGCCGTCAACGTCTTCGGCCTCAGTGAAGAGTCTCAGGAGTCGTCTCCCATCGCTGTGGAGCCGGCGCTCGGTGAGAGCGACGACACATTTATGATTAAAACTGTTTATGAAGCTGGAAAAAGACTTTAAAATGCAAATAAAGCTCATAGATTTGATAGAAAATGTAACTGAGTGTAGCTCAGCGCTCATTGTTCATTGCTCTGTCCAGGTAAAGGTGTGGAGTACGGTACGTATGAGTAGTTCATTCCCACCTGACTCACCCACCGCTCTCACTTTGATTTACGTGTTTCAATCACAGAACTGCACATTCACAATGTCACCGGACACAGTTTCAGCAGAAAGGTCACAAAATCACTCGTACGACATAAAACCACCGTACGGTTGTTGATTAAATGAGTTTGATGTGTTTTTGAAAGTCCAGTCTGCTCACAGTCGACATGAAGCAGTCAGTGGAGTTGGTGTTAAAACCTTTGAATGTTTCCTGTGATGCAGCGACTCCCAGCGCTCCCTTCGGCATCACCATGCTGAGCTGCGACGGCGCCTCCATGACTCTGGCCTGGAAGAGTCCCAAACACTGCGGCGGCTCCAAGGTCAACGCCTACTACGTCGACAAGCGCAACGCCGACTCGCTGGTGTGGAAGGAGGTCAACCTGGAGGCCATCACCACCAGGACCTGCACCGTGAGTGACATCACTCACACGGTTATACAATAAAAAAGACACTTTTCCTCCTCTGGTAGGCGTCAACATGTGACGTGACGTGAAGCAGGAAGTTGGGCGTGAAGAGAAGCAGGGCAGTTTCTGCTTTTCTCCCAAAATCCTCTTCCCGTTTAACATTGGGGCTTATGGGGCAGTTGCTGGAGTTTGTGTCGGTTAGACGCAGATAATTCAAAAACCGTACATCCTCCCGATAAAGTGGACACGTTGGCAGACAGAAGACAAGTGTGGCTACGTTCTTGGAAAATATCACTATTGTAGTGTGAAATCTGTGGCTAGGATCGTCATCTAAAGAAACATTTTCGGAGAGTTTTTTTCAGGCTCCCCCACTCTGCCAGTTGGTGCTGCGCGAACATTCCGCAATACACACTCATTGAAAATCCTGAATTTTTTCGAAATCACTCACGATCAATTAAGGGTCACCGTTCAAAAACTAAACATCGTAGAAAGAAAGTTCAAATACAACTCAAATAGATCAGACTTGTGCCTACATGTTAAAGTTTGAATGGTGTCTCTAGGTCAAAGTCTGCCAGAGCAGGAGATGTTTGAAAACGTCCATGATTTTGCGACTTTTTTGACCCCGTCCCATTCATTCCTTATGGGACATTTTTCGCAGTTTTTCTTCAAAATAAGAGCTTTACATTGCACCCCATCGGAGTTTAGAACTGGGTTCTTAGCGGGGGGCTTTTAATTTGAAAGTAGCGACCGCTATTAGCTCGCCGCTACAACAACAAGTGGACAACCGAGACAGCTACAGAGAGCGAGGAGACGCTAGCATCTCCCGGATCTCAGCGGCTTTCCAGCTGCTCATCTTCGTGGATGAAGTGACGAACTGACTGCTGTGATCAGCTGTTTCCTGGTTTTAAAACTCCCGGCTGTGGGTGCGCAGCAGTGCACGTCATCCACACCTCCGCCCATCTCAGCATCTGCCACCACATTGCCGCCTCGGATTTCACAGCAATGGAGGCGCAAATAAGTGTAACGTTACCCTCCGAGGGGCAAAACTGGCGGAACAAAACAGACCACCAATTTACCACCTTCTGTCTAAATCCGCAGAGCGAGCCACCAAAAGGACGGCAGATTGGTGGCTTACTGCCCAGAATAAAAACGCCTTCTGTATCTTCAGGTTGAGAATCTGACCGAGGGAACCTTCTACGAGTTCAAGGTCCAGGCCGGTAACATGGCCGGTGTCGGCGTGCCCTCAGCTCCCAGCGCCCCGATGAAATGTGAAGCTTGGACCATGGACGAGCCGGGTAGGAGAACCATCACTGTATTATACTGGTGAAGGACAACTGAGTGCTGTTTTTGGGTGTTCAAACTCATCTAATGCCACAAATTTGACAAAGTAATGTTAATGTGACTGTAGAGATCAGGTGGTTTATTTTAATTTGTTCAGAAAATGTGACTTTTTTAATCACATCAAAGACAAACATGAGAAATATTGGAGATCTTTTGATGCGAGGTGCTGACAGACCTCTTTTCTCTGTGTTCGTGTTTTCATCACGTTTCCTTGCGGTCGTACCTTCAGGTCCGGCCTACGACCTGAGCTTCAGCGAGGTCAGAGGTCACTCCCTGGTCGTCCTGTGGAAGGCTCCCGTCTACACCGGAGCGAGCGCCGTCACCGGATATATCGTGCAGATGGCCAAGAAGGGCTCGTCGGAGTTTGTCACTCTGAACGAGGAAGCCGTGAGCCACCGTTACCTGCAGGTGAGAGAGAAGACACGCAGACGGTAACAAACCAGAAGAGTTGTTCTTCATTTAGGTCAGACGCTGTAAAGATGTTTCCATGGTTACCTGCAGGCGACCGGTCTGGTGGAAGGGGAAACCTACGTGTTCAAAGTTCGTGCCGTGAACGCGAGCGGCGTCGGGAAAGCTTCCCAGGTGTCCGAGCCGGTCTGCGCTAAAGCTCTGCCAGGTAACAGCTGCTCGGCTTCTTTAAGTTTCTCGCTGAATGTGGATTATATTCCAGGTTTGTGTTTCTCACGTTATTCACAGGCACCCAGGAGATTGTGGCCGGCGTGGACGAGGAGACCGGAGACGTCTTCCTGTCTCTGGAGGCCTGTGAGATCTGCGAGACGTCCAAGTTCGTGTGGTCCAAGAACTACAAACCGATCGGCGACTGCCCCAGAGTGTCCATCTCAGAGAAGGGCAGAACGTAAGCTCGCTGTGTTCCTCTGCAGGCGGAGCTCAGCGCTCAGTCGGCTTCTTCTTCGGTCACAGACGGAAAGATTATCTTTAAAATAGCACTTCGAGTCTTCGTACGTTTACTGAGCTCACAGCGAGAACTTACTGCTGAACGAGATTCACGTTTCACATAAATTTAAGACCTTGTTTTTCTCTGAAGTGAAGTTTAACATCTGCCTCTGAACTCCAGATTATTAGATCCAGACACAACTGTACAAGATGTGCAGGGTTTACATGATCAGGAACATTTCGTCAAAGTTATGGAATTAACTTTAACCAGTGACTGATACTGTGGACATTTGTGAAAGTATTATTAAAATTAGGAAAAGTTCTAATGATGTTTTAATAACTTCCCAAAGGTTTCCTTTATTATTATCAGATAGTTTATTATTATTATTGTTGTTTATGTTCCCTGATGTTTTCCTGAAACTTTATTCTTAATATAAACTGAATTATTTGAGAAACACTAAGAGAAATCTGACACTTTTGTGTGTTTGATTGAAAAGATGTGCACCCAAATAAAAGACTCTAGATGATGTTTTTCTTAAATTTTAAGATGAATCGACTCGTCTCCATTTAATTACTGAATGTCTTTGTTTGTTTTTCAGGAAAACTATTCTAAAAATAGAAAATAAATTCGTAAAAATACATAAAATAAAGCTCCAAAAACTGTGAAACTAAAAAGCTTTTCAACCTGACGTCTCACAGGTGTCATCTTCTCGACACACACTGAAATCATTGTCACAGAATTATTAAATTTGGTTGAATTCAACTGTAAAAGATTTTTTAAGATGAATCAACTCATGTCTCCATTTAATTACTGACTGTCTTCGTTCTTTTACGGGAAAACTCTTCAGAAATTATCAATAAATAGAAAAGAAATTCATAAAAATACATAAAATAAAGCTCCAAAAACTGTGAAACTAAAAATCTTTTCAACCTGACAGCACGAAAACACTGAATTCAACTGTAAAAAGTTCTCACAGAGTTGGTGGCTGTAATTGTTCCGACCTTTCTGGACATTTAACAGTTGCTGTATTTGCTCCTCAGCACCAGACTGACCTTCACCAACCCTGACAAAGACGACCTGGGCAGATACTCTGTGGTCGTCACCGACACAGACGGAGTCTCTGGCAGCCACACTCTGACCGAGGACGGTGAGCTCACCTCAACTGAAGCTAATAATAATCCAGCAGATTGTTTGTTGTTCTGGTTTGTTTGTTTGTTGCTCATGTTTGTTGTCCTCTGTGCTGCAGCTCTGAACACCATGCTGGAGCTCAGCTACGCCATCAGACATCCAGGTGAGGGTTTGTTTCGTAGCAGCAGATATAAGTTCGATTATTTCCTGAGGATCTAACGTTTGTGCGTCTTCTTGTCTCGGCGCAGTCGTTCCTCTGAAACACGGTCTGAACTACGAGATTCTGGAGAAGGGTCACGTGCGTTTCTGGCTGCAGGCCGTCAAGCTGTCTCCGTCCGTCTCCTACAGGTTCATCGTGAACGACAAGGAGGTCACCAGCGGCGAGGTAACGTCTTCAACAATCATTAATGTGTTCATGATCTGTTCTGTCGGTGTCATGTAAACACGAATCTTCCTCTCAGGGACACAAGATCAGTCACGACGTGGCGACAGGAATCATCCAGATGACGGTGGATCATTTCACCAGAGCCAACGAGGGAACGTACACCGTCCAGATCCACGACGGCAAGGCCAAGGCCCAGAGCTCCCTGGTGCTGGTGGGAGACGGTGAGGCTTTAATCTCCCATTTTTCTCTCTCACAATCTTAGAAAGTGTTTGCTAGTGTTTTGTCCACTTTTATTGATCGTGTTTTTCCTGTTTCAGTGTTCAAAGCTGCTCTGAAGGAGGCCGAGTTTCAGAGGAAAGAGCACATCAGGAAGCAAGGTACCGACGCTGTGGCAGATAAACTCCCTCTGAGTGTTTTTAATGTTTCATTTCATTCATCGTTGCTCTTCATGTTCCTCGTACTGATGATGTCCTGATTCCACGTTGTGATTTCAGGTGCACATTTCTCTGAGTATCTGTATTTCACCGTCACTCAGGACTGCACCGTCATGCTCGCCTGCAAGGTAACTGTCAACATCGCTCAGTTTCCACTCTTCTCATCACTCGGCTTCTCTTTCTCTCAGTAAAACGAATCCTTGTGTTTGTCTTTCAGGTGGCCAATGTGAAGAAGGAGACGACCTTCCACTGGTACAAAGAGGACGACGAGATCGTTCCAGAAACTCCTCCCAATGTGATGTCAGGAGCCTGCGCTCTTCCCATCCCTCTGGTAACCACAGCAGCACCCTCGACATCAGAGCTTCCAAATTGTGGCATATTTCTGACAAGCAATCGGGACATAATTTGATTTGGACGTTGAAAATTGGGCGTATCATAACAAACATGTAGAATAACATTCAGAGTTGGATACTCACCTCCGTTAACACCTTACGCTGATGCTGAGGTGACGTACCTGGTGCTGATTCTAGCTCCCTAACTCATGAATTGACGGGTGGATGTCGGGATATTATTGGTTTAAATTGGTTGCTTCAAGAAATCACACGTCATATCTTGTTTACAAGAAGAAACAGGTGCACAAGAAGAGCAGTGATGTGACGTGAAAGCATTTTGTTTAAACATCTTGATTTTAAAAGTCGGTCTATGAGGTCTAGCATTGTTGTAAAGGAACATTTTCAGAATTTAAGGACAGTTTTGAACAGACAGATGAAATACAGAATGAGTTAGCCAGATCAGAAACACAAGGCGGTGGTGCTCATACCACTTTTGTCCACAGGGGGCACCAGAATCAACAAATAATTAAAGTTCCTTGTAGCACCTTTACAGTGACTGAGAGCAACGTCACTGTCGTAAACACAGATCCCAGGTCTGTAACAAGTTGTCAGACGTTCTGTGCTAACTACAAACAAAACTCATCACGTCATCGCAGTGTTACGAGTTGAAAACAAGTGACAGAGACACCGTTCACCGTGTAGCATCACTCTGTACCATCAAAATGACAATGAAGCTACATAATGTTGCTTTAATCATAATAACGTTTGTTTTCCCAGTTCTCCAGAAAAGATCAGGGCGTCTACAAGGCCGTGCTCGGTGACGACAGAGGAAAGGACACGTCTGTGTTCGACATCTCAGGACAAGGTGCTTTTCTCACCGTTCAGACGGATCAATTACTGTATTCGTATTCTCATAATCGACGTGTTATAATGTGTTTTTTTGTGTCTGTCTGTCGTTGACTTGCAGTGTTCGACGACATCATCAATGCCCTCGCCCAGAACGCTGGTGAGTTTCTTAAGTCTTATCAGCAGGTTATTGCTTAAAAACAGGTGATTGAATCTTCATTTTTTACCCCGATGTGTCACATTTAACATCCAAATGCGCCAGAAAACATGAAACAGTAGAAAACAGCAGTCCAGTTACTTTATTATCTCTTTTACTTCCGTCTCCCTTCCAAACACGACGCCAGCTGAAAGCATCGGGACAGAATTTAGTTTTTTGTCCAACGTGAAAGGGAGATTACTCATAAAATCAAACCTGTGTTATTCAGTGCGACAGGATATGATGAATGTGTTCCACTGAATCTCTGGAGCTGCAACCTGATGCAGCCTGAAGGTTCGACTGTCTCCGCTAACTGTTAAATAAAAAGCTGATGGAAAGCACAGCCTCAGGGACTCTTTAGATCGCTATCTGAAACTATCCAGCGGAGATGTGCTCAGTAAGAAGGGAAGGAAAGCTGTTTGAAGAGTGAGGTAGAAGTACATAGCATAGACTTTCTGGACACACATGCAGCAGGTAACATGTTTATCTTCAGTTCCTCTGACTGTGTGTTTCTGTGTGTTTGCTGCCTTCAGGTGAGTCGGCCTCTGACCTGGTGCTGCAGTGTACTCCAGAGGGCATCAGGCTTCAGTGCTACATGAACTACTACACAGAGGAGATGAAGACCGTCTGGAAACACAAGTACGACTTCAAATATTTACTCTTATAGCCGAGACATTTTGCAGCTCTCGAGCTCTTTTTTGGGACAGTTACGATATTATTAACCTTTATTTTAACTCAGAAACGTATGTGGGTTACACCAGTATTTTCTGCACTACATTCTCCACTCAGTTAGATTTTTTTAGGCCTGTTGCCTGTAAAAACCCACATTTCTGGTCGGATTTTGCAACACAACTACTTTTAAACAGTATAATAAACTTAGATATCAACAGGTTTGTGAATACGAGCGAATATCACAACGCCGACGATTTCAAGAAGCTGGTTGAAAGACTGAAAGAAGGAGGCTGTTTGTCTGGTCGGAACAAATCCACCACCGCTGGATTACTTAGATGAATATTATGTTACATCTATATGTTGATGTGATAAATGACATTTTAGGGGACTTTATGTGGACAGTGTTTAATGGGATTACAGTTTAATAGGATTATTGTCTTTTTTTAAATAAGGGGAAATAAACGTAGTCAGTGGTTATTAAGTTTGTGTCATAAAAAATAAAGTCAAAACTGATTCCAGCTTCTTAATGGTGAATATTTTCTGGTTGCTTTCCTCCTCTGTGACAGTAAACTGAATGACTTTGGTTTGTTGACGTCATCTCCGACTTTGATCGACATTTTTCACCAGCAAACTGAAAATAATCAAGATTTATTGAGTATAAGATTGATGTAGTTTCCCTCAGACCTTCTCACCAATCAGTCCGGTCAGAGCAGGTCTTTTCTGTCAATACTTCAGCTGATTCATTATTTAGTGTTCTTGTTTATGAAATGTGACTCTGAGAAAAACATTGATGTTCCACCTCACCACTCTCTGCTCTCATGTGTTTATGGATGGAGAAGAAATCCCGCATCAGTCGGTCGGTCAGTCGGCTCTAAGTTGTTGTGGTTATCAGTGTGAAATGAGAACCTGTGGTTGTGAACCCTGCAGGGAGAGTAAGATCGCCTCCTCTGAGAAGATGAGGATCGGCGGCACGGCGGAGATGGCCTGGATGCAGATCTGCGACCCGTCCGACAAGGAGAAGGGTCACTACTCCATCGAGATCTCAGACGGCGTGAAGACCCACACCAGGACCTTCGACCTCTCCGGACAAGGTGAAGAAGGAATTACTGATCAATTTAATCTTGACTTAACGTTTCTGGATCAAACGTTTATGTTCAGTTTCTGGCTCTGTGTTCTTGTAAAGTAACGTAGATTGTTCCTCTTCTTGCAGCGTACACCGACGCCTACGAGGAGTACCTGAGACTGAAGTGAGTTCCTGGACAGTCGAGTGTGTTTGTGAACAAATCTCTTTCAGTCGTATCTGAACTTTATTAATTATACCGTCGTTCTTTCATCTTTCAGGGCAGCCGCATTCGCTGAGAAGAGTGAGTATATCTTCGTTTATTATAATAATATATTCCTAATGTTTAAATGTTATGGATGAGTCGAGAGGTGATGTCTAATCGGGTCAGACGGATGTTTTCAAAGACGCCAGCGGCTCTTTGAGCATTCTGAACATTTTCAGACGAGCCTCCAGTTTTTTTGCTTTGTATGCAAATTATGAGTTTTGAAATGATGACTTCAAAGAGAGCGTCACATTCCTCCTCCTCCTCCTCCTCCTCCTCCTCCTCCTGAGCATGTAAACCTTAATAACACTGTGACAGGTGCAGTGTTGCATCACCTCACAATGTAAACAAGGTGACTTTCTTCTCTGGAGTAACGCTCATGTTGTCGTCTGTCCTCAGACCGTGGCAGGGTGGTCGGCGGTCTGCCTGACGTGGTCACCATTATGGAACAGAAGGTGAGGGGTTGATGTAAATGGACACCGTGTTGTGTAAGGTGACATCATCATACGTTCACTGTAGGTGTTGTGTTTACGTCGTTGCACGCTGACAACAGTGACGGGTCAAGGAGCTGCACTGCAGCATTCCTGTGAAGTGCTGAACAAACTGTACATGAGAGTAAAGCAAAGATATGCAAAGATAGTGATGTCAGCATCCAGCTTCTATAAGTGTTTTCAGTCATACAGTGTAAAAACGATCAGGGATTTTGTTTATGCAGCTCAAAGGACTGAAAAAAAAACTATGTAAATTAAAGAGTATTTCCTCTTTCCAGAAAGAGTTCATCTGTTAGTGTGAATAATCTACAGACCTCACTGTGAACAGAGACTTTTACAATTATATTTATATGTACTGTTTAAAAAATGTTGTTAATTTGACAAAGTAATGCTCACTAGAGGTCTTCTTACAAGCTGTTTGCAGACATTATTCATCAATGCTTGGAGTTTGCTCAGATTTCCCAAAGATGACTCTGCTGATACTCAAGTTCACAATGTTCAGTCATGATTTCTGTTATAAGCTCCAAAGAAGTTTATTCTTTATCTTGAAACTCCCCACTCACGTTTACTTCTTGGTGAACTGCTCATTTCTTCACTGATTGTTTTCTATTTTTACTTTTTGGAGGCTAAAAGAAATGAAAGTATGCAGAAAGTCCCAAGAAGTCTTAAAAGCTCAACCTGTTTGTTACAGAAATATGTATCTTTCTTATCCTCTACTCATCTTGCAAACCCTAAGATTTATCTCATGACCCCTCGAGGGGGCTCGATCCACAGGTGGAGAACCAGCCACACACTTGTAGTCTTACGTGGTGATCCAGAAGGATTTCATACATTTATATCAACTTTAATGAATTCTGTTATTGACTTGACTCTCGACCCTCTGCAGTCTCTGAGCCTGACCTGCACCGTGTGGGGCGAGCCGACCCCCGAGGTCACCTGGTTCAAGAACGAGCAGGAGGTCGCCTCCACCGAGCACACCAAGATCACGTTTGACGGCGGCAAGTTCGCCAGCCTCGTCATCAACCAAGTCACCCCCGACGACTCCGGCAAGTACAGCATCAACGTGCGGAACAAGTACGGCGGAGAGTTCGTCGAGATCACCGTCAGCGTCTACAGGCACGGTGAGAAGATCCCTGAGCCCAAGCTGGGACAGCCCAAAGCGGCCGCTGCCACGCCAGTCGCTACACCTGCATCCACGCCTGTGCCGAGGTCCCCTGCTCCCCCCTCCAAGACCCCGACCCCCACCCCCTCCAAGTCCCAGACCCCAGCGCCATCCGTGAGGAGCCCAGGCTCTACCCCAGCGCCATCCGTGAGGAGCCCAGGCTCCACCCCCGCTTCCACCCCAGTCCCCAAATCTCCAACCCCGACTCCAAAGTCTCCAACCCCGACTCCATCTCGCGGCGTCAAGTCGCCCACCCCGCCCAGATTCATGAAGTCTCCGACCCCACCCAGGAAGTAAACAGCGGTGGTGACGTCCGAGGGGGAAAAGTTTGCTGTTAGCGAAGCTGATTTATAGCATGAGTGTGAAACCATCAGCTGTTAAAGTTTATGTAGATGTAGTCGCTGTTAAAAGTCCCACTTTCTGAACTTCTGGACTACCACTGACAAAGAACGGGCTTCTCACCAGTTTGAAGGTTTTTCTGCTCTATAATTCTCTCTGTATGTTTCTGAGAACGAGTCGCAGAATATAAACCTGCAAAAGAGGGACTTTTACAGTGGCGAACATACAGTAGATGTCCCGTCCAGCTGTTTCATGTCGACTGTGCGTCACAGGAGGGAAAAGGCACAAAAATGAAAGAAAAATAAAAAAACCAGGGCAGATGTTTATGTTCTATGTTTTAAGAGCTGCACCTTCCACTACGCTACTTTAGTGGAACGCCTGTTTACATTTATTTTGTGGCTGTTGAAGGATAATTTCTGTTTATTACAACTTGGTTCGTACTTTCGCAGTTTAATCAGCGACAGAGCAAGAAATGTGACGATTCGACAAACTTATTTGGAAAAGAAAACGAAGGCTAGCGGACTGTTAAGGGTACACATCCCGATTTACTGACTTTCTGGTTGAACATTTAACAACCTACTAATCGTAGTTGTGCACAGAGTGAGTCAGGGATCATTACCGACGTAAAGAGTTTAGATTGTTTTCTAACCTGTCCGATCGTGTTTCTTTGATGTCACCGTGTTCTGGTGAGTACAAAAATATGACCAAAATTATCCTTTAAGCCGGACGACCTGTGAGTGAGCAGGTACAGAGCTGAGGTTCAGATACCAGATTATTCTTTTTGTTTTAGTTTTCCTCCTTCATCAACAGCTGCTTTTAGGTAGCTTTCATCACGTGGAGATCCCAATAAAGCTGATCCTGTGAATAGAGAAACATTTACTTCCTGCCCTGGTCTGTATGCCAGAGAGGTCTGTCAGTCTGTCTGTCTGTGTCCCCCGATGCTTTGTGATGGCAATAAACTTTACTTATCAACCTCCGTCTGTTGTCTTGGTGTGTCATCTCTACTCAAACGTGACTCTGAATGAAGCTGAAAATAAAGAATGTGCACATATTGTGTTGAATCCAGCTCACATGGGCTGCATGAAAATCTGCTCCAACAGCCCAGGTGAGGCGAGGTGGGCAGGGCTTGTCGCAGAGCGTGAGTAATAGGGCAGGTACAACGAGCTATTCAGTCTGCACAGACAGTTCAAACCCACACCTTAGAGCTGCAGAGAGCACAGACGCCACCGCCGACTGCAGTTTAACTTAATAAGCTGCTTTTCGTCAAGGTTCAGGACTCCGGAAGTGACCGAGGTTTTCTTTATCCAGTCATGAAGTAAGTTTTTCAGTTACCTGTATATTTGTAGAAGAAGGCAGCACATGCCTTGTATTGTTTATCTTGTGGTGAATCACACTTGACAGACAGGTTCTTGTCACTTTGGGCTGCTCTGTCGCTCTCAGTGAACTCTGCAGTGTCTCTTGCTTCATTCCAGGGAACAGAATGGTTACCGGTCACACTGAAGGTAAACCACAAGGCCTGTTGTGAGGAGAGACTCAGAGGGAATCAATGGAGTGCGATCTGTCCCAGCTGTCTTCACTGAAAGAAGATGACACTCCGGTTTACATCCAGCCACATTACAGGGAATCCTACCGTCTGGCCATCTACGCCCTGCTCTGCGGGGGCAAAGAGGCCTACGAGGAGTTCCTCCGGGCAGAGCAGATCAGCCACCTTCTGTCAGACGAGGAGATCCTGTTCATTTTGGAAAATGCAGAGTTACCCGTCCTGGAGGAAGAGTCCGAGGAGAAACGGAACAAGGACGGGGTCAGTCCTTCCACGTACTTCCCGATCGAGTCGGACGAGGAGGTGCCGGACCTGGAGCTGGGCTGGCCCGATGTGTCGCTGGAGAGCGTAGACACGAGCATCAGCCTGCTGTACCACCCGCCCAGGCTAAACACACCGAGCATTAAAGAAGTGGTTCGCAAACAAATACAGGAGGCGAGGCAGGTGAGGAGCAAACACGGTCGAGCACAGTAGTTTCACCATTAATCAGTCAACCCAGAGGAAACTGGTCCAGTGGATCAGTGGATAGTTGGCGTTTAAAGATTAAATATGCAACATTTCAGCATTGAAATGTCTAAAAATGACTCGACATGTGCTTTATATTTTGTTGAGCTGTCAACAGTCCTCACATTGTTTTCCTCCAGTAGAAGTATACTTGTGTAAAAACAGACTCTGGTAGAAGTAGAAGTACTGATACAGCTGCTTTACTCCAGTAAAAGTACTGATACAGCTGCTTTACTCCAGTAAAAGTACTGATACAGCTGCTTTACTCCAGTAAAAGTACTGATACTGCTGCTTTACTCCAGTAAAGTAATAGAGTACAGGCTCTGACATGTCCTCAGAGTATCAGAGTAAAAAGTCTCCCTCTGAAGGACATCTGTGGTCAAAGCTAACTGAAGCTCACGTCATATTAATATAATTCAAAGACTATTAAAGTTAAAGGTAGAATCAGTAGGATTTGTCCCAGCTGTTCCTGAACGCACCACAAAGACAGCTGATTGTTGAGTCTCATTCCCAGGACGTCACATAGACATGGGTGAGACTTTAACACATTACCTCATCTATTAATAATGAAGACAACTCCCATGATCCCAGGCCACTTACATCTTGTGTTTTGTTTTGATGAAGAGATCCCTAGTGGCAGAAATGACATACACTGTGTTCAACATTGACATCTGATCGATTGCACCTCTGAAAACTCTGATCAGGTGGACAATTCATCAGATTCATCTTCCTGACGTTGCTGCACGCATATTTACAAATGGAGTCCAGCAACAATAGCAGCACAAACGCACAATGAAAGGCGTTGCTTTGCACAGAGGAAAACACACACTCTACATATTTCTCTGCATACACAGCACACTGTGGGCCTCGACGAGGCTGTACATCAGTGGAGACAGCTGAACACGCACGTCATTCTGTTCTATGTCTAACTACGAAACGAAACTCTGACCATTCTTTTAAAAGTCACAAAAGAACAGTTTTAATCCCTCTTCAATCTGCTGCTGTTAGTGAAGTTTCACTACATTAGATATCAAGGATTCTGATGAAAAGGTAGACTTAGACAGACTTAAAACTGCAAATTTGGTCAAAGAAAAAACATCCAGAGAAAATTTACCAGAAAAAAATGGTACCACAGTGTTTTTTAGTGTAATCTACACTATTAAATCCAACACGTGGTGGGTGTATTTGTTTTTAAATAGATTTTTACTTGTTTATCCAGTAACATCTAACAAGGTTCGAATAGAAGCTGAAACCTGACCTGATGGACTCTTCAGTCCAACAGACAGCGGCTTCGCTCCTGAATCCTGCAGGTCGTTGTTACTCAGGTCCAGCTCTCTCAGAATAGAGGACTGGTAGCTGAGAACTGAGGACAGAAGTTATTCTGTCCTTTGACTATCATGAATTCATCGCCTTTAGGCCTAAAAGGGGGGCGGCTGCCTGAAGTCACCCTCAGGGGTCGGAGACGCCGCTGTCTCCAGGGATGTAACTTCCTGTCATGATAAGGGGCTATTTACACAAGTGGCGCTGGCGACACATATTCACAGTTATAATTAAGTGTTTTAGGGTAGGACTTGGTCTCAAAGCACCAGTATTTGACGGGTTTGAGACTCAGAACTAAACTTTCTTACAGATCGGATCTTTAAGTAGATGGGAATGACTCCTCCATTCAAATGAAACATGCAGAAACAAATCCTGAATGCTGAGTGGATACACTTCATCTGACTCAGTCCTGAGCTCAGGAGCAGACACGTGTTAGAACGCAGCCTCCCGCTCTCCTGTAGGTCAGACCTGCCGCGTCCTGCAGCTGCTCATTCATTGTTATAAAAACATAATCGCTTTGCTGAACGGGATGCTGACGCTTCTGTTGTTGGTTTGTAACCGCCAAGTCTGTAAAAACAAACCTACTGACGACATTAAACCAGGAAGATACAAAGGACAGCCTTTGGTTTGGCAGCAGCACACGTAATTTAACAATTACTAATAGAAGAAGAATTAAAATAGTTCTCCTGCCCTTACTATTATCATTTCATCTCATCAAGTGTCATCAGATCAATGATGAAGGTTTGGTTAATTGGTAAAATTACACTTAATGACATCATAACCAACACATCGTCATTCCTTAAAGACTGAACCCGACCTGTTCAGTCTTTGACTACTCCTCGTTCAAGCTTCTCAAATATGAAGATTTGTTACTTTTCCTTTTAAGTATTTCAATGTATTTGTAATAATGTTGCGGTTCAGACTGCTGGTTGGATGAAACGAACATACTGAAGGTGTCACTTGGGCTCTGGGTCATTCTGACGACATAATCAGTTGATAAACTGGAGAAAATAATCAGTCAGAAGAGTTTAAAATGGCATCCACATCAACCAGCTGCAACAATAAAATCATATAATTACATGTATCTAGCAGCTCCTGACAGTCATCATCTCCTCCCTTAATGATGATATAAAGTCAGATGACGTGTGGTAGTCCACAAAACATTTCACAGCAAAACAGCGTGCATTCTGCTCAACAACTGAAGAAACTGGGGACAAAAAAACCCCAAAAACCTAAAATGACTCCACACAGGATGTCCAAGTCTCAGGAAGCCCCAAGATCCCAAAGTAAAAAATCTTCGCTGGAGCCGCTAAGCTTAAAGCGTTAGCCGTCTGTGTCAAATGCTTGGACTTGGACTTTCCATCAGCATGGAGGGAGGAGATGATGACTGGATTTTCATTTTTGGGTTCTTCAGTTCTGTTCCTTTAAAGCTCGCAGAGCGCTGACTTGTGGGGAAAAACTGAGCACCTGAGGGGAATTTTTAGCCTTTATTCCACGTTCTTGAGTTAATGCCAAAAGATCTTGCTACAGCATGAAGCATACAACTTAAAGAACATATATCACTACACACACACACGCACAGTTTTCTTGGCTTCAGACCAATAAGTAAATTTGCCGACTGTGAGTTCTTAATGGAAAAGGTTAGCATGAAGGTCATGTTTCGCTTTCAGACACACGACATCAACCGGCCAACGTGTCTCAGCTTGAATGTTCCCGATGTTCAGATGTCTGCAGAGCTGAACCTGATAATTCAGAAAATTACTGCAGGGTGTGTGTGTGTGTGTCATTCCACAGATATCCTCGATCTGAGAATGATTGATGATCAGCACACACGGTGTAGCTGCTCGATGTGCACCGCTCAGTGTAGTCGGAGCAGAACGTCATCAAAACAAACACCTTCCGTCCTCCTCGATGCTCTCAGACATGATTTCATTTGTGCTCTCATGTCTTTTAGAACCACTCCTCCAGGCTGCAGTGTGTCTCCTGTCAATAATCTCCCTCGTTAACATTTATCTTAGAATAATAAATGTGTCTTAAAATGTCTTAAATCATAATTTAGTGTTAAATTTAAGATAGATTTTTAAATTCTGTGCGTGGATCCATTTTTATCCATTCACTCATTCCCAATGTTGGAATGTAGTGAAGTACATTTACTCAAGTACAGTCCTTAAAGGGCAACTCCACCAAGGGTGTTAACAGGCGAGTCCGTCATTCTTTATTTAAATTGTCATCCTGTTAGTAATCCCCTTTTTTACTGAACGTATTGTGATCTAATTACACCTCTTTCTTCTGTAACTTTACTAGAATATACTGGCCTTTTCTTTTGTATCTTGATTAATCCCATTACACCCCGAGCCTGACTTTTGCTCTTTTGATCCACCCAACAGTATATCAACTGGTTAAATGAGCTCAACATTAAACATCTACGGCAGTAAAATGTCATCTGACTCCTCAAACATCCTCAGCCTGAATAAATATTGTTTTTTCCTGTATTCTAAGGATTTTTGAATGTTTACTGTGTCTCCAGGTTATTGCCATAGCGATGGATGTCTTCACTGACGTCGACATTTTCAAAGAGCTCATCACGGCCACGTTGAGGGGCGTGGCGGTCTACATCCTCCTGGACGAGTCCCACTACAGTAGCTTCCTCACCATGTCCAACAGGGTGGGCATCAAAATCCAAGACCTCAAGGTGAGAAACACTCTCATGATCTTGTTCATATTCGTTTAGTCATCATCTCCTCCCCCCATGTTGATGGACAGTCATTTTTTCATGCACAGCAGACGTGTATATGTGTCAGCAAAATGTTTATCTTGCAAAACTTTGGAAAGCCCGGCAACAATGTGCTCAGGTTGGTGATGATGGAAGCATTTTGCAACTCCAGTGAGCAGGCGGTTTGTGGGCCTGAAAAGCCAGAAATGTCAGTGTCACAAAACCAAACAAACACAGGAAGGTGACGCCGGGGTTGAACATTGGGACAAAAACTGTCTGCAATGATTGGTGTCATTTTAAAATGAGACTCAGCGTGCACCAACCAAGTTTGGGCTGTTTTGGGTCATTATCACTGTGACAGCCTGCAGGTGCAGGAAGGTTCAAGTGTTTCTGAAGAAAAAACTAAACGTTACGCAATGAACCATGTGATCCACTTCATCAGTGCACAATGCACTCGTTACATTACCCACTGTGATGCCTGCCAATGTTGTGTGACAGCAAAGCCTGACCTATTAACAATTTGTCTATTAACCGATCAACAACACCTGAAAGTGAGACGCTAAAAGTCTTGTTGTCTTCCCAGTGTAGTGCATGTACTATAACACTCATCGACAGGTAGTGAAGCTGCAGTAAACGCAGCCAAGTGCCGACTAAGACGTTTTGTATCGTATCATATTGTTTCATATCGTAATGAGGATCTTGTGCTCAACATGAAAAGTTTAAGGGGACTTTAAACAAATGTACAAATTGCTGCTGAGGGTTTGAAAATGATCACTTTTATTCTGGTCAACTACATTCACAGAAACAGACATCCACTGTTCTAAGATAGACATATTTTTCTGACATTTATCTGTCCTTCAGCTGCACAATTGTTGATTTATATTCCACCGACGTTTGCTGCCAGAGGAAGTTTCGCCTGTGGCATGACCTTTCTTCTATTGGCAGGAGCATTTAGTGGATTAAGTCTGACATTTGCTCCACACCCTCGTGAAAACGTTGTCATTTACCAGCATTCCCATGCTGTGTCTCTACCTGCTATTAACATACGAGACGACTGCAGCAGCCGTAGGACTGATCTGTGAGCGCGGCTGGATTTTCCTGTCGAACAGCATCACCAGCACAAACAATGAGACGTCAGAGAGAAACACAGTCGAGCTCTCTGATCTCTGTGCAAATTGCTTAGCCTCAGAGAAACTGGTGCACAGGTTTGATCTTGTCGAGTGTCACAAAGGATGGGTGTACTTAATGAGAGTGGAAAAAACTACTGCACCACTTTTAATTCCCAGAATAACTTTGTTTAGAATTGAATTGAAAAAAACCTCTGTATGGAATTAAATCTAGTGAAGTTAATTACATCTCATTTAAACTGGAAATGTTGCTTGAACATAAAAACAAACTGTTGTGTTATTATTAAGGACAATTGGTCAGAAAGTTCAAACTAGATAAATGACTAAAAGGGTCCATGAGCTAAAAATATATGTCAACAAAAAAGGTGATGGTATGTCAGTGTTGTGTTCACGACTTGTTTCAGACCCAAAGTGGCTTAAAATCAAACACGTACAAACAAGTTCTCAGTTATTAAATTACTTCCCCGGCTGAAGAAGCTCTAACCTGGTGACTCTTTGTTTTTCTCTCCATCAGAACATTCGTGTTCGGACGGTTCAGGGGCAGCAGTATAAGTGTCAGTCCGGGGTGAAGTTCCACGGAGATCTGGAGCAAAAATTCCTTCTGGTGGACTGCCGGACGGTGTTGTACGGAACGTACAGGTGAGTCGGTCCTACCTTGATCCACTCAGATGTATTACTCAACAGATTGAAATCAAATTAGAGGCCATGAATTGACCTCATATCTTTAGTCCACCTGGTGCTTCTCAATGTTTTGCCCTGGATGTTTTAAACTAGAATTTAGAAAACTGAGATGAAACAAGAAATTCAACACACTCACTTTAAATGTGATCTGGATGTCCTATCTGGAAAAAAAGCTTAAAATAAAACGGAATCAAATCAGCCAGACCACATCTCGACGCTTGAACCGATCTCAGCCAGGTGTAAATGTTCACAATGTGACCGCAAGCAAGGTCAGCTAACTCTGCTTCTTCATGCTAGCTGAAGCAATCCTGGCAAAACCTACATGTAGAGGTTAACAACCTGTCAGTGACGCACATCCACTTTCAACGCTATGTTGTCGACACTGTCTGTCAACACCACCTGACTAATTTGTATTTTGAGATCTGACCACATTGTGGGCATGTCAACATGTGTGTACAAGCGTACTTGGCAACTTGCTAATTTTACTTTCAATTTCTCAGAAAACTACACAGAACAATTCAATTCTGTGGCAATATTTATCACCTGTCACTCATTCATGTTTTACCTCTGCACCTGTAAGAGTCTTTGCACGCCACTAGCCTGTTTGTCAGCCTCTCGATGAGGATTGACACGGTGCAACCCTCGTGATTGACACAAATGCCGTTTTTCCACCGACAGTACCAGCTCGCCTCGCCTCGACTTAGCTCGCCTTTTTTGCGTTCCCATTACCGAAATCTGGTACCTGCTCAAGTGGTACTTTTTTAGTATCACCTCCGTGTAAGTTCCAACCGAGCTGAGCTGATACTTCTGTGTGACGTAAGCTGGCAGCCGGCCACTGATTGGACAGAGAGCGACGCCACTTGACGACTCATGACGAGCGCGACGTCCGAGCCTGACACCCGCTACCTTTAAAAACTAGCATCTGCGTTCAGTCAACATAGCGATTACATGGAAGGAACAACGCGCAGGAACACGGCGTGGACCGTGGCAGAGGTGGAGACGCTCCTGAGTGTTGTCGCTGAAGACGCATCCAGAACGAGCTTGATGGTGCGACAAGAAATGAAAAGGTGTACGTGTTTTGCGTAGCCCACAGCTAGCCCTGTTTATGTGTCGCGTGGATAAGTACGTACTGATGACGACCCGCCGACATTGAAGAGATACTAATTCTAGATGGAAACACAACGCGTCTGAAACCAAACCAAGTAGAGCCACGCTAAGCCGAGGCGAGCTGGTACTGTCAAAAAATTGACGTGGCAAATTTTACAGATCCTGTTCTGTAAGACTTTACTTAAACAGGGATTGTTCTTATTCGTTTAAATGTTCTTTGTCCACTGCATTTCAGTCCATCTCTTTCTCACTGAGGAGGACGACGGGCAACAATACAGCAAAATGCAAATTGGATAGGGCAATGAATCCTGTGAGTCTCTTTGGAAAATTGGCAGGATTGTCAAGTATGTGTACAAGGTAGCAAGGAAAAGGACCGAAATACAGACAGGAACAGTTTGGTGACTTACGGGGGAAAATGTTGATGCATAAGCGTACAGGCAAGTCCAAAATGTGACAGGAATGGGCAGGAAAATGGGGCAGGCAAGCAGGTACAGGTTCAAGTCCAGGATCAGATGACAGGACAGCAGAGGGACAAAGGAACATTGACGATGTGGCAGCTGACTGGAGAAAAGAGGTGACTGGTGTAAGTACCGACAGGGAGACTGTTTAATAAGACACAAGTGAGCAGGTGGACATGGGAGTCAGGTGACAAGGATTGATGGGGAAAGTCTGAGGTCGAACAGAGACGAGAAATTAGAAAAAGCTAAAACAACTGAGGCATCTGTTGTGAGAGGGGAGAATCAAGCATACATGACACAGATCACGTGTTAATACCAGGTTGAATGTGGCCTTGTGCTCACTTTTAAAGTCATCTGACAATGTCCATGATTTCTGGGTTCTTCTGTGTTCACAGTTTAGTTTAGGTCCCAAATCCTGTTTTATATGACATGTTAGTAAGGGAAATCTATTCATCAACCCCCCGTTAGATCTCTGATGACTCATGATGCTATTGTCTTTTTCAGCTTCACATGGTCGTATGAGAAGATCAACCTCAGCATGATCCTGGTGATCACAGGTCAGCTGGTTTGTTCTTACGACGAGGAGTTTCGAAGATTGTACGCTCGCTCCACTGTTCCTCCAGTGCCATCTGTTCCGTACTTGAGGGAACCTGTGGCCGCGCTGAGCCCAAACTCCAGCCAGCTATCCCTCCATCAGATTCACATGAGATCCATTGGGATGCAAGCCATGAGAAGTGCCCAGGAAGAAAAGTATAACAATGCTGCCATGTTGACCAGGGGCCTCAGCGTGCAGGAGAAACTGCATCAATATCACTATCCTGACATCGGGAATCTGGTGCGGGGACACAGTTACGGCGGAGAACTGCAGAAGATAAACTCCCTGACTCGGCTGAGGATGGGAACCAAAGACCTTGGAGTCCCTGTCACTCCGGAGAGGACTGGATCGAACCTGAGGGGCGCGAACGACATGTTGCAATCAAACAGGTCTCAGCAGCATCTTAGGCACCAGACTCGCTATGGAGCGGATCAGAATCTGATTCCATTCAACTCTGAAACATCACTGCACAGGTGGAAGATGGACACATACATGAACGACAGCAACATGCTTCTAGATGCATCAGGTGACGTGATATCCCCGTTGGCATCTCCCTACAGTAGTCACACCGGATTAAACGAGTATCAGTCTCAGCAGATTCACAGCAGGTCGAGGAACATTAAGTCCAGGATGGAAGAAATGAGGCAAAACAGGCTCAGTCTGCAGGATTTCAGCAACCTCAGGCAGAGCCAAGAGTCCTTGAGGTCTGGGTATCTGCAAGAAAGACCTCAATTTGTCTCGTTACGAAGAGGTCTGGACATGAGTGTGGCAGAATTAGAGTCTGACGTACAAAATGGAGGCAACCTGAAACCAGCCAACCACAAAGACAGTGAACCAAACATGCAAGAAGGTCTCACTGATGGGCACCGTTCCACCTCTCACTACGATGTCAAAACGGTTTCAGATCGAAGGACAACGCCAACGTACGACTGGCATGAGCCTCTTTCCAGAACGACCTCGGCGAGTGACTTGGATATGAAACTAAAGGACCCATCGCTCAAGCTCTCTCATCTGCAGCCCAGCGGTCTCAGTAACCAGCATGCAAGAGCGATGGAGTCTTTGATCGAAATCCCTGAAGAGAAAGAGGGTTCAGGCTCACGTGTGAACAGTTCAGACTCTGCTGCATTCAGAGAGGGAAACGAGGAGATTCGCAAGGACGAGAAAGCTGTTCAAAAGGAGAACTCGGTGGCACTGAACTTACCTGCAGAATCACAACATCAGGGGCAAGCCAAGAGAAATCATGGCTCTATAGGTAAGGTGGCCAACAGCTCAGACTCAGCAGCTCCAAAAGGACAGAGACTGATACCGAATGAGGCACAAACCGTCCCAAACACTTCTCACCATGCAGTGGACCCCAACACTAGTTACATGGACAAAGGGCAAACACAGTTCGAGGAACCGACCCTCCAAAGGAAAAATTCCTTGAGAATGAAAGTATATTCACTGCTCTCAAAAGAGGATAAGACACTCCAAAGAAAGCCTTCACTAAGATCAAAGAATCCCTCAGCATCAAACCAACCAGACCATTCACCAGACCAAACAACAAAGCAAGGTCATTCACCGAACATCTCCAGGTCACAGAACTCTGTCGATGGTCCATCTGAGACAGAGAAGTCAAAATCTCCATTCCCAAGATTGTCTATTCAGCGTTCAAGTAAAAGAAAGACGAACCCTGCAGCAGAGCAGGACCGAGGATCGGGGAGCACTCTGGATGCCGAGGTAGCGACTCCCCATCAAAGACAGAAAGTCTACAGTCGGTTTGAATATTTGATGAACAATGATAGCAATCAGACACAAAGTAGCACTGAAAACAAACTGGGACGATTCATGCAACGAGTAGGCGGCCTCATAGGCAAGAACAAGTAGCGGTCCAAGATAAGTATCACCACCGGACTGTGCTACATTTTTTCTTTGATGGGTTTGACAGTGTGGCTAAGATCTTATCAGGGAAGATCTTTACAGCTGATGCCAAAACACAAGATGTAATGAATCATGATCTGCATGGATGGAAGTGGATGTTACAGGGAAGCAGGGTTGATGTGAAAATACCAGTATGTCAAGTTGTTTACCGGTGAAGTCGATGTAACAAGAGTGTTTATAGGCAAGACAAAAGGTTTATTGTAAAAACGTTAGAAGATACATCTGTTTATATTGAATGTGTTTGTTCTTTTTGAAAGTTTAGTTAAAGGATAACTGGAGGGATTTCATGTTTTCTTTATTCGTAACAAATCCCATGAAAAGACCAAAACTAGTCATGAACTGATCCCACAAGCAGATATCATTTGTGTATCCAAAGCCTGACCTTCCTCTGCGACACAGAGCTCCATTGTTGTCCCAAAACTATTTAAAAAACACACAAATGAGCCGCATGTTCACTTTATTCTGACTCAATTTCATAAACACCATTTCGCTGCCAAAAATGTAGATTCATCCACTGCTGAAAACAGTCCCGTATGTTTGAGTACATTTGCCTAAAACTACTGTGACCAGCTGTTTTTGGCAAATACTGAGCCTTTTTAAAAATGAACGTACGTATATGTGACTGGTTTTTTAAACAATTTACATCTTCAGAAGGAACCAATGTTCAGACAGTGTTTAGAAATGAACTAATACATTGTTGGTTTGGGTCTTTTCATGGAATGTGTTTAAAATAACACAAAATAATGTACTGTAGTATCACCAGCCTTGTCCTTTGATGTACTTTTGTTTTGCCTAGTTTGTAAAATATAATGTTTCTAATACAGCTCGAAGTTGCATTTTGGATTTATTTCAGGTCCCGTTTTCTATTTTATATTAATAAGTAC
Organism: Lagodon rhomboides; assembly: GCA_039737535.1. Lineage (NCBI taxonomy): Eukaryota > Metazoa > Chordata > Actinopteri > Spariformes > Sparidae > Lagodon > Lagodon rhomboides. Next base: position 33,825,322 of record CM077786.1, read on the forward strand.
TCGGTTTAAAACAAGGTTTAGAGATCTAAAGGTTGAGATGTAAAAACCTTCAGTCAAATAAAACCTCACTTAGGCAAGTTTATTTCTATAGAATTCAATCCATTCAGAGACATAGAAATTAATCAAAACTAAAACATTAAGACATTAAAACAGAATCTGGAAGACAGAACAGAAAAAAAAGCTAATATAATAAGCTACAGATAAAAAAAAATGCATTAAATGAATTTACTCAGTTGCATATCAACTACTTTAGCTGCTCAAAATGACCTTTTATCTGTCTGCTTGGTGATATTACAGGCAGCACTTCAGGTATATTTCATATAACAACACATGGGCCCTGTTTCTAAATCAGTCATTCCCAACATAGGAATAGATAACGAAAGTGATGGACGCCCTGGTCTCTACAGCAGAGAAACACTTGTATATCAATATAGTTAAAGTTTTGACAATGTCACCGAGAGGAGACATCGGACTCCATCAGAAGACTCAACATGTTCTTTAAAAATCAGGGCTGAGCAGGATTAAAACCACAAGAGAGTGTAATTAAAAAAAAAAAAGTTTATTACGTAAATATCCAGTAAAGACAACAGTGCTCACTGTCTGAGCAGCTGAAACCGTAGTCAACAAACAACTGCAGACCTGAAGGAGTCGTCATCAGAAGACTCAGTGTTCCTGTTGTGGCTCGTCTTGTTCGTCTCAGCTGCTCGTCCATCACCTGCAGGATTATGAAAAGGAGCAGTGGTAGTTTCACGTCTCTTTGAGGAGGTTTTTAGAGGTTTTGTGTGTTTGTTTGTCCTCCACAAAGAGACGTGTAACTACTTTTAATGAGCTGTGAGTCTCCTTGTGGAGGTTTGAGTCCCTATCTCAGTTGTATTTAACCTGAAATCACTTTTCATAATTTGTTTATTCTAATGGGAAGTAAATTTGAACATTTA